>SJYA01000387.1:322436-361077 GCA_006410615.1 Neotragus moschatus
TGACCTTCAGAACACCCTCTCCAGCACCCAGTAGCACAGGAACAAAAGACCTTCCTCCCCCCACCCCGACCCCCACCCTGAGTTCTCAGGCCACACCACCCCATGGTCCCTGCCCCTCCTCCCTGCCCCTACCACCAGCAAAAGGAGGTAAATTCTGTCCTTTGTTGTCAGTTTCAAATGCAAGGATGTGCCCTTCTCAATCCTGTTCTCCCATAAAGTAATGCATTTTGGCCGTCATCTTGAATTTTGTGTTTGACATTTTGGGTTATTACATTCTGCTGTGTACTGGGTAAAGTCAACACATGTTTTTGACTCTGATATCCACATTGATTAGGTGACTTGCTGAAGAGGTACACTCGCCTTCTCCACCCCCACCACTATCTTCAGATTCATCCATAATACATCCCCGAGGGTTCTTCATCTGAGAAGCCAACCCTATGGCAGCCTTGACGCGGGCATCTTTTCTGGCTCCAGTGGAACCTTCTTGGTTCTTTCATCTGAAATGGAAACCAGCTTGGTTGTATGCCCCAGGAGGGAAGATTCAGTTCAGTTCAGTCACTCGGTCATGTTCGACTCTTTGCAACCCCATGGACTGCAACACGCCAGGCTTCCCTGTCCCTGTTTGGAGCTTGCTCAAACTCATGTCCATTGAGTCGGTGATGCCATCCATCTCATCCTCTGTTGTCCCCTTCTCCTCCTGCCTTCAATCTTTCCCAGCATTAGGGTCCAAATGAGTCAGTTCTTCACATCAGGTGGCCAAAGAATTGGAGCTTGAGCTTTGAGCCTGAGTATCAGTTCTTCCAATGAGTATTTAGGGCTGATTTCCTTTAGGATGGACTGGTTTAGTCTCTAGGTTTGTTATTATTTGGTTACTAAGTTGTGTCCAACTCTTTGTCACCCCACGAACTGCAACCCACCAAGGAAGAATACTGGAGAGGGTTGCCATTTCCTCCTCCAGGGGATCTTCCTTGCCCAGGGATCAAATCTGAGTCTCTCGCATTGGAAGGAGGATTTTTCTAACCACTGAACCACCCAAGATGCCATTTAAAAAGTGTGTGTACATGTGCTAAATTTCTTCAGTTGTGTCTAGCTCTGTGCGACCCTATGGACTGTAGCCCTCCAGTCTCCTCTGTTCATGGGGTTTCTCAGGCAAGAATACTGGAGTGGGTCACCATACCTTCCTCCAGGGGATCTTCCCGACCCAGGGATCAAACCCACGTCTCATATGTTACCAGCACTGGAACACAGGTTCTTTGCCACTAACACCGGTTGGGAAGCCCAGTTTAAAAGGTAGCCATCATTTAATGAAAAGAAGGTTGAACTTCAAATTCTTAAATACAAATTTAGGGCCTGCATGCACAACTTCTATTGGGCTTTTATTATTATTGGGGCTACCCCTGGGAGGGTAATTTATATCTTAAGGCTTTGGTGGTTGGATACATCTGTGAAACGGAAGAGCAGTTATCCTCAAGTGTTATTGCAGAATCAAGGTGATGGGTGGGAAAGCACTTGGCAAGTGCGTTGTTTCTACCAACATCACTGGTACCACTTGCAACTGCTTGGCCTAGGAACGCAGAACCAGTTGTTAAAGTGCAGCAGCTCTGTCCTCCTTTGTAAATTGTTGCCCTCCCAAGTTCCCTGCCTCCGTACCCCTAGGGGCTCCTCACAGCTAACTGCCCCAAGCCCCGGTTTATTCCTCCTCCTCATCCACCATCTAGGGACAAGAGTGTTCATGCCTTGCATTATTCAGGAGACACGCAATTTTCTGCCTTTGGCTCCAAGCAAGACACATTTATTTTCAGCCTTTCAGCTTAACCCAGTGTTAAAATCTAGGAAATGCAGAAATTAAAATTGGCCACTTTAGGTAAATTCTCTCTCTCTCTCTGAATGTATGAATTACTACTTCTACCTTCTGGGTAAGAAGAACTGACTATAACAGCCAAAATTTTGTTTGTTCCAATAGAATAGCTCATACTCTAGAAGGAAGGTTAAATTATGTGTTTTGAAATTCCCTAAAGCTGCAGTTCAAGAAATGTGTAATTAAGCCCCAGCATTATCAAAGAGTAGAAAATATTTTTCTTCCAACTTTCCTATGGTTTAAAAACTATTCAGGGTTTTGACTTTGATGACAGTAGGGTAGATAACACATCAAAAACTCTAAGAAGCACTGTTAAATCATAAATGAAAGTCCAGGAATATTTTTATACTGCTCAGATGTTTTTATTAGTTTCCTTGGACTGCCGTTAACAAATTACCAAAAAACCTCATGGCTTGAAAGCAGCATAAATTTCTTCTTCTGCAATTCTGGAGGTCAGAGACTCCAAATCGAGATGTCAGCAGGACTCTGTTTTGTTGCATCCGAAGGCTCTAGGAAGGATTCCTTCCTGTCTCTCTCAGTGCCTGTGGGCTCTAGGCGGTCCTTGGTTTAAGGCCCCATCACTTCAATCTCTGTGCGTCTTCAATGGCAGTTTCTTTGTATCTCAAAGACACAAAGGTTACCTGTCTCTTGAAATGACACCTGTCTTTGGATTTCAGGGTCATTCTAAATCCAGGATAATCTCATTTTTAGATCTGTGATTTGATTACATCTGCAAAGATCCTATTTCCAGATAAAGTCATTCACAGGTACTGGACATTAGGGCTTGGATATAATTTAATGACAGTAAATATATATTTAAAAATCCCAGGAAAAATACCTAAGGGGTTGATAACAGTGTTACCTCTTTGAAGAAACTGGTAGAAGTCAAAAGAAAGCAACAGAAAAGAAAGGAAGAATTTTGTCCCTAAATCACTTTCAGATTGTTCAGATCTTTGAGCCCAGTGCAGAGGTTTCTTATTAAATCCCCAATAACTGAAGTTTATTTAAAATTGATAAAATAAAAGTATTATCAATTATGATGTCAACTGAGCTTGTCAACACAATTAAAGCCTAAAGACAAAATGTAAAACTCCATTAAGATTTTTAATAAAAAGGAAGCTGGAGGTTTTAAATTTGATATTCATTTTTATGTCTCACAAGCTACACAAAATGTCAGCCCCCAAATGTAGAAAAATAAAGTTGTATTGGCTGATTTTCAGTATGACTCCAAGCTCATTCGTTCGCCACACACACGTGTTCATAAGTGCCCGGTTTGCTCACTCAGTATTTGTTGATCGGCTGCCATGTGCTGGCCACACCCTCATCACTCGATGCAGAATGAACACAAGGAGCAATAATCCCTGAGGGGAATTACTCATCTCACCCAATCCTTAGGAGGAACCTGAAAGGGGTCGTTATTGAAACCTCATCTTATGGGTGAGGAAGCAAGTGGACTGAGATGTCCCGCTCAAGGTCAGATGCTAGCAAGTGGTAGACTTGGAGGCAAGAGCTGTGTGACTTCAGAAACACATCCTCTCAGTCACCATGTGTCACTGTATCGAAGGTCAGACCACAGTTATATTTATTCTTTTAGCCGTGCTGAGGGCACGCAGGATCTCAGTTTCCCGTCCAAGGAACTCACGCCCTCCTGCAGTGGAAACATGAGGTTTTAACCACTGGACCACCAGGGAAGTCCCCAGACCACAATTAAAAGGTTAGCTTTTGAGTGTGCAGCTATATTGATGGAAATTTATAGGAGCTTTTTTTTGAGACATTGATTCTTTATCAAAGCTTAAAATATATGAAAGAGTAAAAATTACAAAATGGAAAATAACATTTAATCCTTTACGCCAGAGATAGATAGCTTGCAACTTTCTGGCATTTGTTCTATTCATATAAATAAATAAATAAATACTTGTACCTTCAGAATCTAATTGGCAATGTTAAGTACACATATTTATTCTGCTTTTTCAATTGTATTATGATGATGCTGACATGTACACTGCTAAATGTTCTTTTAAAAACATGCCTTTTTACTGCTTGAAAAAAAAATCCAAATGATGTAATCTATTTGGCCAAATCTACATTATTGGACATTTAGAGTTTGTGTAATGGTTTGGTCTTATAGCTCACGAAAAATATCTCAATATGTTTTTATTTATATGGATTCAATAATCTGAGAACTGTCATCGTTTCATCTCCATTTGCCTAAGAAGAGAATTTACTATTTGAACAGGTAGTATGTTACCTAATGTTCTGGGGACATGGACATACTCATTCCTGGGGTTCATTCAGCTAAATTCTGGCTGTCTTTCCCCCTCTTGTTAAAAAATTCCAGTACCTTTACCTTTAAAAATGAAAAAAATGTAATTTTCTTATTGGAGTTTAGTTGATTTACAGTGTTATGTTTGTTTCAGGCACACAACAAGTAGCCATTTACCTTCATTGTTTAACAGGTTCTTAGCTGCAAAGGAACGTAGAATTAGTCAAATCATGCTGAGTAATGAGGGATGTCTTACAAGGATAAGCGTAGTAAAAACTAAAAATTTAGCCATATACCCAGACCTCATTAAAAATGGAGAAACAGTGTGGAGCTCAGACCACAGAGATGGAAATGAAGATCATCAGAAGCTGAGGAAAGTGTCTTGGGCCCAGACGTTTACGAACAATCTTTCTGGTGCTTCAGATAGTTCCTTCCTCTGATTCTTCTCTTGATACATAATGATGATGTTTCTCTCATTATTAAATCTTTGTTTAATTCTCAAGAGAGAGAATCTCATTGGCCAAGCTAATTATTCTGATTCTTATTACTGAGGGACGGGGTCAGCTTTTTGGACATGAACTTGCACTCAGGGGGTCCCTGTGCAAGGTATAAGCTTGGTATAATGCTTTGCAACTCAAAATTATAAACAATTTCATGTTTGAACTTATATTTTGTGGTGCGCCCCAATGGGACAATGGGGCACAATGTGTGAGCAAAGGAGACACATACAGCGTGTGACGCCCGTGAGCACAGCATTTCCCTGGCACTGTGAGGCCTGGAGGTCATCCTGCTGCATCCCTGACTGAGCAAGGGGAGGGAGCCCCAGACAGCCCCCCACATCCATATTTTCCTTTAGATCTAGAACTTGTGTTACCAAATGCAAGTTCATGTACCCGATGCACCGTGAGGTCAAACAAACCAAAACATTGGAGGTTGGAGCAGAGAAAGTTTTGTTGCAGGACCATGCAAAGAGACAGGTGGCTTGTACCCCCAAAGCGTTTTTAAAGGCAAAATGAAGGAGTGGGTGTAATTGGCCTTTGCAAACTTCTTGGTATAGGAATCCTTTGTCCTTGTAGCTGTCCGTGTAGGTCAGGTCATAACTTCCTGTAAACTCCAAGAAGACAAATGTTATTCTCTGTTCTGCAACTTTTTATCTCTATATGAATGGAAAAGTCTTATACTCTTAAAGGTCAAAGCCTTGTGACAAGGCTTCCCTGTATATGTCAGGCTATAGGCAACATTCTTTACTCAAGAAAAAGCAATAGAATGCAAAGGTTAAAGTAAAAGAAACAGACCTAATATGGAGTTAGATTTGCTCTTAGCTGTTACATTTGCCTCCAACTCAGAAAGAAGTTGATGTGAGAAACACAAATGACCAAGAAAACTATCGTACCCTTTCTTGCTCATGTTACTTCCCAGTATTAGCCAACCGATGCTGGCAATGATGCCACAGAAAGAAAGGATACAGGAAGGGAGCCTTTTCTTCTTAATTTCTATCCTTTCTTACTTATCAGTAAGCCAAATGTAGAGAGCATTAGTGGGATATAGGATATCAAGAAGTGAGATAGAAACCATTGAGTTAATGTTTTGTAGTTTTCTGTTTTGGTAAGAAGGAACTGTGCATGTACAAGCTACAGAATACAATTTTTAAAAATAATTTTGATTATTCAGCATCTGTGTTAAATGCACTTATGTTTGCATTTCAACAGGAATTGCACAGTATAAAGAGAAATGATAAAGTTCATGGTAAATTTTTAAAATTTTTTTCTTTACGTCATTAAAGAGCAGATCAGAAACATCATGATAAATTGAGAGACTGTGGAAGAAAGAAAAAAGCTTTATGTTTTGGTACCTTTAATGGCCTTTCCCCTGCTTTTTGAAAGAGGGAATTCATCTTGCAGTGGGGGCCCCTGCAGGGAACCCCATCGCAGGGTCTCATCAGGTTGTGGGCCAAGGGTCACAGGACAGAAACACAGCTGCTTCTGGGGTCAACCTTGGCAATTTTTCTTAGAAGGGAAGGCAATTTTTTAATGCCATAATACTTGATGTCTCTCTCACATCTCCTTATCCGTGGGGGTACTTGTTGCATTGCTATGTTTTAAGACAATATCGTGTTTTGGGGGCATGATGTTGCCTCAGCCTATAAACCTTGAATGTTATTCTTCGTTTCTGAGAAACTGTTAAAATGGGTGTTCCCTCCTTTTTTATTGACCTAAACTATAAACTACACCTTTCACATACTAGGCTTCGTGTCAATTAGAATGTAATTGATTATTTTGAGTAAGGGCAGAAGGAAAGAAAAGAAATGGTTTGAAGGCATTTAAGCATTTCAGGGAGGTCCTTGGTAGCTCAGAGGTTAAGAACCCCCTCCCTGCCAATGCGGAGGAGTCACTGAGCCCTCACCCTAGAGCCTGTGAGCCACGCCTACTGAAGCCCAGAGCTGCAACTGTTGAGCTCGAGTACCCTAGACCTCATGTTCCACAACAATAGAAGCCACCGCAATGAAGCCCGTCACCGTGACTCGAGAGTAGCCCCTGCTTGCTGCAACTGGAGAAAGCCCACGTGCAGCAATGGAGAGCCAGCATGGCCATAAATAAATAAATAGATGATTCTTAAAAAGGCATTTCAAGTGATGCTCAGCACAATGAATTGTTCCAACAACAGAATTTCCAGGTAGTCTCTCTGTAGAAAACTGGATCTCGGTGAAATTTGAGGACTTTAATTTTGCCTCTGCTATTTAGGTGCGCAGATCTGTGAAGGCACTCCTCTTCCAGAAGCGGGAGGGTCCAACTCCAGCTCTTCCTGAGCACAGATCACTAAGGATGCGTGAACCTCTTTCCGGCTGTTTTCCTTGTGTTGCTGCTCAGACATGCTCCCCTGCCTGTCAGTCACAACCACCCACATCGGGCTACGTGTGTTTGTGCGTTCACCCGGCGCCCACCTCCACCCACCTGTCGACTTCCACACCCCCTCCCTCCCACCCAGCCAGAACCTCAATCGTGGACTCTTGTAACAGAAGAAAGGCCCGCACTTGCAAGTGATGTGGAATTTGCTTTCCATGGAGTTCCCTGGGACTAGATCTTCAGAAAGACTCACCATCCCAGGGGTTACAGAGCTCTCGACAGCCCCTCTTCTCCGTGCACACCTAGACTCAGGTTTTCTCCACCAGGCTCCACAGAGACTAACTCTCTCTCAGCGGCTCTGCAAAGGCCAGGGGAGATTGGGTGAGCTCTCTGGAATCCCACTGTTTGCTTTCCCTGGTCTCATAACTTGTCCTCAGCTCTTTGAACCGTATCCAAATACCACTTCATGACATCATAATTGCTCACCTGGGACCTGGGCAGAGATCTGGTTTCTGACAGTCAAGTGGGAGCACCTGGGAAATACATAATAGTTCTACTAAGACGCCTATTACATCAGCTATGATTCATAGATATGACCTGGTTCTACGCCAGAATCTGATAAGACAAACTGAATACTTCAACTGCTAGAAGATGCTTAACTGGAAAAAATGGAAAGGCTTTTTGCTTTTCCCCTTGTGACTTTAGTCTTAACTATATATGTATATATTCCAAATAATTCATATGACTTTTCAACAATTTAAAGGCCCATGATAAAGGGCCTTTATCATGTTGACCTTGAATGTACGGGTCATGAGCAAGCTGTGCCAAGTAGTATATGAAATTGGTGAGATAAGCTTTGATGTATACTAGCTGTGTGCGTTAGGCCGATGACTCAGACTCCCTGAGCTGACATTTTCTTTATCTATGAAATAAAGATTAGTGATGCCAATCTTAAAGAATTGTTGGGAGGAGTAAATTAAATAAACAAAAGCCTCTTGTTCAAGCTTTGTACACAATATAGGCTCATTTTCTCCTTTCCTTCTGTGGGAAATACTATGTGACACACAGATGGAGTTTCTCCGAGGCCAGGCCTGGCCACCTCGTTCACTGGGTAGCAGCCAGGCTTGATTGGGATTGGCCTCTCCAGAGCCCTAGGGGTGTGTCTTGATTGATTTGAGCCAATCGGAGCTACCTCCTTCTGCCTTGTGATTGGTTTTAGCAACTGCTGGCCAAAGTCAATCAGAGGGTGTCAGTCACCTGGCCACAGATTGGCCCAATCAGCCAGAAGCTCAGGGAAGTATTTTTCTCCCTCTGGATGTGAGCAGAGCTGCTGAAGCCTTTTGAGACAGAACCAGAGACGGAAAAGGGTGGAACAGACAATCTCCAAGAAACGAGAGGGAGCCAGTCTGAACAAAGCCTACACTGGGCTTTTGAGTTACATGCCCATTCTGCTCACTTTAATGCACTGACATTCTCTCCGAGCTTCCACAAGAAAGGATGGTCACTGGCTCTCTCCTCGGGATTTTGGTCCAGAACAACCCCTAGGCAAGGATGCAGCTGCACCATAGCGCGCCCGTTCCAGCATTTCCACCGGTTGGGTTTTTGGCATGAGTGAAACTTACACCGAAGGCAAAACTCAGTTGTATACACTTGCTTCTATTTTCCCCTTGATGATGGGAACCTCTTGCAGAATGCTGAACCCCTGAAAGCCCTCCAGACCATGGGAACTGGCACAGTTTCTAGAGCACCCCGTTTAACCCAGTAATCTAACATCTAGATAATTCCCCTGAGACGTAGCCCTAAAGAAGAAAACCAGCTTGTGATGCAGTTATTGCAGCATCACTTGTTTACATATTTTAATTAAAATTAGAAAAGCATTGCATTTAATTGTAAAATCTCTGATAATAGAAAAGGATATAAAGTGAAACTTATTAGCACCTTCCTATCACATGATCGCCTCTTCTCACCCCCGGTCTCACTTCTCAGAGGTAGTTACTGATACCAGTGTTATTCTGAACATTTCTATTTACAAAAATGAATAGATTAGAGAAATTTCTGTAAAAGCCCTATTTTGTGTTTCAAAAAGATTTAAGTGAATATGGAAATAATAAGGAAGTCGATGACATTGTGCTTAGTTGCTCAATCATGTCCAACTCATTGCAACCCTACGGACTGTAGCCCGCCAGGCTCCTCTGTCCTTGGGATTCTCCAGGCAAGAACAGTGGAGTGGGTTGCCATGCCCACCTCCAATGGATCTTCCTAACCCAGGAATTGAACCCAGGTCTGCTGCATTACAGGCGGGTTCTTTACCATCTGGAGCACCAGGGACTCCATGATATTAAACTACAAATAAAAACCAACCAACCAATGAATTCTGAAGTAAGCTAACCATCAGCATTGGACTGGGCAAGTGTGTTTAATACTAATGGGATGAGTTATTAATGGGATGATATTAATGGGATGCTATATAACCATAAAAAAGACCTCCATGTACTGATATTTAAAGATGTCTAATGTATGCCATTAAGTAAAAAAAGTTACAAAACAGTATGTATAGCATTACTGCCTTCTCTCTCTTTTCTTTTTGCTTTTTTTAGCTATGTCATCAGGCATGTGGAACTCCCTTGACCAGGAATCCAACCCATTCCCTCTGCAGCAGAAGCATGGGGCCATAACCACAGACCTTCAGGAAAGCCCTACTATCTCTTTATATCCGTATACTGCTATTGCTCAACCTTACATTCTCCAAGCTTGCCATAATCATTTATTAGTTCCAAGGGTTCTTTGGTCAGTTCTTTCAGATTTTCTACATAGATGACCAAGACATCTACAAAGAAGCACAGCCTCATGTCTTCCTTCCCAATCTGTATTCTTTTTCATTCCTTTTCTTGCCTTATTGCATTAGCAAGAACTTCCAGAACGGTGTTGAAAAGGAGTGGTGAGAAGCAACATCCTTGCCTTGTACTCAGTCTTACTAAGAAAGTTTCTAGTTTCTCACCATCGATTATGTTATTAGATGTAGGTTTTTTTTGTAGACTATCAAGTTGAGAAAGTTCCTATCTATTCCTAGTTCACTGAGAGTTCTTATAATGATTGGGTTCAGTTCAGTTCAGTCGCTCAGTCATAGCCAACTTTNAAGAAAGTTTCTAGTTTCTCACCATCGATTATGTTATTAGATGTAGGTTTTTTTTGTAGACTATCAAGTTGAGAAAGTTCCTATCTATTCCTAGTTCACTGAGAGTTCTTATAATGATTGGGTTCAGTTCAGTTCAGTCGCTCAGTCATAGCCAACTTTTTGCAACCCCATGGACTGCAGCATGCCAGGCCTCCCTGTCCATCACCAACTCCCGGAGTTTACTCAAAGTCATGTCCATTGAGTCAGTGATGCCATCCAGTGTTATGGGTGTTAGATTTTGTCAAATACTTTTTCTGCATCTGTTGACATAATATGTGTTTTTCTTTGTCTGTTGATACAGTGGGTATAATGTTGTACTATTTAATTTCTATTCATGAATCAAGATTTTTTTGAAAAGTCACAATATTTTGAGTGCAGGAATCTTGGGATTTCTGCCCTAGTATTAGCTGCTGAGAGTCAGAAGGAACATGGGCAGAGGCCTTCTGTTAATGAAGTGATGGTCTGCGTTGCTACAGCCACTGGTTCAGGCTCCCTCCGTAGTCTCTACAGCATGCTGAGTATCTGATCTGGCTAACTAAATCCCCGTGAATAATTTTTTAAGTTTCATCAAGCCCAAAGAATCTGGAAGGGATGAAACGTGTCAGAATCTGTTGAATCCCCAAAATAAACAATCAAGGACTATCACTTACAAGAACTCACAGAGAGAAAAAAAAAAGATATATAGGAATATTATAGAGATGATTTCCAGTGACATAGGATCTACAAGAAAATAGTACAGATTTTCTATTGTGTATCCTTTAAAACCTTCAGGAAGATACTGTACCTGGAGACGGTGAGCAGACGGCCATAGAAAAAGACCCGTGAGATCAGACAGGAATATGTGGAGATGAGGAACACAGTGGTGGAATTAAAAAACCCCAAATGGAAGCTCTGAGCAACAGATTTAATGCTGCAGAAAATCAGATGGATTAAGAAGATGAAATTCTCCTGTAGCTGAAAGTGAAAGTCAAGGATATGAGAAAGATGAGGAAGTGAAAATGGGAGGGGAAAAAAGGGATAAAGATGACAGTCCAGACAAATCTCATGTATGTGTCGGAAAGCGTAGAGCAAATGGTGAGGAAGTGCTAAACGAATAGAACCAATTTTGAGTTACGGAAAGAGCTGGATCTTCAGATTGAAAAGGCTCATCAAAAACAAGGCGAAAATTAGATCAAAGGGCCCAGCACCTAGACTTAGAGTAGTGACGCTTTCAAATTTCAGCCACAAAGAAAGGACTCATAGCAACCAGAGAAAACAACAGCAACAATAACAAATCAGGTACCTCCAAAGAACCCAAAGTCATCCTGGCTGCAGACAGTGGAGCTATGTCCCTAGAATTTTGAGAGAGAATGATTGTGAGGCGAAAGAAGCTGTCTAGAGGAAAAGGTCAATGCATCCGAACAGGTAAGGCACTAGAACAGAAATGCAGAAGGGGAGAGCGGTTTAATCTCTTCTTCACACGTGCAAATTTAAAACCACCTTTAGCAAATAAAAATAGTAGTCCAAACTCCCATAAATACAAGAAGAGAGAAAACCGTAGCAAAATGGAGAGAAAAATGTTTCTGTGTCAGACAGCAGAAAAAGCCAACACTTTTCCTTTAAAGCAAGCCAGGAAAGATCTCAGAAACACGCTTGCCTATGCTCTGAAAGCAACAGCAGGTGCTGGTCTGCTGAGGTGTTGCGCCCTGTCCAGAAGAATCTCAGGAAGAGCCCCATCCACCCCTCCTCCCTGCCTTCCGAAGCTCCCAGGGAACACAGGTGTTGCTGGGGCAGCGTCTGCCCTTTCGCTAGGAGGGAAGCTCAGACCTGATGACTCAGCTGATGAAATGCTTAATTGGGGAGGCACTGTCTCCTTGTCAGAGAGGGCAGAAGAATCCCTTTTGGCTCACCTTGCAGCCGTGCAGATGAAACCACCTGCCCAGCCTGAGGAGGGATGTGATGGCTGAGATGGTGTTTTTAAAGCCCTGCTCACCTGCCCTCTCTGTGCGCACCTCTTTCCCACGCGCCAGAGCTGCGCCTCCTTGTATTTCCACACGCATCCACTCTGTCCTCTCCATCTGATGTGCCGTGATTCAACCCAAGCTTCAGGCACCTGCTGTGCTTTGTAGCCACGTGGAGAGGGGCCAGCACTGGAGGCCGCATCCTTTGGGGTCTCATCTGGAAACAAAGCCACACCTTTCCCAAAGGGAAAGCCTCAACTCTTAGGCTCCGAGTTTACTTTTTGGTTCCAGGAAATTTCTTTTCTAATTTCCCACCTAATTGACAGCAGGCATCCGGTGACTTTCCACCTTCATCCTGAGGATGCTTGTGTCTCTGTGTCCCCAGAGCTGAGCAGTTGCCATGGCTGAGGTGCCGCACCTGGGGGTTCTGTCCTATTAAGATGCCAATGTGATGCCAGACCACACGTGTGCCCTGGGGACACACCCTCAGTCATCTTCCCACCCTAGCCCAGCAGCTAGGCACCTGCCTTTCCCACTGGGTCTGTCCAGGCCACCTCTGGGCTTTGTCTCTGACTGTCCCAATGCCGTTGGCTTTCCGCAGGTCTCAGACTCTTCTCTGACAACCCCTTGTCTTGCTTTCTCTGCACCTTACCAGAGAGACATCTTGCTGTGTTCTGTCCCTGGATCCAGTGTGATCGTCACACCTCTGGGGACAGAGTTCAGATCAGCCCAGGGATGAGACAGCTCCCTTACTCTAGTGTGACTCTTTTCTGCCCAGGATGTATCTTGAGGGCCCAGCGCTTCCTGATCAGACCTTCCAAGCTGTCTTATCTGTACTACAGGGTTCCCAAGGCCCACCAGATGTCCATTGAAGACACTGTTGGTCACATCTGAACAGTCTTTGCACTGTTTCATGGATGAATCTTTCTCTCTCTGACATTATTCAGTAGGAAGTTGGCTTACTGTCCAAGGTCCTGAGGGACCATCCCTTACTCCTCATCTGGGGACATGCCCAAGTCTGGTTCAAATCTGGATTCTACAGGCCAGAATGACCTTGAACAAGGCATGGAACTTCTCTGAACCTCAGCCTCCTCATCTGTAATTGTGGTTTAGTCTCTGAGCTGGGGACTCGTTGCGACCCTGTGGGCTTTGCCATGCCAGGTCCCCTGTCCTTCACTATCTCCTGGAGTTTGCTCAAACTCATATCCATTGAGTTGATGATGCCACCCAACTATCTCATCATCTGTTGCCCCCGTCTCCTCCTGCCCTCAATCTTTCCCAGCATCAGAGTCTTTTCCAATAAGTTGGCTCTTCACATCAGGTGACCAAAGCATTGGAGCTTCAGCTTTAGCATCAGTCCTTCCAATGAACACTCAGGACTGATCTCCTTTAGGATGGACTAGTTGGATCTCCTTGCAGTCCAAGGGACTCTCAAGAGTCTTCTCCGGCACCACACTTTGAAAAAATCAGTCCTTTGGTGCTCAGTCTTCTGTAATACGAAAACGATAATACCAAGTTCTGGGGCTGTTGTGAAAATTAAATGGTTTGAAAATATAACAACACTGGAGAGATTCAATAAATGCCATTTCTCTTTTGTTCCCTGCCATGTATCAGGAGCTCACTCTGGCAATTCAGACAGGGAGCCAGAGACATTAGCCTCTATTTTTAAACATAGATCAACTTTAATGAGAAAATGTCATATATTTGTAAAATGTTGCTACTTGTAAGGCAGAAACAATTACCTTAGTGTGCTTGGCAAATATTCTTTTTTTTTTTTTTTCTTTGTTTTCTGAGACATGCTGTCCTGGGCAACTCAAAGTGGAAAATTGCCCAGTAGGGATTTTTATGTAATCAAATTCAGAGGACAAGCAAACCTTGCTCTGGCCTTTTATGCCATTTGAAATATAGAAAATATTGTGAGGTTTACCTAGGCAATTGATTCTGAAAATATTTTGTAGTTAAAGAAGGTACAGAAATTAGTTATATTTGATAGGTCAACATATTCGATGGTAATTGAGAGGCAGGTAATGAATTTGCCTGCAATGCAGGAGACCCAAGTTTGATCCCTAGGTCAAAAAGACTTCTGGAGAAGATAATGGCAACCTACTCCAATATTCTTGCCTGGGGAGTTTCATGAACAGAGAAGCCTGGCAGGCTACAGTCCATAGTGTTGCAAGAGTCAGACACAACTGAGTGACTAACACTCACTCACTCAAAAGGTAGGGAGCCGGAAAGTTTTTGAAATACAGTGGGGATGGAAGTGTGACCATCTAAAGTAGAAACAAGAGGGCAAATGAAGAGGGATTTCCGGCTCCCAGCTCAGAGCAGAGTCAGAAGATGGTCAATTTAAACTGGAAAGAAAAGAACAGCTCCAGTCTAGATGCCAGTGGACATTTCTTCGCATCCTCCTGTGAGAAAACAGCTTTACACTAGGCACTGTGCCCTTGGAGTGAAGTCTTGCCAGCTACTGATCTAACTCCTATGGAGACGTTGCTGGCCCTTGACTAAAAGCCCAGACGGGTTTTGGCACCAACCGGCCTCCCCTCGCCCATGGTGCCGCAGACTTGCTTTGATTATAGACACAGGTTTTGTTTGTTTCTTAAAGAAGGTAACACAACGCTTGCAAAGGCAAAGTTATTGACAAAATGGAGTAAATTCCTGAGAATTTGAGATTAAGATGGGCATCATTCACTGAGCATTTGATCCCCAACCCATGCGACTCAGAGAGGCAAGAGGCAGGGTCATTATGTAAAGGCGCTTCCTTTACCAGGCAGGGAAAACAGCATTGTCTCCAGGGCCACAGGCCAGGCAGAGACCGTGAGCCCGACAAACAGCCTTGTGTTGTTCTGGGCACATTCTCCGTAAAATGATAAAACACAGAACAAGAGTGGGTATTAAAGGCCAGTGCCTGCGTCAGCCTGTTTCTTAGAATGTTATCCTGAGGGCTGGCGTGCCAGGAGCACTTGCCCAGGTGAGTGACTCGATCTGAGCTTCTTAGTGAACTGAGAGGGGATATTGCACGGCGTCCATTGAGAAGGAGGCCGAGGAGCAGCACAGTCTAGACCCGCTGAACCTGCCAACAGTGGGGAAAGTGCTAGTTGGGATTTCCAGTGCTTTCCAGCCAAGGTGGCAGATCCCCAGAAGTCACCATTACCAGACCTAATGAGCTAGCTAGGTCCACCCATAAAGATTCGCCATACCCAAGGGCGTGGAAAGGTGATTATTGCTGTTGGCACAGAGTTGATTTACAAAGCTGTGTTAGCCTCAGGTGTATAGCAAAGTGATTCAGGTGTACATACATATCTATTCCTTTTTGGGGGGGTTCTTTTCCCTCATAGGTTATTACAAAATATCGAGTATAGCTCCCTGTGCTATGCCGTAGGTCCTAGTTGGTTATCCGTTTTGTGTAGAGTAGTGAGTGTATGTTAATCCCAAACTCCTAATTTATTCCTCCCCACTAGCTTTCCCCTTGGTCACCACAAGCGTGCTTTCTTACTTTTGTTAAAAAAAAAAATTATTGAAGTACAGTTGATTTACAATGTTGTGTTAATTTCTGCTGTATAGCAGAGTGACTCAGATATTAAATATAGTTTCCTGTGCTAGATATTAATAGTAGGACCTTGTTGTTTTTCCATCTTATCTATAATAGTTGGCATCTGCTAATCCCCAATTCCCAATCTATCTCTCCTCACACCCTCCCTCGTAGCAACCAGAAGTCAGTTCTGTATGTGTGTGAGTCGATTTCTGTTTCACAGAGAAATTCATTCATGTCATATTTTAGATTCCATATATAAGCAATATCGTATGGTTTTCGTCTTTCTCTTTCTGACTTACTTTTCTTAGTATGATAATCCCATAGTAGGTCCATCCACGTGGCTGCATATGGCATTATTTCACTCTTTTTCATGGCTGAGTAATACTCCTGTGTGTGTGTGTGTGTGTGTGTGTGTGTGTATCTCTCACAACTTCTTTATCCATTCATCTATCAGTGGACTTTTAGGTTGCTTCCCATGTCATAAGGCCATGAAAAGTTTAAAGAAAGATTAGAATTTCATAATCTTGGAAAGTATTTCTTTCGAAGTAATTTCTTGGAAATTAATTTCCAGGATAATTTCTTGGAAATTTTGTTTTCCTTTGACTTGTATAATATGGCCAGTGTCTTCTCTCTTTAAACAGATATTGTATGTCAAATCAGACTTGGGGAGGTAAGTCTTAGGTTTATTATAACACAGAATACTGTGATTTTAATGGATCGACAATACATTGGGAGCATGTGAACAGGAAAAACTTTCTTTTCTGATACAGGAGGAATAAGGAAAATAAGAGGAAGTCACTGAAAAAAGATTTTGGCTCTACTGATCTCAGAAGTTGAATCAGGAGTGCAATAGCACGCTGCAGAAGTTTAAATAGGAGGAAAGTGAGCCGTGCATGTCTGCTGTATATGAACAAGCTAAGGATGGCGGCCAGGCAGGAGAGGGCAGCTGCAGCATGACCTGGGGCGCTGGGTCACACAGGAGAGTGTATGACCACTGGCCGTTTCTGTTGATTAAAAAACCTAGTGAGAAAAATTCCACTTAGGTGGGCACAACGCCTAGAGGAAAGCTGCCCTCCCGACCCAGGAGTATCTCTTTTGACCTTCCTGAGTCCTCAGGTAACCCCTTTGAGGATGTGATGAATGGTAAAATCAGTTTTTAGTGAGAAAAAAAAGACGCATGCAGACAAACCCAAAACATGCTGCCAGTGATTTCAAGGGATTTAGATGTGTCCTCGAGTTCCTCCAAGATCCTGCGTCATGGTGACCAGCAGACCTACGACAACTGTGTCATTTCCACTTTTGAAGAAATAATTATTTGCTTTGCTATGCTGGGTCTTCGCTGCTGCATGCTGGCTTTCTCTGGAGGTTGCAGCTAGTGCGGGCTCCTCTCTAGCTGTGGTGTGCGGGCTTCTCTTTGCAGTGGCTTTTCTTGTTGTGAAGCATGGGACCTGGGGTGCACGGACTCCAGCAGATCCAGCACCTGGGCCCAGGAGCTGTGGCTTGTGGACCCTGGAGCACCGGCCCAGGAGCTGTGGCTTGTGGGTTCTGGAGCACCGGCTCAGTAGTTGTGGTGCATGGGCTTAGCTGCGCGCCAAGACGTGGGCCCTTCCCAGGCCACGGGCTGAAACTGTGTGCCCTGCATTGGCAGGCAGATTCTTCTCCACTGAGTCACCAGGAAAGTCCCATTATTCCCACTTTAAAACATAACAAAAGGATTTGGGGTATGCCTATACCAAGAGGATGAACTGATAAAATCTGTGAAACAGTTTAAGCTATTCAGTTCAGTTCATTTGCGCAGTCGTATCCAACTCTTTGCGACCCCATGAATCGCAGCACGCCAGGCCTCCCTGTCCATCACCAACTCCCAGAGTTCACTCAGACTCATGTCCATTGAGTCGGTGATGCCATCCAGCCATCCTATCCTCTGTCGTCCCCTTCTCTTCCTGCCCCCAATCCCTCCCAGCATCAGAGTCTTTTCCAATGAGTCAACTCTTGGCATGAGGTGGTCAAAGTATTGAAGTTTCAGCTTTAGCATCAGTCCTTCCAAAGGACACCCAGGACTGTCTCCTTTAGGATGGACTGGTTGGATCTCCTTGCAGTCCAAGGGACTCTCAAGAGTCTTCTCCAACACCACAGTTCAAAAGCATCCATTCTTCGGCACTCAGCTTACTTCACAGTCCAACTCTCATATCCATACATGACCACTGGAAAAACCATAGCCTTGACTAGATGGACCTTTGTTGGCAAAGTAATGTCTCTGCTTTTGAATGTGCTATCTAAGTTGGTCATGACTTTCCTTCCAAGGAGTAAGCTATTACTTTAGTGTATATAGCACAGACTGGACTGAATCTTTTCTGACATTGATGGACTTGGTTTTGGGAGATTATGTCTAAGAATGGGACATGTGAACTATTACTGCCTTGATACATTGGGCAGGATCTATTGTGTAGTGAATAGGGTGAAATTAAAATATAAAGATAATCTCCTTGAAAGTAATATAGCACAATAATTTTTAAAAATGCATGAATGAATTCCAGATTAGGAAATGAATCAAGTGCAATAAATTCAAATAAACTATAGCAAGAGCAACTTTCATAATGCTTCATTCCATTTAGCAGGCAGGCATTAATGATCGTGGACACATCATTAGTTCTGACAAAAAGTGAACTGCTTTGGTGGATAGGTCTCTCAGATTCACAGGGGTTTGTGAACCGATTCAAGTCTGTTCAATGTGTCTTTATAGAAAAGGGTTCAAGTTCTGCTTTCTGGAAGCAATTTGTATCATTACTGGAAAGACACAATTCATGGCAACCAAACCAGACTAATCAATACTCTGCAGCTCCCATTTATTACCAGTGTCACAGCAGATAAGGTGCCTCTGTGTGCCTTGGTAGCCTGGCTTATGTCTTTGCCTCCGTGCAAATATTGAATGTCCTCTTTAGTTCTAGAAAGTGTCTCAGGTGGGTGAGAAATGATTTGGTGCTTTTGTTAATTAAGTAGCAAAGACTGTTTCTGAAGGTAGGATGCAGATTTGTGTAAATAAAAGGGAATGATTTGGTGATGGACTTATGTTCTACATATTTAAAACCTGGAAATTTCTTAAGGGTCCAATACAAAATAATAACATCCAAGAATTGCCCCCTTTAATGAATTTTGACCCAATGATAATATAAATTATGTTTATTTTGAATCAGATTCCTTATACTCTAAACATAGAACAATTAGAAGCATTTGAAAAAAGACATATTTTATGTGGAATTATGGTCCCTGTTTTGGCAAACATGCCCTGCTAAATATGCCACAGAACTCTTTGAATATACAGTAGCACAATTAATTTACTTACAGATGTTATTTAAGCATACAGAAAGACAACAATAAAGTTCAGTTATGTCTCAACATCAGAACTGAAATGTATTTTGCTTAGGGGCTTGCATGGTGGCTCAGACTGTGAAAAATCAGCCTGCAATGCAGGAGTTATTGTTTAGTTGCTAACTCAGGTCCAGCTCTTTTGCAACCCCACACACTGTGGCCTGCCAGGCTCCTCTGTCCATAGGAATTCCCAGGCAAGAAGACTGGAGTGATTTGCTGTTTTCTCCTCCAGGGAATCTTCCTGACTCAGAGATCAAACACAAGTCTCCTGCATTGGCAGGAAGATTCTTCACCACTGAGCTACCTGGGAAGGCCCTGAANTTGTTTAGTTGCTAACTCAGGTCCAGCTCTTTTGCAACCCCACACACTGTGGCCTGCCAGGCTCCTCTGTCCATAGGAATTCCCAGGCAAGAAGACTGGAGTGGTTTGCTGTTTTCTCCTCCAGGGAATCTTCCTGACTCAGAGATCAAACACAAGTCTCCTGCATTGGCAGGAAGATTCTTCACCACTGAGCTACCTGGGAAGGCCCTGAAATACAGAAGATCCGTGTTCAATCCCTGGGTCAGGAAGATCTCCTGGAGAAGGGAATGTCAACCTACTCTAGTATTGTTGCCTGGAGAATTTCATGGACAGAGGAACTTGGTGGGCTATAGTCCTTTGGACATGACTGAGCAACTAACACTTTCACTTTACTTAGAAACAGAAATTGAAGCTAACATTATTTACTGTGTTTCTAAACTAGTGCATCTGACAGTTACGTTAGTTTCCCCTCTAGCAGGCTTCTCCTGTCTGCGTTTCCCAGGTTGATGTTTTAAAAGAGCAGGAAGACACTTCTTTATGGAACATCCTATTCTGCTTCTTATTCTACTTAGGAGACACCTATTGTTTGCAATTTGGAATTTCAAAAATTTCAATTGTTAAATAATACTTTTGATTTAATTAAATGAGCAGTGCATTTGCAAACATTGATGCTTAGAAGTGGTGCATGATAAAAATTACCTCCAATCCATCACCTCCATCGAGCTTCATTCCAATGTCGCTTTCAAATCTCATGGATCTTTTTGGAGACCCTACCAGCAAATATAAATACACAAGTTTTATCTTCCATCCCCTGTTTTTTTTTTTTTTTTTACCATAATGGTGGTGCATGATGCATGTTGTTCTTGCTTTTCTCACTTAGCAGTTTATCTTGGAGACGTTTCCATGTCACACCTCGAGAGTTGTATCATGCTTTTTTCTTACAGCTATGTAGTATTTCACGGAGTGGCAAAATGGATGTATCATTATATGACCAGTCCCCTATTGATAGATGTTTGGGTTGCTTCCAATATTTTGCTATCACAAACAAAGCTGCAGTGTATCCTTTCATTTTCTCTGTGGATAGCTCTGACGAATTCTCCAGTAGAATGGATGGACAAAGGGAACTGATTTACGATTTCGACAGATGTTGACAAATTGCTCTCCCAAAGGGCTGTGCACACTTCACTCCAGTCAGCTGCATACGAAATTGAGACCCTTGCCAGTAAAAGTCTATTACACCTTTGAAATCCAGTGTAGTTTTGATTTGCTTTCCTTATTATGAGTGATGTTCAGGGTATTCTCACTGCATCAACAATCCTGCACATTTTCACTTTCATGAAGTATCTATTCACATCCTTCATGCCTTTTGCTTTAAGTTTTACTGTTAATAATTTCTAGGAGTTCATATATACCAGAGAGGTTGAACCTTGGCCTGTGATTTGGGTTGTAAGTAACTGTTATACATTTGATGTTTGACTGTTTCCACTGCCTTTGGTTGTAAAACTTGGAAGTGATTGAAGAGACTGGATGAAGTCAGTGCAGAAATTGGGCACTCAGACTGACAGAAAAAACCCATGTTAACCTCAAAGCTTGTGTTAATTCCCTTGTTCCACGTTGCCTCAAAAGTCCTCTCACATCAGTGACTCTTACTGAAGTAAAATCGAGTGCTTATTTAAAAATATTGGAAAACAAGAAAAATGTAGTCACTCAGTTGAGTCCCATTCTTTGAAGAGGAATATCTGTTCTAGTGTCTACACTGCTTCCCTGGTGGTTCAGTGGTAAAGAATCTGCCTACTGGTGCAGGAGACATGGGCTCAGTCCCTGGGCGGGGGAGGTCCCCTGGGGGAGGGCATGGCAACCCACGCTGGTATTATTGGCTGGGAAGTCCTTTGGACAGAGGAGCCTGAAGGGCTACAGTCCATGGGGTCACAAAGAGCTGGACATGCCGGAGCACACATGCAGAGTGGCTACACTGGGATTACTTGGCCAAAGTACTATGGGCTTCTGGATTCATGTGTTTAAGGCAGGACTGAACAAATACCCATATTTAAACATGCTCCGCAGAAGTTTGCTTCTGAGTAAGCCAGCCCTCCATTATATTGTGGTTCAGATGTGAATTCCTGGCACATGACTGGGACCAGACTATGTCCCAACTGGATTTAAAGAACCCTTGGCTTTTTTTGAAGTCCTGCATTACAGGATTGTCTGGCTCCCTTGCCATTCTCCTAATCTCCCATCTAGCTTTCCCTTGAAGATGTAGCTGGGCTGAGTGTAGGGCTAGCTGCCTGAGTCTCCTGAGGTAGGAGATGAAAGCAAGCTCTCTGAGTAATGACTTCTACACTTGTGGGCGTTGGCTGAAGCATCTTTTGTTGTAGTTGTTTTGTGTCAAAGAATAGCTACTGCTTTGTTTTGTTCTTTCCCCCCACAGCCGTCCAGATCGTGTTTTCCAAAGATGACCTTCATAGCATCACTCACAAGATGCGGAGTCCAAACCTCCTCTCCTTGAGTCTGGGCTCCTAGCAACCAGCAGAATGTGGTGGAAGTGACTCTGTATGACTGCCAAAGCTAGGTCAGGAGAGGCCACGCAGCTTCCTTTTCAGTCTGTTGGGACTTGCCCTTGGCCATGCAGTCACCACATTAGTCCAACCATGTCCGGCCCGCCATGTTGGGGGGCCGCCATGTTGGGGGGGCCCGCCATGTTGGGGCGGCCCACCATATTTGGGCAGCCTGCTGTGTTGACACCTGGGTGGATAAAGCCTAGCAGGGTGCAGCCCTCCAGGCATTCCAAGGAGGACACTGGAAAGAGTCCATTCTCATTTTTGACTAACTATAAATTTGTGCATTATCTTGTTCACTAGAATGTATCTGTAACCCCCAAACCCACGTGTGTAGCACCTTTATGGTCCTTCAGGGACGTGACCAGAGCACCAGCGCGGTTGCACATCCTGGCCGAATTGACCTCATGCTGGAAATAGATGTCCTTTCTGTGGTCCATCTAGTGCTGCGTTTTCAGCACCTTTGTGCTGCTTGTTGGAGATCTTGCCATTTAAAGTAGCTCCCAAGCCTAGCACTGACGTCATTGTCCTGTGACCTAAACAGAAGAAGGCTGGAATATGCCTAATGGAGAGAATACCTGTTAGACGAACTTCCTTTAGAGCGGTTGGCCATGAGTTCAGTGTTAATGAGACAACCATATGTTACATCTCCACAAAGGAAGAGGACCATTTGCCAAGCTGTCCGGCAGTTGCTCCGGAAAGTGCTAAAGTAACATGTTATAGTAGGTATGAGGTGATGGGAAAGTGGCCAGATTAGTGGGCTCGTAAAACAGTGACTGATAAACACACTGTAGTGGACGCTGGTGGTGAGGCTGGCAGCCAAAGGATATTCAGGTCACGTTACCCAGCATGGGAAGATGCTCAATTTGGCGCAGCTAGTGTTTTAGTGTTTAAAGTAAAATGTGTGTGAGAATGCTCGGTCACTCAGTCATGCCAGACTCTGCAACCCCATGGGCTGTAGCCCGCCAGGTTCCTCTGTCCTTGGGATTTTTCCAGGCGAGAGTACCCGGGTGGGTTGCCATTTTCTCCCGCAGGGGATCTTCCTGACCCAGAGATGGAACTTGCCTCTCCTGCATTTGTAGATAGATTTTTTTTTTTTTTNGCCATGAGTTCAGTGTTAATGAGACAACCATATGTTACATCTCCACAAAGGAAGAGGACCATTTGCCAAGCTGTCCGGCAGTTGCTCCGGAAAGTGCTAAAGTAACATGTTATAGTAGGTATGAGGTGATGGGAAAGTGGCCAGATTAGTGGGCTCGTAAAACAGTGACTGATAAACACACTGTAGTGGACGCTGGTGGTGAGGCTGGCAGCCAAAGGATATTCAGGTCACGTTACCCAGCATGGGAAGATGCTCAATTTGGCGCAGCTAGTGTTTTAGTGTTTAAAGTAAAATGTGTGTGAGAATGCTCGGTCACTCAGTCATGCCAGACTCTGCAACCCCATGGGCTGTAGCCCGCCAGGTTCCTCTGTCCTTGGGATTTTTCCAGGCGAGAGTACCCGGGTGGGTTGCCATTTTCTCCCGCAGGGGATCTTCCTGACCCAGAGATGGAACTTGCCTCTCCTGCATTTGTAGATAGATTTTTTTTTTTTTTAACCACTGAGCCACTTAGGACAGCCCCTTAGAATAAAGACATGCTAAATTATCATGATAATTAATGTAATTATTTTGAAGAAATATAGATCAAATAAAGTGACTTTAGACAGAAGCACTTATGAAGCAAGGCTACATCTTGCTCATGGGACAGAAATGTTGGGCCCAAACTCTGAATAGCCCCTGGCAACACTGCCTCGGTCTCCTCTCAGTTTGATAAAACATACAGCCGTGAAGTGACACCTCGGCTCTTTCTCAGTGAAGCTGACCGGAGGCAGCCACCTCCAGCTGAGTGTGAGACCCCTGCCTTCACCTGACAGCAGCAGGCGCCGGGGAACATCCTGGCCAAGCTGGGCCGGATTCCTGACTCAGAATCTGTGAGATCTAAGAATATGGCTGCTGTTTCATCCGCTGTGCTTTGGGGTAGTTGGGGGCGCAGCAGTGGGTAAATCAGAACATAATTTGGTGTGAGAGGTGACAACTTCGGTAGGTATGCCCTTCCTCTTTTCTTCGAATACTACACGTTGGGTGAAAATGAAAGTCGCTCAGTCGTGTCCGACACTTTGCGACCCCATGGACTATACAGTCTGTGGAATTCTCCAGACCAGAATACTGGAGTGGGGTGCCTTTCCCTTCTCCAGGGGATCTTCCCAACCCAGGGATCGAACCCAGGTCTCCTGCACTGCAGGCAGATTATTTACCAGCTGAGCCACAAGGGAAGCCCACACATTGGGTTATTCGCAGCAACTTTACAGAGGAGGAAAGTGAGGTTTGGAGAGCCCAGCCAGCTCAGGGACTCCCAGGTCTAAAGGGACACCACAGTGACTTAAACCCAGCAACAACTTAGTCCAGACTCATGCCCTGCCCCAGGGCCACACTGCCTGCTGAAATAAAGTCAGCCATTTAAGGTGGTCATGACCAGCCCTCTTCTTTCCTTTTATGTCCATCAGATTGTGTCTTGATGATAATTAAGAACACCACAGAGTTTGCTTCCACAGCCCTTCAGTGGAGGGTTTAAGCAGAACCTTTCATTTACATGAGTCTCCACAGACTAACATGCTGACTGGTGCATATATTAAGCAGAAAAGCCACCTGGGAATAAGGGGTCCTGTCAGGAGTGTTCAGGTTACAAGAGCAAGAGTGGCTTGAGGAAAAGGTCCTGAGGACTGTGGGAACGACCATGGTGAGGAAAGACTCAGAGAGTGTGAGAGCTAGGAATTATTGTGCAAGCTGGCTGTCTCCCAGGCACGTGGGGGCTTCCTGTGTCCCTTCTGTGTCGAGGAAGAAGCTGGCCTTGCACTGGGCTCCTGAGAGTGAGGCTGTGTTCCTCCAAGGGCATAGGTGGGGTGCGTCTGCTCTGGAAGGGATCCTGGAGCTTGGCTCCTGGATGTTGGAGGGGAAGTCGTGGATGTGCATTCCACGTATTGAGTAGGGACCCTAGTAAGTGTTATCACTGTTGGTGGGTCGGGCAGAACATGAAATAAGGGGTCTGGACGTAGAGGGTGTTTATCGTCATATTCCAGGCAGACAAAAGCAAAAGGGAGGTTGGCTGGATCATGGTGGATGGTTACGTTCTCTAAAATTGTCAGGCTGGATGGGCAAAGTAGGATGGGAACCTCTGCTGGGATGAGGACTAGGCAAGGCTGTGGGAGTCTTCTGTCTTCTTGCGTTCCTGTGCCCACATGTGTCCAGTTTCTGGAGAAATCCACTCAGCACATGGCAAGCACAACGTTGCTGGTCCTCAGGTCAGCCTCACCCCACACCTTGGACAAGATCGCAGTCAGCAGAAAAATGGTCCCCTGAAGAAGTCTGTGTCCTCATGCCCGGAACTTGTGATCATGTGACCTTACAAGGCAAAAGGGATTAAGATTGCTAATCTCTTCATCTTAAAATAGGGAGATTATCCAGATGGGCCCAGTGGAAACCCTACTGCTAAGTCGTTCCAGCCGTGTCCAACTCTGTGCAACCTCATAGATGGCAGCCCACCAGGCTCAGCCATTCCTGGGATTCTCCAGGCAAGAACGCTGGAGTGTGTTGCCATTTCCTTCCCCAATACATGAAAGTAAAAAACAAAAGTGAAGTCACTCAGTCCTTAGCGACCCCGTGGACTGCAGCCTACCAGGCTCCTCCATCCATGGGATTTGCCAGGCAAGAGTACTGGAGTGGGCTGCCATTGCCTTAGGCTCCTTATAAATAGAAGCAGCAGGTGGTCAAGTCTTTAATACCCTTTGAGAAACACCAGCCCAGCCCTGCTGGCTTTGAAGGCAGAGGAAGAGGCCACCAGGCTAAGAGTGTGGGCAACTTCTGGAAACTGGCAAAGGCCAGAATGTGCATTTTCTCCCAGAGCCTGTGGAAAGAATAAAACTCTGCTAACACCTAGACTTCAGCCCAGTGAGACCTCCCGAACTGGGAGAAAGTAAGTCTGGGTTGTGCGAACCCACCGTGTTTGTGATCAATGTTACACTGGGAATAGGAAACTGATCCAGGTTTTAATTCCTTCACGTTGCATGTGTTGAATAGAGACTTGGACAAACCAAGTATTAATGACTTACCTAAATCAGCAACATTTACGGGCAAAAATGACAGAGCTGAGATTTGGCCCATGTGACTCCAGAGTGCACACTGGCTGGTTCTCCGTCAGGATTCAGGCTATTCCTTCCTCTAATTTGGCAAATGTTAGTGATGCCAGTGTGAGTAGGAGTGAGAGGGTCACTTCCATGCTGGGGACGTGTCCTGACCGCCACCCGACCATGTCAGGAGTAACTCAATAGAAATGCAAACGTTGAGGTTTGCGTGGGAAGGCTAAAGTAATAATAGAATTAAGCTCAACGTCTTCTAAAACTCCGAGGGCTACGTCTGAATTCAGCCTGGCTCCTTGTCCCAGGAAGTGTCAAGGCAGAGCTCAAATTTAGGAATATTCAGAAACTGCTGAGCCAGGTTCCATTAATATTAATGAGCTGTCAGCGACCGTGGATCTGACACATTGGCGGGCGGAGCGGGGCGCCTGGTGTTGGAGGCTCTGCCCTCTGTCACTGCCTGAGATGATGCCTCAATATTACCNGAAGTGTCAAGGCAGAGCTCAAATTTAGGAATATTCAGAAACTGCTGAGCCAGGTTCCATTAATATTAATGAGCTGTCAGCGACCGTGGATCTGACACATTGGCGGGCGGAGCGGGGCGCCTGGTGTTGGAGGCTCTGCCCTCTGTCACTGCCTGAGATGATGCCTCAATATTACCTGCTCCGTCCATCCACATGCTCAGCCATCTCTAAGCCTTGCCCAAGGGAGCCTCCTCTCGCATCACTGTTTCAGGGAACGTCAGCTGAGGGGAAGGTCACATCAGCTTCTTTGTCAGCGTCCTCTTTGCCCGATAGAACTGAGGTAGTGGAACTCTGTGGGCAACCTGGGCAACCTAGTCAACCCCAAAATATCGATATCGCTGTATGCCAGGCACTCCTCTAGCCTCTGGAGAGAGCCCTAAACAAAAGAGATAGGAATGCCTGCTCGCAGAGAACTGCAGCCTCAGCAAGGAGAGACAGTCATGCTGGGGCTTCACTGCGTGTCCCGGGGATGTTCCTCCATTCTGAGCTTTCCTGGCCCCAAGACTGAAGTTAAAATGGGTGTAGACACCTTTATCTTCTCCCTGCCTGCACTTGAGGTATTGTTCCCCCTCCACCCCTTCCTTCTGGAAGATGGAAGATGGGAGATGTCTTATTTGTACTTAAGGATGTCTGCCTCTGGCCCCTCCTTGGTGCCCAGCTGCTTCCCCAGCCTCCCCTCTCTGCCATCTCCTCTGCTGGTCCCATGACCCCTTCCTGGGGAGCTGCCCCTGAAGAGCAAAGCCCCTCTCCTCTTCTGTGCCCCAAGTCTGACTGATCGTGAGGAGGACCCCTCTTTCTGTCTCCTCTCCAAGTCTCCCCACCCCTGTCCCCCAGGATTTTGGCCGGATGTCCAGCGGCTGGATCAAGGTCACCTGGGTTGCACAGAGTCTGAGGACTCTGATGACTAAGGCTTTGTTCGGGGCTGAGCTTGCCTCTTGGCTCTCTTTGGGGGAAGTTCTCTTCCAAGAGACTCTCTTGACAATCCCTCCTCAGAATGGGCTTCGGTCAAGCTGTTCCTCCAGATTTCAAGCCAGTCCTGACCAGGCCCCATGCCAGCTGCTAATTTAGCTTTTCCTGACGCGGTGCCCCCTCTCCATACAAGTTTTCTGTTTTTTAATAAACTGGGGGCTCCCTTTGTTCCCAGACTGCTAAAAGAAAAAAGCCAGCTGTCCTGTCCACCCTTGGCCTCACTGATTCTGAAGGACACTATCATTTATAAGACATTCACCTCTGGGAACCATGGGCAAGTCCCTGAGGCTTAAGTCATGCAGAAAATGCCCCTAGACTTGCAGACTATGGGAGAAAACATCCTTACTTTGAACTCTCAGAACCGAAAGCATTTCTCTACAGGAAGCAGACTAATTCTCAACCAAGCCTCACTGGCCAGGGCTCAGCAATCCTTACTGAGTTCAAACATGCAGTGTAGTGGCCAAAAGTCATTCCAGACTTACCTGAGCTTCCTGAAAACCGGTGAAGCCAACCCCATTCCAATTTCTGACAACAATTGGCAAGACTTTTGGCTTTTTCAATATGAGGATCCTGCCCCTCCAAAGACCCCTCCCCTCCACCCCCACCCCGCTGTTTTGGGCCTCAGCCAGCAGAGCCCTCCATCTTGGACTAGAAGGATGGGGAGGAGGTTGGGCTGGAAGGTCAGAAGCTCTCACATGTTAGTACATTTTGTTTCTATAACTTTTTCTTTTTTTGAGGTGGACCATTTTTGAAGTCTTTATTGAATCTGATGCAATATTATCTCTGTTTTACCTTTTTTGTTGTTTTTTTCTTTTGAATGTGAGACGTGTGGAATCGTAGCTTCCCAAGCAGGGATCGAACCCTCTCCCCCTGCATCGGAAGCTGAAGTCTTAACCACTGGGCCGGCAGGGAGGTCTCTACACTTTGCTTCTTTATTCTTGAGGGTAGAGCTGCTCCAAACCCCTATAGCCCCTCATTCTGCCTTCCTTCTCCCAGGCACTAGGTTTTCTCTGCCTCTCCTGCTCTGAAAGCTTGAGAATGAAGGTATCCAGGACCACAAATGTCGAGCTGGTGTCTCCTGGCTGCAGGCTGACCTCTTGGCCCTCCTGTGGTCCCTGCCTTGCTCAGGGTAGAGGTGGTGGCTTATAGAAACAAGAAGATGTTGTTGGCACATGTGGGGGTGTTAAATATTTCAATTACACTTAAAACAGTGCATTTCACAACAAGATCCAGGCTCCTGGATTGTTTTGAGAAGTTGGATAATTTGGTAGGTCAGGGCCTGGAGGACACATAGTCCACTGGGCTCACTGCACCCCTTTCCTGTCCCGCTCCTGCAGGCTCTTGGGCTCTCAAGCCCCGCCTTTGTTGTGATGGCTTTAACAATAGCTTGAGTTGACTTTAGAGCTTCTGTTCATTTCCTTGGGGCCACCCACATTTTGACCCCAGTGAAAGCTGTGTTCCCAGGTGAAGAAGAGGGAGAAGATCTACTGAGTCTTGGCGAAAAGAAAGAAAGGGCTAATGAAGATCACCGATTGCCTCCCTCATCTTTTCATGCCCGCTGTTGGTTCAAGTCAGGGAGCAAGACTCCAGGTGGCTCTCTTTCCTCAGGACAGACACAGCTGCTGATGGGGCTGGCAGAGTGATCCTCCGGGACCAAGAGTTGGCTGGCCCCTGATGCTGTGTCTGTTGCTTGAGTCGTGAGCTCATGCTGGGTCTCAAACACCATCAGACAATGGCAGCATCTCCCATCACCCCCAAATCAGGTGCAGCCTTCATGGCCTTCTCTGCTCTCTTCCACCTAAGTGGGCATTTCCCCAGGTTCCGGCCCCAGGACTGACAATGACAAGTAATCATTTAAGCCCTCATGAGGGCTGCTGCTGCTGAGTCGCTTTAGTTGTGTTCGACTCTGTGCGACCCCATAGACGGCAGCCCACCATGCTCCTCCATCCCTGGGATTCTCCAGGCAAGAACACTGGAGTGGGTTGCCATTTCCTTCTCATGAGGGTTACTTACTTTTAAATCCAGATGGAAGCAGACAATGGCTTTTGGCTCAACTGTACTTTCTTTTATTCAGAGAGACATGTTTNCCCACCATGCTCCTCCATCCCTGGGATTCTCCAGGCAAGAACACTGGAGTGGGTTGCCATTTCCTTCTCATGAGGGTTACTTACTTTTAAATCCAGATGGAAGCAGACAATGGCTTTTGGCTCAACTGTACTTTCTTTTATTCAGAGAGACATGTTTTGTACAGTAGAAATCAAAACTCTTCCATGGTTCTAGCTCCCTGGTGGCTCAGAGATAAAGAACGTGTCTGCAGTGCAGGAGACATGAGTCTGATCCCTGGGTTGGGTAGATTCCCTGGAGAAGGAAATGGCAACCTACTCCAGTATTCTCGCCTGGGAAATTTCATGGATAGAGGAGCCTGGTGGACTGCAGACCATGGGACCACAAAAGAGTCAGACAACAAGGATTTCAGCCCTCATGAGGATGACTCACTTCTAAATCCAGATGGAAGCAGACAATTTTGGCTCAACTACTGTCTCTTATTCAGAGAGACATGTTTTGTACAGTAGAAATCGAAACACTTCCACAGTTAGGTCATGCTGAGCAGTATAAAATTCTCTCTCATGAATTAAATGTTTTCAAGCAAGGCATAATTCCTATCTACAGCATGAACTCTTCAATATGACCTTTTTAACTTTTTAGTTTGGAAATAATTATAAAAGGCCCCCGGTACCCCTCAGACAGTTCCNGGAGTAAGAAATGGCAACCTGCTCCAGCATCCTTGGCTGGAGAATCCCATGGACAGAGGAGCCTGGTGGGCTACGATCCATAGGGCCACAAAGAGTCAGCTATGGCTGAAGTGACTTAGCGTGCAAGCGTGCACACTCCCTGGAGCTTGAGGCAGACCCACTTTTCTCAAATGTTGCGAATGAGTCACTCCAGGATCTGGTTAGAATGCAGATTGTGGTTCTTGGCTGCGGGGTGGGGCAAGCATCTGCATTTCCTATGTTCCCAAGGGGTGCTGAGGCTGCCAGATGGAAGCCCACACTCAGAGTGGTAGGTGCCAGACTAAGTATAAGACGAAGCCTCAGGGAGCACACAGCACACTGATTGCTTGATAGTAATTTTTTGGATATTATTGAATAGATATGGGATATATGTGGAATTGGATAATGTGTTCCCAGGAATTTAAAATATAAATAAAGCGACTGACATCAGGCCAACTCTTTAGGGCTGTTGCTCCAGGCTTGCTCTGTGTATCCTCTGCCCTGTCTTTGGGAGGCTTGGGTGGAAAATCTGAGAGGCGCCACATCTGGACCTTTACTTGCGTGCTTACTGGGGAAGCCCAGCCCTGGCTGCTGGCCATGTGGTTCTCACGGTCTGTCTCCTGTGCGCTTGGCCCCTTCTGCTGAGGTTTCTGATGTTCCAGCTCTGGCTGGAGCTCTGCGTGCCTGTGGGAGCAGCTTGCTTTTGGAGCTTGGGACTCATTTACATCTGTGGGGAAAATCTGCATTTTTGAGGACCTCAGTGGGCTTTAGAGACTTGACTTCTAAAGTCTTTCTCCTTAGTAGGGAATCTTGGGATCCCTCAGCAAGGTTTAAACAATTTAAAAAAGAGTCAGTCAGTTGTGTCTGCCTCTTTGTGACCCTATGGATTGTAGCCTGCCAGGCTTCTTTGTCCATAGAATTCTCCAGACAAGAATACTCGAGTGGGTTGCCCTTTCCTTCTCCAGGGGATCTTCCCAAACTAGGATCGAACTTGTGTCTCCTGCATTGCAGGCAGATTCTTTACCATCTGAGCCACCTTTAATCTGATGACCAGTCTCTGCCTGAGTTTGTTATGGGCTCAGTATTAATTCATCCACATCCTGGATCCTCTCTTCCACCTCTTTCCTTGGGTGACGCCCATGTGTTGGGAAGGCCATGCACATTTCATGGTCTCTGTGGGAGAGATGAAAGCCCAGGTGGATGAGGAGGGCTGGGGTGTGTGCAGGATTTCTTATTTCTCTGAAGTGACCCAGAGTACTCTACAATGAGAAAAGATTGGTTCTCAATCATCCAGCTTCTTCTTTGCTCTTGATATGTGGTCCAGATCCACCCCTGGCCTTCCAAAAAAAAAAAAAGGTACTGGAAATTAGATCGGTAAATTCAAGGCCACCCTGGCAGAGTCCAGGATGCCTAGAACAACAATCCAGAAATAGATGCAGTCTGCCTTATAGGTTGTGGGTTCCATCCACTGTCCATCTGGGAGGTGTCTCGTTTTGTTTTCATTTTTATTTTATTGTATTTATTTATTTGTTTATCTATTTGGCTGCACCAGGTCTTAGTTATAGCACATTGGCTCTTTAGTTGTGGTACATGAACTCTTAGCTGTGAAATATGGGGTCGATTAATAGTTCCCTGAGCAGGGATCAAACCTGGGCCCCTGCGCTGGTAGTGCAGAGTCTTAGCCACTGGACTGCCAGGAAAGTCTCCCAGCTGCTGATCTGCAGTGCTGGGCTCCTAGCTTCCCAGCTCCCCTCTCCCAAGCACAGGCCTCTACAGTCTCAGTGGACGTGAGGGAGGGGCCGTTCTGCAAGTGGATGTTTAGGTCCCAGACAGGATGCCCAGGAAGACCTGAGTTCACTTCCTTCCTGGGTGTCCTGCCCTTACAGGTAGCAGAAGCAACACCTTTGAGATGGGACTGATGGGATGCAGGTAGAAAGGTCAAACCCCAGTTGCAGGCCTGGACCACAGAATCTTCCCTGCAGGATCCTCACCCTTCATGACCCTTCACCTGTATCTCCGCATCCAGAGCTGAAACTAAACCTTTGCTGTATTAAGCCAATAAAGTTCAGTGTTGCTCCTTATACAGTCTGACTTTCCTTCAGCCTCAGAGAAAGGCCCTCAGTTTGCTCAGACTCATGTCCATTGAGATGGTGATGCCTTGCAATCTCATCCTCTGTCGCCCCCTTCTCTTTTTGCCTTCAGACCTGAGGGGGAGACCCTACCCCTGGGCTTCCATCCTTGTGGACTTGATGGCCCNCCTTCAACCTCAGAGAAAGGCCCTCAGTTTGCTCAGACTCATGTCCATTGAGATGGTGATGCCTTGCAATCTCATCCTCTGTCGCCCCCTTCTCTTTTTGCCTTCAGACCTGAGGGGGAGACCCTACCCCTGGGCTTCCATCCTTGTGGACTTGATGGCCCGTCACTGTGACACAGCTCCTGGTGTGCAGCAAGGACAGTGCTGACTGGGGTCCTTGATGTGGTTTCAGACCTACCTTCCTTCATATGCCTCCCTGTTCTTCACTTCCGAAAATTATAACTGCTAGCTGAATATAAAAGCAATCTACACTTGGTATAGAAAATGTAGGCCATACATAGAGTCCTTGTCATCTTTCAGTTGCTAAGTCGTGTCCCACTCTTTGTGGCCCCATGGAATGCAGGCTTCCCTGTCCTTCACCATCTCCCGGAGTTCACTCAAGCTCATGTCCATGGAGCTGGTGAAGCCACCCAGCCATCTCATCCTCTGCCGTCCCCTTCTCCTCCCGCCCCCAGTCCCTCCCAGCATCAGGGTCTTTTCCAATGAGTTGACTCTTTGTGTCAGGTGCCCAAAGTGCACAGAATCATAAAGATGAAAAAAAAAAAAAATCCCTCATTACTTGCTTATTCAGAGAAAAACACTGGCAACAGTGGGTTGTATGTTTTCAGTCATTGTATATATGTATGCTGGGTTATATACATATGTATCCATATATTATCTTCATATATTGTGAGCATTTTCTCATGTCATTGAAAAACATGAAAGGATGGTTTTACCAGGTGAGTAACCTCACTTAATGGCTCTATTCTAATTAATTTAAGTCTTCTTCTATAATGGGGTATCTAGGTTGTTTATAATCTACTAAAAGCAAACTGCACTGCCATCTTGGTATAAAGAGCTTTACTCCAACCTCTGCTGCAATCCCAAGATGCAGCTAAGGCACCTTAAATCTAGTTCTCCTGAGTGGAATTACTGGGTGGCAGAATCTGATAGTTCTAATATTTTTCAAATCTATGGCTAAACTACTTTCTGGCAAGATAATCTGAGTTACTCTCTTGGGCAAGAGGAGAGTTAGCTTTACTCTCTTTAGAACTGACGATACTTTTACTTGACTTCCTCCTTGTCATCTTTTTGAGGGGCTGTACTAGGAGTCGAGATCTCATTCTGAACCACTGGTTCTTAACTTGGGGTAGGGTGGTGGCTATAGGTGCATATAAGACCCTGGAGGAATGGATGGAGCCTCAGCCTCCCATCACCCTCCCCTCCCCCACGGTGCACAATTCAGTGTTTAGAATGGATTCAGAGGCATGGGTTGTGGGTGGGAACAGACAGACTGATGACACTGGTGGGGGATGACGGAGCTGGGAGTGAGTCAGGGCGTCAGGGGGGCGGGGAGGGGCACGCAGAGTCCACAGGGCCTGGGGACCACCTGGGCCAGGGGAGGGGTGAGGGACTGTTACTCCCTGGGATTTGGGGCTTTGAAAGTTACCCTGTTATTCGTTGACCCTGAGCCCAAACCCTCACTGCCTCCCTGGTTCTGTCTCCAGAATAATTTTCTCCCTCTTTCCATCTTTCAGTGTTTATTCAGCATCCGTGAGCCAGGCTGTGCATTAGGTGACGTGAACACAACTATGAACACACCCATTGGCTCCTCCCTCCCGAGGAAGAGAAGGTAAACAACAAACTAATTAAAAACAAACTAAAACATTGGCTCACGATAAAAGTGCGGTGAGAAAGAGATAGCACGCTGTGGGGGAGGGCACTGAGAGGGCCGTTAGCTCTCTGCTCTGCTCAGTCGTGTCTGACTCTTTACAGACCCATGGGCTGTAGCTTGCCAAGCCCCTCTGTCCCTGGGCTTTCCCAGGCAAGAACACTGGAGAGGGTTGCCATTTCCTCCTCCAGGGGCTTTACCTGACCCAGGGATTGAACCCACATCTCTTGCACTGACAGGTGGATTTTTACCACTGAGCCATCCGGGAAGCTCACTATTTTATATAGGATGATTGCTTAGATTTTAAAGGATGTATTTTAAATATTGTTGAGTTGTATTGCAATGAATGTATAGTGGTCTAAATTCGTAGCTAAAAATCTTAAAGCAGATGTGTTTCTGATTTCAGGATTTTTGAGCTTTTAACAAAGTAGCACACTGTATGTGTCATATGTTATATAAAACCCCCTGGTGAAGTCTGGGGCTGCAGCCTACAATTGAGTACATTAATATTTCTACAGTGAAACTTCTGAATATTCATACCACGCAGGATAAATATAGCCTGATTCAGGCTCTCCTCTGAATAGCCTCATGTCAGTTAAGGTCACATTTGTGGACAAATAAATTTGAGCCAAATATAGAAAAGACCTTCTGTTTTTCAGAGCTTTTGGGAATTTGCAATTGTGGGTAGGGAGCTGTGGACCCATAATAAGTCTTCAAGAATATATTCATCTAAAATAAAGAGTAATTACTTATTCCTCAAACTATTTCTTCCCTGAATACCATGAAAAATTAGTAAAATGATTTTTCAAAATTCTAAAAGCCTTCAGGAGACTGTATCCCATTATGGAAGGGGTCTGTTATTTACAAGATTGGGACTTTCCGGTGTAGGAATGGAGAATGAGACTGCAGCCATGCTGTCAAGGTCTTTGTCCTGCAGCCTGAGGTCCCTGGCCTGAATCCTGGATGTTAGGGGACCCATTCAAAAGTTTTGATCCCTGAGTACAGAAGAACTCCTTCTGAGTGGGAGTTGGATACCTTACAACTTGTTGTTCAGTTGCCAAGTTGTGTCCATCTCTTTGTGACCCAAGACCTGTAGCACACCAGGCTCCTCTGTCCTCCACTGTCTCCTGGAGTTTGCTCAAATTCATGCCCATTGAGTCAGTGATGCTGTCTAACCATCTTATCCTCTTCCACTCCCTTCTCCTTTTGCCTTCAATCTTTCCCAGCATCAGGGTCTTTCTCAATGAGTCAGTTCTTCACATCAGGTGGCCAAAGTAGTGGAGCTTCAGCTTACAACTGGATTTTGGCAAATGCACTTTTCAAGTCTTCCCTGTAAATCCATCGCCAGCACTGCAGATGTGTAGCAAGGCAGGCTGCTTACTAGTTTCTTTCTCCCCAGCCTGGTCTGTGATGAAGGCGTCCTTGCAGCAGAGAACTCCACCTGTAAGTTCCCTCATGCGGGCGCCTTTACATCTCAACGCCAAGCAGTGAGTGTTTTTCCCAGACTGTCTGCTCCCAGCTACCTTGTATCAGCAGGAACACTGAGCAGCCATTAAAATGACAGAATATCTGGCAACAGATGCCACGGCCCTCAGGACTGATGGAGATGAACGCAGATCTCCACCACACCCTTCGCTATGGGGCCTCGGAGCTCCTGCTGTCAGGAAAGAAAGAGCCTGCTTCCTGCGTCCCCGNCTCCTCCAGGGGCTTTACCTGACCCAGGGATTGAACCCACATCTCTTGCACTGACAGGTGGATTTTTACCACTGAGCCATCCGGGAAGCTCACTATTTTATATAGGATGATTGCTTAGATTTTAAAGGATGTATTTTAAATATTGTTGAGTTGTATTGCAATGAATGTATAGTGGTCCAAATTCGTAGCTAAAAATCTTAAAGCAGATGTGTTTCTGATTTCAGGATTTTTGAGCTTTTAACAAAGTAGCACACTGTATGTGTCATATGTTATATAAAACCCCCTGGTGAAGTCTGGGGCTGCAGCCTACAATTGAGTACATTAATATTTCTACAGTGAAACTTCTGAATATTCATACCACGCAGGATAAATATAGCCTGATTCAGGCTCTCCTCTGAATAGCCTCATGTCAGTTAAGGTCACATTTGTGGACAAATAAATTTGAGCCAAATATAGAAAAGACCTTCTGTTTTTCAGAGCTTTTGGGAATTTGCAATTGTGGGTAGGGAGCTGTGGACCCATAATAAGTCTTCAAGAATATATTCATCTAAAATAAAGAGTAATTACTTATTCCTCAAACTATTTCTTCCCTGAATACCATGAAAAATTAGTAAAATGATTTTTCAAAATTCTAAAAGCCTTCAGGAGACTGTATCCCATTATGGAAGGGGTCTGTTATTTACAAGATTGGGACTTTCCGGTGTAGGAATGGAGAATGAGACTGCAGCCATGCTGTCAAGGTCTTTGTCCTGCAGCCTGAGGTCCCTGGCCTGAATCCTGGATGTTAGGGGACCCATTCAAAAGTTTTGATCCCTGAGTACAGAAGAACTCCTTCTGAGTGGGAGTTGGATACCTTACAACTTGTTGTTCAGTTGCCAAGTTGTGTCCATCTCTTTGTGACCCAAGACCTGTAGCACACCAGGCTCCTCTGTCCTCCACTGTCTCCTGGAGTTTGCTCAAATTCATGCCCATTGAGTCAGTGATGCTGTCTAACCATCTTATCCTCTTCCACTCCCTTCTCCTTTTGCCTTCAATCTTTCCCAGCATCAGGGTCTTTCTCAATGAGTCAGTTCTTCACATCAGGTGGCCAAAGTAGTGGAGCTTCAGCTTACAACTGGATTTTGGCAAATGCACTTTTCAAGTCTTCCCTGTAAATCCATCGCCAGCACTGCAGATGTGTAGCAAGGCAGGCTGCTTACTAGTTTCTTTCTCCCCAGCCTGGTCTGTGATGAAGGCGTCCTTGCAGCAGAGAACTCCACCTGTAAGTTCCCTCATGCGGGCGCCTTTACATCTCAACGCCAAGCAGTGAGTGTTTTTCCCAGACTGTCTGCTCCCAGCTACCTTGTATCAGCAGGAACACTGAGCAGCCATTAAAATGACAGAATATCTGGCAACAGATGCCACGGCCCTCAGGACTGATGGAGATGAACGCAGATCTCCACCACACCCTTCGCTATGGGGCCTCGGAGCTCCTGCTGTCAGGAAAGAAAGAGCCTGCTTCCTGCGTCCCCGGGGCCTGAACTGCCTTGTCAATTGCTCTGGCCACTAGAGTAAGGATGAGCTAGTTTAGTGCTAGATCTTTGGAGGCAGTGGGCACTTCTACACCAGAAGNATCTCCACCACACCCTTCGCTATGGGGCCTCGGAGCTCCTGCTGTCAGGAAAGAAAGAGCCTGCTTCCTGCGTCCCCGGGGCCTGAACTGCCTTGTCAATTGCTCTGGCCACTAGAGTAAGGATGAGCTAGTTTAGTGCTAGATCTTTGGAGGCAGTGGGCACTTCTACACCAGAAGCCCCTGATGCTAGGACATAAGGCCAGCCTATTTGGTCAGGGGGTGAGACACCACAGGGAGGAGAGCTGACGGGCCCCAGCCAAGGCCATCGGATGCCAGGCAGCCCAGAGCTGACCACAGATGCTTGAGCAAGCAGAGCAGACAGACTCGGGAGGAACAATACATGATATGCCCTTAAATCACCAAGTTTCAGGGTGGTTTGCTACGTAATGACGGCTAACTGATAAAGCTCATGTAACTGGGAAGTCCTGAATTCTCCAAGATTATAAAAAAATAAAACAAATCAGATCCTCATCAGACCTCAAAGCAACTTGCTTTCTCATTATTAAGAAATATATATGCTTTGGAAAGATAGCAGCTAATGTAGAATTCTATACATTAGAGAGGAATTATCTTTGTACAGGCACTCATGCTAAGTCACTTTAGTTGTGTCCAACTCTTTACAACACTATGGACTGTAGCCTGTCAGGTGCCTCTCTCCATGGGATTCTCCAGGCAAGAATACTAGAGTGGGTTGCCATTCTCTTCTCCAGAGGATCTTCTCGACTCAGGGATCGAACTTGCATGTCTTATGTCTCCTGCATTGGCAGGTGGACTCTTTACCACCAGCGCCACTGCAAATGGCTACTGCTGTCATGAAATTAAAAGACGCTTGCTCCTTGGAAGAAAAGTTATGACCAAGCTGGACAGCATATTAAAAAGAAGAGACATTACTTTGCCAACAAACATCCATCTGGTCAAAGCTATGGTTTTTCCAGTAGTTCATGTATGGATGTGAGAGTTGGACTATAAAGAAAGCTGAATGCTAAAGAATTGATGCTTTTGAACTGTGGTGTTGGAGAAGACTCTTGAGAATCCCTTGGACTGCAAGGAGACACAACCAGTCAGTCCTGAAGGAAATCAGTCCTGAATATTCATTG
>SJYA01000387.1:361089-378125 GCA_006410615.1 Neotragus moschatus
TGAGCCAGGCTGTGCATTAGGTGACGTGAACACAACTATGAACACACCCATTGGCTCCTCCCTCCCGAGGAAGAGAAGGTAAACAACAAACTAATTAAAAACAAACTAAAACATTGGCTCACGATAAAAGTGCGGTGAGAAAGAGATAGCACGCTGTGGGGGAGGGCACTGAGAGGGCCGTTAGCTCTCTGCTCTGCTCAGTCGTGTCTGACTCTTTACAGACCCATGGGCTGTAGCTTGCCAAGCCCCTCTGTCCCTGGGCTTTCCCAGGCAAGAACACTGGAGAGGGTTGCCATTTCCTCCTCCAGGGGCTTTACCTGACCCAGGGATTGAACCCACATCTCTTGCACTGACAGGTGGATTTTTACCACTGAGCCATCCGGGAAGCTCACTATTTTATATAGGATGATTGCTTAGATTTTAAAGGATGTATTTTAAATATTGTTGAGTTGTATTGCAATGAATGTATAGTGGTCCAAATTCGTAGCTAAAAATCTTAAAGCAGATGTGTTTCTGATTTCAGGATTTTTGAGCTTTTAACAAAGTAGCACACTGTATGTGTCATATGTTATATAAAACCCCCTGGTGAAGTCTGGGGCTGCAGCCTACAATTGAGTACATTAATATTTCTACAGTGAAACTTCTGAATATTCATACCACGCAGGATAAATATAGCCTGATTCAGGCTCTCCTCTGAATAGCCTCATGTCAGTTAAGGTCACATTTGTGGACAAATAAATTTGAGCCAAATATAGAAAAGACCTTCTGTTTTTCAGAGCTTTTGGGAATTTGCAATTGTGGGTAGGGAGCTGTGGACCCATAATAAGTCTTCAAGAATATATTCATCTAAAATAAAGAGTAATTACTTATTCCTCAAACTATTTCTTCCCTGAATACCATGAAAAATTAGTAAAATGATTTTTCAAAATTCTAAAAGCCTTCAGGAGACTGTATCCCATTATGGAAGGGGTCTGTTTTTTACAAGATTGGGACTTTCCGGTGCAGGAATGGAGAATGAGACTGCAGCCATGCTGTCAAGGTCTTTGTCCTGCAGCCTGAGGTCCCTGGCCTGAATCCTGGATGTTAGGGGACCCATTCAAAAGTTTTGATCCCTGAGTACAGAAGAACTCCTTCTGAGTGGGAGTTGGATACCTTACAACTTGTTGTTCAGTTGCCAAGTTGTGTCCATCTCTTTGTGACCCAAGACCTGTAGCACACCAGGCTCCTCTGTCCTCCACTGTCTCCTGGAGTTTGCTCAAATTCATGCCCATTGAGTCAGTGATGCTGTCTAACCATCTTATCCTCTTCCACTCCCTTCTCCTTTTGCCTTCAATCTTTCCCAGCATCAGGGTCTTTCTCAATGAGTCAGTTCTTCACATCAGGTGGCCAAAGTAGTGGAGCTTCAGCTTACAACTGGATTTTGGCAAATGCACTTTTCATGTCTTCCCTGTAAATCCATCGCCAGCACTGCAGATGTGTAGCAAGGCAGGCTGCTTGCTAGTTTCTTTCTCCCCAGCCTGGTCTGTGATGAAGGCGTCCTTGCAGCAGAGAACACCTGTAAGTTCCCTCATGCGGGCACCTTTACATCTCAGTGCCAAGCAGTGAGTGTTTTTCCCAGACTGTCTGCTCCCAGCTACCCTGTATCAGCAGGAACACTGAGCAGCCATTAAAATGACAGAATATCTGGCAACAGATGCCACGGCCCTCAGGACTGATGGAGATGAACGCAGCTCTCCACCACACCCTTCGCTATGGGGCCTCGGAGCTCCTGCTGTCAGGAAAGAAAGAGCCTTCTTCCTGCATCCCCAGGGCCTGAACTGCCTTGTCAATTGCTCTGGCCACTAGAGTAAGGATGAGCTAGTTTAGTGCTAGATCTTCGGAGGCAGTGGGCACTTCNCTCTCCACCACACCCTTCGCTATGGGGCCTCGGAGCTCCTGCTGTCAGGAAAGAAAGAGCCTTCTTCCTGCATCCCCAGGGCCTGAACTGCCTTGTCAATTGCTCTGGCCACTAGAGTAAGGATGAGCTAGTTTAGTGCTAGATCTTCGGAGGCAGTGGGCACTTCTACACGGGAAACCCCTGATGCTAGGAGATAAGGCCAGCCCAATCGGTCAGGGGGTGAGACACCACAGGGAGGAGAGCTGACGGGCCCCAGCCAAGGCCATCGGATGCCAGGCAGCCCAGAGCTGACCACAGATGCTTGAGCAAGCAGAGCAGACAGACTCGGGAGGAGCAATACATGATATGCCCTTAAATCGCCAAGTTTCAGGGTGGTTTGCTACGTAATGACGGCTAACTGATAAAGCTCATGTAACTGGGAAGTCCTGAATTCTCCAAGATTATAAAAAAATAAAACAAATCAGATCCTCATCAGACCTCAAAGCAACTTGCTTTCTCATTATTAAAAAATATATATGCTTTGGAAAGATAGCAGCTAATGTAGAATTCTATACATTAGAGAGGAATTATCTTTGTACAGGCACTCATGCTAAGTCACTTTAGTTTGTCCAACTCTTTACAACACTATGGACTGTAGCCTGTCAGGTGCCTCTCTCCATGGGATTCTCCAGGCAAGAATACTAGAGTGGGTTGCCATTCTCTTCTCCAGAGGATCTTCTCGACTCAGGGATCGAACTTGCATGTCTTATGTCTCCTGCATTGGCAGGTGGACTCTTTACCACCAGCGCCACTGCAAATGGCTACTGCTGTCATGAAATTAAAAGACGCTTGCTCCTTGGAAGAAAAGTTATGACCAAGCTGGACAGCATATTAAAAAGCAGAGACATTACTTTGCCAACAAACATCCATCTGGTCAAAGCTATGGTTTTTCCAGTAGTTCAGGTATGGATGTGAGAGTTGGACTATAAAGAAAGCTGAATGCTAAAGAATTGATGCTTTTGAACTGTGGTGTTGGAGAAGACTCTTGAGAATCCCTTGGACTGCAAGGAGACACAACCAGTCAGTCCTGAAGGAAATCAGTCCTGAATATTCATTGTAAGGACTGATGTTGAAGCTGAATAGTTTGGCCACCTGATGTGAAGAGCTGACTCATTTGAAAAGACCCTGATGCTGGGAAAGATTGAAGGTGGGGGAAGGGGATGACAGAGGATGAGATGTTTGGATGGCATCACTGACTCAATGGGCATGAGTTTGAGCAAGCTGCAGGAGTTGGTGATGGACAGGGAGGCCTGGCGTGCTGCAGTCCGTGGAGGTCTCAAAGAGTCGGATGTGACTGAGTGATTGAACTAAACTGAGCGCCACATGGGAAGCCCAAGTGAAAGTGAAAGTCACTCTGTCGCTCTTTGTGNATGGGCATGAGTTTGAGCAAGCTGCAGGAGTTGGTGATGGACAGGGAGGCCTGGCGTGCTGCAGTCCGTGGAGGTCTCAAAGAGTCGGATGTGACTGAGTGATTGAACTAAACTGAGCGCCACATGGGAAGCCCAAGTGAAAGTGAAAGTCACTCTGTCGCTCTTTGTGACCCCATGGACTATACATACAGTCCATGGAATTCTCCAGGCCAGAATACTGGAGTGGGTAGCCTTTCCCTTCTCCAGGGGATCTTCCCAACCCAGGGATCAAACCCACATCTCCGATATTGCAGGTGGATTCTTTATCAGCTGAGCCACGAGGGAAGCCTAAGAATACTGGAATGGGTAGCCTATCCCTTCTCCAGTGGATCTTTCTGACCCAGGAATCGTACCAGGGTCCCCTGCATTGCAGGCAGATTCATTACCAACTGAGCCATCAGGGAAGCCCTGGGAAGCCCAAGGAAATCTTTTCCTTCTCTTCCTTTTCTTTCGTTCCTCTCCTTTCTTCTTTCCCCCTTCCCCCTCTTCCTTTACATTATCATAGCATAATTGTCAGCCAAAGCAAATCCCCCAAATTAAGTTTATTGACTCAGCCACGTTTTCTCTCCCTAAAAAATAAAATAGTAAAAGAAAAATGTTTTTAGGAATCTAGAAAGTCTTCCTGGCTCTTCATATAACTCTCCCCAGGATGACATCCTACTTCACTAATGTCATCTCTGGGATTCAGATTCATCGAACAGGGGACTTCTGCATTGCAGGCAGATTCTTTACCAACTGAACTATCAGGGAAGCCCCTCAGATTCAACAGATGCAACAACTGATGAACATTTAAAACTTCACCAGTTTTCGTTTTCCAGATTGGGGCTGATCTATGGTTCCTTTACAGAACTTGAGCCTCGACATATTTATCCCAAAGAGAGCTTAAATCAGGTGCTTCATCATCTGAGTTTTCAGGGAGGCGCAGAGCCAACAGACACCCCTCAGATTTATGGTTTTCTGGCATCTGGTACGACTGGCAGGCAGGATCTCTAAATTAACACCCAAGATGTGCTCAGGCAAAGGAGCCTGGATTTGCTTTCTTTCCTCTTTCTGTTTCTTTACAAGAACAAGGCTGAGATGCCAGTTTGGGGTCCCTGTCACAGAATCAGCTACATGGCTCACAGTTTGTTCCTAACACGGTTATTTTTAGTTTTTCAGTCACCAGCAGAGACAAGAAATATAAATGTACTCTGGGGTCTTTGTATGTTATATCAAATTAAACTCTGAACCTTCTGGTAAAGGAACAGGTTAATATTTCTGAGAAAAATATGGAAATAAAAGGAACACCCTGGAGTTTTCACAGTAGGATTAGACACTGCAGTAAATACTATGGACATTCTTTAAAATTCTAAAAAAATTCTGTTTTATCTAGAAAGTGAGGTTTAAGGGGTTTAAACCAGAGTGCACAGAGACACAATGAAAAGAAAGAACTATAATCTCTGGTTCCTTGCAGTAAGCTTTAGAACTCAGGGCTCATATCTCCTGCAAGACAGAAAATAAGAAAAGACATCTTGGCCTGAAANGTGGTCCATGTGATTAGATTGACTAGTTTTCTGTGATTATGGTTTGTGTGTCTGCCCTCTGATGCCTCTGGCAACACCTACCATCTTACTTAGGTTTCTCTTACCTTGGACGTGGAGTATCTCCTTACAGCTGCCCCTCCTGACCTTGAATGTGGAGTAGCTCCTCTCGGCCCTCCTGCGCCTGCACAGCCACCTCTCCTTGGACTTTGAGTTTTTTAACAGAATGTGTTTAATCGGAAGGTTATAAAATATAATGTCAAGTAGTGACAATTTCCTAAAGGAAATCAACCCTGAATAATCATTAGAAGGACTGATGCTGAAGCTCTGATACTTCGGCCAATTCGTTTGAAAAGACCCCAATGCTGACAAAGACTGAAGGCAAAAGGAGAAGGGGGTGGCAGAGGATAAGAAGATTGGATGGCATCACCGACTCAATGGNAGGAAATCAACCCTGAATAATCATTAGAAGGACTGATGCTGAAGCTCTGATACTTCGGCCAATTCGTTTGAAAAGACCCCAATGCTGACAAAGACTGAAGGCAAAAGGAGAAGGGGGTGGCAGAGGATAAGAAGATTGGATGGCATCACCGACTCAATGGACATGAGTTTGAGCAAGCTCCAGGAGATAGTGAAGGACAGAGAAGCCTGGCGTGCTGCAGTCCATGGGGTCACAAAGAGTCAGACATGACTGAGCCACTGAACAGCAATGAACAGCAAGTTGACAGTTTATGGCAGTGGACAAACTACCCTCTTGAAGTCTTAATGATTGGTTTTTGTGAGCCAGCGCTAGCACACCGATGCAAATGCTATGAAAGGAGAAGCCCTCTGTTCCCAGAATAAGGGAGAACGGATGCTGAGGCAAGAAGGATGCCTGTCTCATATGTTAATAAATGAGAGGTAAGATTTCAAGTGAAAGTTGAAAATGGGCTCTGTTGGACCTTGAGATGCAAAAGAAAACTTTTAATTCTTGTCAGAACCGTATTTTCAGAGAATATCTGGGAGAACGAGGGAGACCCAAAGATCTCGTCTGTGTTTACCCTCGTAACGTCAGGAGGTAATAGGTCACGAGTTGTTCTGCAGCCTCAGTCCTAAGTGTTGGTGGTTTGGAGCAGGACAGAGCCAGGGGCCAGACCCAAGACTCTGAGCTGCTGCAGAGATGGGGTTGGGCAGGGCAGAGCAGCTGGGAAAAGAACGTCTCAGTATAATCCTCCTGTCTATATCCTCCTCAAAGGTTGATGTTAACAACGGAAATGAAATGCAGGAAAGTCCTTTGGAAATTTGTGGGAATCTGGATTGTAACTTTTGGGAAAGAGGCTTCCCAGGTGGTAAAGAACCTGTCAGCCAGTACAGGAGACACAGGAGCCATGGATTCGATCCCTGGGTTGGGAAGATCCCCTGGAGGAGGGCATGGCAACCCACTCCAGTATTCTTGCCTGGAGAATCCCATGGACAGAAAGCCTGGCGGGCTACAATCCAGGGGGTTGCAAAGAGTTGGATACAACTGAAATGACTGAGCATGTACTAGGTGACAAACACCCTCTGTAAAGCCGGTCCTCACTATCCCAGAATGCGCTGATCTCACCTCTCTGAATTTCTGTAATGCTTAACTACGATCCAGTCTACACTATGATTATATACTCTCTCATTTTCTTATAAAAATAACTGTAGGGGAAATCTTTATTCTGCCAAGTGTATTATTGCCTCCTTAACATTTATCCTTATCGCCAACAATGCTAAGCACAAAGATTAAACACGTAGAGCATGTTTGATAAAAGTGTACTGACAGGAAAACTGGACCGTCTGCTAAATTGCTGTTTACTAAAAGATCTTCTTTTATGAAAAGGTAACAGTGACTTTGGTAAGCAGGATACTAAGTTATGTGTAAATGGTGCTTCTAAACCCATGAGGGTGCCTGACAAATTACTTATTTACTTTGAAATTTTATCAGAAATGCTAACTTGGTTTCAAACATATTTTATAGAGATGGTATCATGGTAAAAATACAATTTGGGCCCTGTCCAAATTAACTCAAATTTTGTATTGGACTTGATTAGGTCCAAGAGGTTACAGTGTAAATAAGAATTCACAATAACAATTTGTAAAAAAAAAAAAATCATAATTTCATTTATTATTTTTGTCTGTGCTGGGTCTTTGCTGCTGTGCAGTCTCCATGTTGCGGTGTGTGGGTTTCTCATTGCAGTGCCCTCTCTTGTTGTGGAGTACAGGTTCTGGGGTGCTAGGCCATCCGTAGTTGGTGACACGTGGGCTCAGTAGTTGTAGTTGCCTGGCGCTGGAGCACAGGCTCAGTAGTTGTGGCGCATGGGCTTAGTTGCCCCGGGGCATGTGAGATCTTCCCAGACCAGGGATCAAAGCCAGTCTCCTATACTGGCAGGCGGAATCTTTACCACTGAGCCTCCACCGTAACAATTCTCTCTTAGCCAGTCCCTTGTGCTTACTATCTACAGTGCGAAAGCTGATCAAACTTGATACATTCACAGAATTACACAAAGGCCCCTTCAAATAAGGTGGCATCAATTATTAAGAGATCACTCAGTTCTGGGGGGAGAGTTTAAGGTGGGATATTGATTCCAAATGGAATTTCCAAGTTGAATGTGGGGATCAGCACTGAAGCACTTGATCCCATTTTACATACCTTTAGAGGCAAAGTCATTTTTGGGGGTAGGAAAACAGAGATAATTATCAGCTAATCATCTTAACTGTTCATACTACCTATTAGAAAAATCGTAGAGCCTCAAATGCTATAATTATAGTGTCTTATTCAGCCTTCCGACTACAGCGGCTCCCCAGACTTTCCCCCACCCCTCATTAAAATTGCTTCTTCAAATTATGCTGCTTGGCTCCTGGATGAAGTTTCCTAGTTTAAATTAGACTTATACCATGTATCTGAAGCCCTCTCTGCTTGGTTCCTATTTCTCAGTCTTGGTGGGCCAGCTGCCTTCAACAGATGGAGATTTGGCCCCTTAAGAAGGCTGCATCTGTTGTGGTACCTGTTCGCAGCACTTCTTCCCACAGCCTGTGGAATCACATACATCCTTGTCTATGGACTGCTCAAGCCACACTTTAAACTTAAGTGTGATTTTAACTCCAAACACCATGTCTCAGAGAAGCAAATAAAAACAAGTAATTAGAAGTTAGCAACTGTTTCTGATAAGACAATAATTTGAAGGAACAGAAAAAAAATGGTATAAATATGAAATTTAGGAAAGTTTATGTCAAACTCATACATGTTGCTAAGCCTCCCCCACCACACCCTACTCCACCCCCAGGGAAGCACAATATTATTAAATCATAGTCAAATAGTCCCAATAACTCAAGGACTCACAGAATGTGTTTTTGCATATCTGACTCTCTGACACAGTTGAACCGCTATGCCTTTAAATCAAAACTTTAAAATCATAACCATCCTCATTTGACTGCTTTGCAAGATGTAGCATATTAAGTTTATAAATATAATTCAATCCATTTCTTAATGACTTGCTGTCATCCTACAGTGAGCCTTCTTCACTGTACCGCACTGCTGTGACAGCTAGCACACCAGGACAAATATAAGTCTTGTTCATTTCCATTCAGTACCACAAACATTTGTGTATTTCCCTCTCCAAGCCAGACATGATGCTGAGTTCTAAAAATAGAGTCGATGAAGCCTGGGCCCTACTATATCCAGGGTTGCTCATTCTCACTAAAGGAACATGAGAGCATGTGGGATGTACCATGAATGGCCACAGACAACTGGCCTTGGAAATGAGCAAGAACCAGATCAGGAGGGAGTTTGAACTTAACCCTGCAGTACTTTACACAGGGGACTAACCTGGTCAGGTTCAGAGTGCAGAATGAACCGAGCGAATGCGAACCTGGAGATGAGACAACTATGGAGAAATCTGCTCCAGTCCAAACAAGAAATGAGCTGAGGTAGCAACAGATTTCAGAAGGTAGAACCAATAGGATCTGATGTCCGTCTTAATGATGGAATAAAGGAAGAATCTAGGATGATTTGCCAGTCCTTTGTAATGGCAACTAGGTAGATATGCCATAAGCCAAAATAGGAAACTCAGAAAGAAGAGGTTTGAGAGGAGTTTGGCTTTTCTTATTACTATTACTTTATTGAAGTGTAGTTGATTTACAGTTCAGTCAGTTCAGTTCAGTTGCTCAGTCAAGTTCGACTCTTTGTGACCCCATGGACTGTAGCATGCCCGGCCTCCCTGTCCATCATCAACTCCTGGAGCTTGCTCAAACTCATGTCCATTGAGTCAGTGATGCCATCCAACCATCTCATCCTCTGTTGTCCCCTTCTCCTCCCACCTTCAATCTTTCCCAGCATCAGGGTCTTTTCCAGTGAGTCAGTGCTTCACATGAGGTGGCCAAAGTATTGGAGTTTCAGCTTCAGCATCAGTCTTCCCAGTGAATATTGAGGACTGATTTCCTTTAGGATTGACTGGTTTGATCTCCTTGCAGTCCAAGGGACTCTCAAGAGTCTTCTCCTACGCCACAGTTCAAAAGCATCAGTTCTTCAGTGCTCAGCTTTCTTTATGGTCCAACTCTCACAGCCATACATGACCACTGGAAAAACCATAGCCTTGACTAGAGGGATCTTTGTTGGCAAAGTAATGTCTCTGCTTTTTAATACGCTGTCTCGGTTGGTCATAGCTTTTCTTCCAAGGAGTAAGTGTCTTTTAATTTCATGGCTGCAGTTGATTTACAAGGACGAGGTATATAGCAAAGTGATTCAGTTTTTTATATATATATGCAAATTCTTTTCCATAGCCTTTTTTATTATATTATTGCTAGATATCGAGTTCAGTTCTCGGTGCTATACAGCGGGTTCTGGGGCTTTTTTTCTGTCTTGGTCTTTCCGTGTGTCTCTGTCTGGCTGTGCCCGGTCCTAGTTGCAGCATGCAGGCTCCTCCATGAGACGTGTGGGCTTCTCTCTAGTTGTCATGCAGAGGCTTAGTTGCCCCGAGGCACATGGGATCTTAGTTCCCCTACCAGGGATTAAACCTGCATCCCCTGCATTAGAAGGTGGATTCTTAACCACTGGACCGCCAGGGAAGTCCCAGTAGGTCCTTATTGTTTATCTGTTTTATATAGAGTAGTGCATATATGTTATTACCAAACTCCCAGTTTATTCTTCCTCCTTTGTTCTCTTGGGTCAGTGTCAGTTTGTTTTCTAGGTCTGTGAGTCTGTTTATGTTTTGTAAATAAATTCATTTGTATCTTTTTTTTATTCTGCATATAAATGATATCCTATGATATTTATTTTCCTCTGAGTTGGGTTTTTGGGTGTCCAGTATGCAGGATCTTAGTTCCCAACTAGGGGTCAGATCTGTGCCCCCTGCAGTGGAAGCACAGAGTCTTAACCACTTGAGCATCAGAGAATTCCCTGAGTTGGGTTTTCCATTCATTTTTTTGTCAAATATTTATCAGTCACCTGGCACCCAGTAGGTGCCAGGCACTGGGTTGGGGCTGTGGACATGATGGTAGGGGAAAGAAGGCATGATCCCTGCCCTCTTGGAGCTTAGGAGAGAGGGTTAGCTGAGTAATCAGGTAAAGATATTTATAACTTCAAGCATGATGACTTCAAGAACAGGGAAGGACATGGTGCCATGAGGGATGATTACTGGGGAGTCTCACCTCTCCAGGGAGGTCAGAGCAGCTTCCTGGGGCATCCGAGTTAAAGAGTCGAGACAGAGAGCAGGGGTAAGAGTTTACTAAGTGAGGGAGGGAAGAAGGATTTCACAGAGGGAACAATGCCCGGGGGCTCTGGGGTGGCAGCGTGGTAGGTATTTTCAAGGAACTCAAAGAAGACAGTGTGACTCGAGCAGGGAGGGCAGGAGATAAAACCAGAAGAGTGGGGAGATGTCAGGCCACAGAAGGCCCTGGAAGCAGGCCTGGCATTCAGCCAATCTGCTCCAGTGTAACTCTTCTGAAAAGTGTGAAAGTGTTAGTCGCTGTCGTGTCCGACTCTTTGAGACCCCATGGACTGTGGCCCGCCAGGCTCCTCTGTCCATGGGATTCTCCAGGCATGAATACTGGAGTTGGTTGCCATTCCCTCCTCTAGGGGATCTTCCTGACTCAGGGATCGAACACAGGTCTCCTGTATTTTGTGCAGGAGACACATTTTCTCCTGTACTTCTTTACCGTCTGAGTCACCAGAAAAGCCCAACACTCTTCTGGAGCAGATGGTAAATAGCTCCTGCACTAAACTCCCCTCGTCCCCTCACCCTCTCATCCCCAGTCCAGCTGCCCAGTCCCTATTCTGGGCTTCCCCATGAGCTGGCAGCCAAGACAGTGATATCTGGCAAAAGAGGGCGAAGAGGGCAGATTTTTAAAGTACCACTCCAAGATGCTGGCGTCTGTTCTGATGGTCCGTACCTGCACAGTGCTGGTTGCTAAGTATTTAGATTTTCTTTTTTGGGATGCACCATGTCTTTTCGTTGTGCATGCAGGATCTTTGATCTTCGATTGCAGCATGCAGAACCTTTCACTGCTCTTTGCGAACTCCTAGTTGTGCCATGTGGGATCTAGTTCCCTGACCAGGGATTAAACCGAGGCCACCTGCATTGGGAGTGCGGAGTTTTAGCCACTGGACCACCAGGGAAGTCCCTATTTAGACTATTTTGAATACGACCCCTGCTTATAGGCCATGTAAGAGAATATTGGGATATCTTTGAAGATGGTGGCATGATCAGATACATGTTTTGAAAACACCAGTTCAATTGCAGTGTGAATAACAGACTGAGGAAATGGCAAAGGGAAAACAGAGGGACCAGTTAGTACAGCCTTTTGTCCTTTTAATTGAAGTAGAGTTGATTTACAGTGTTATGTAAGTTTCAGGTATACAGCAAAATGATTCAGCTATATATATTATATATTTTCAGATTCTTCTCCCTTATAGGTTATTACAAAATATTAATGATAGTTCTCTATGCTCTACAGTAGGTCCTTATTATCTATTTCATATATTAGTATATTAGTTAATGTATATTAATTAGTATATATTAATCCCAACCCCCTAATTTATCCCTCCTCCCAGTTAATAGAGGGCTTCTCAGGTGGATCAGTGGTAAAGAATCTGCCCGCCAATGTGGGAGACACAGGTTTGATCCCTGGGTTGGGTTGACACTCCGGAAGATGAAATGGCAAACCATTCCATTATTCTTGCCTGGGAAATCCCTTGGGCAGAGGTGCCTGGAAGGCTATAATCCAAGGGGTCACACAGAGTCAGACACAAATGAAGTAACTGATCATGCATGCATACCAGTTAACAGACTCTTGTTCACCCTGTCATGTGTTAGGGTGGTAACTGGGGTTGAGATGGAGAGAAACAGGTTCAAGAGATAGAGAAGATATCTCAGTCAAAATCCCAACAGGCTTTCTTATAGAAATTGACAAACTGATTCTAAAATCTGTAAGGAAACATAAAAGGTCTCAGATCACCAGAATGATTTTTAGAAAGAACAAAGTTGAAGGACTTACACTATCTGATTGCAAATCTTTCTGTAAAGGTACATCAATTAATTCAGTGTTATATTGGCAGAAGGATAAACATGGATTTATGAATTGACGTGTTTTCTGAATTTCTTTTTCCGGATTGTTTACTGCTAGTATGTTGAAGTACAGCTGATTTTTGCACATTGATTTTATACCCTTAAAATTTGTCAAATTCATTTATTAGCTCTAAAAGTTTTTTTTTTGTGGATTTCTTAGGGTTTATACTTATAACATCATGCTGTCCTTGAAGGGAGATAGCTTTACTTCTTTATTTCCAGTTTGGAGGTATTTTATTTCTCTTATTGTCTGACTTCTCTTGGCTAAAATTTCCAGTACTGTGTTGAATGGAAGTGGTGAGAGTGGGCATCCTTGTCTTGTTCCTGAGTTTGGGAGAAAAGCTTTCAGCCTTTCTCCATTGACTATGTTGTTGTTTAGTCGCTAAATCATGTCCCACTCTTTGCGACCCTGTGGACTGTAGCCCCCCAGGCTCCTCTGTGCTTAGGATTTCTCAGGCAAGAATACTGGAGTGGGTTGCCACTTCCTTTTTCAGGGGATCTTCCCAACCCAGGGCTCAAAACTGCGTTTCCTGTGGCTCCTGCATTAGCAGGCAGATTCTTTACCACTGAGCCACCAGGGAAGCCCCGCTGGGTATGTTAGCTGTGGGCTTTTAATATATGGCCTTTATCCTGTTTATTTCTAGTTTATGAGGTTTTTTTTAATCACAAAAGGCATTGGAATTTGTCAAATGCTTTTCTTTATCTTGTGTGTATGGTGTGTATGGTGTGTATGGTGTACAGGAGATGATCATGGGTTTTTTTTTTTTTCCCTTCATTCTATCACTGTGGTGTACTACGCTGATTGATGTTCTTATGTTGACATATTCTGGCATTCCTGGGGTAAATCCCACTGACCAACTGATCTTTGACAAAGACCCCAAGGCAATTCAGTGGAGATAGGATAATTGTTCAATGAATGGTGCTCACAAAGTTGTACATATTTATGGAATAAAAAGAAACTTTGATCTTAATCTCATATCATAATAAAAAAAATATGTCAGATTTTCTGCGGGGCAGGAATTTAAGAGTGGCTTAGCTGAGGGGCTGTGGTTCAGGGTCTGTTGTGTGGTTCCAATCAGGAGGTCAGCTGAGGCTGCAGTGATTGGGGTTGGAGGATGCCCTCAGAGATGGTGAACTCACATGGCTGTTGGCAGGAGGCCTCAGTTTCTCACTCAAGGAGATTTCCTTGCGACATGGCAGCTGCCTCTCCGCAGAGTAAGCTGTCCACGAGAGGGAACAAGGAAGAACACAGAATCTTTCACAACTAGGTCTCATATCATCACTTCCCATTTAATCTGTTTATTAGAAGCAAGTCACTGAGTTCAGCACACGTTCCAGGGGAGAGGAATTTGACCCCACCTCTTAATGGGAGGGGGCTTCCCTTGTGGCTCAGCTGGTAATGGATCTGCCTGCAACACGGGAGACCTGGGTTCAATCCCTGGGTTGGGAAGATTCCCTGGAGAAAGGAAAGGGTACCCACCCTAGTATTCTGGCCTAGAGAATTCCATGGACTGTATAGTCCATGGGGTCGCAAAGAGCTGGACACAACTGAACGACTTTCACTTTCACTTAATGGGACGAGCACAAAACCTTTATGGACATATATTAAAGCTACCACATGGAATATTACCTTCAGAGATGACTACAGTTCAGAGGTTGCCATCTCTTTGGGTGGAGAGAAGTGAGATATAGCACATAAAATATTGTACAGTTTTACCTATGTGAATAACATGTTTTAAAGAAGGACAGCTGATTTTGGTAGAACCCATATCATTGCTGACTTTAAAATTAGACAAAGAAGCAAAACATTTTGCATCTTTTTTTTTTTTTTTGAGACTATCAGTCAGGATAAAAAACTGATATACTCATAAAATTCATCTCTCAACAAAGTACTACTTTCAGATAAGCTTATTGAAAATAATCTTAACATACTTTATGTAATGAGCAGCACCCTAACATACTGATTATCCATTATAGTTGCGATTGGAAATGTTTTAACATTATTCATTAGCATATTAAACTTCCTGTGTGTTAAGTGTGTGTGTGTGTGTGTATATATATATAAGGTACGGAGAAGGCAATGGCACCCTACTCCAGTACTCTTGCCTGGAAAATTCCATGGACGGAGGAGCCTGGAAGGCTGCAGTCCATGGGGTCGCTGAGGGTCGGACATGACTGAGCGACTTCACTTTCGCTTTTCACTTTCATGCATTGGAGAAGGAAATGGCAACCCACTCCAGTGTTCTTGCCTGGAGAATCCCAGGGACGGGGGAGCCTGGTGGGCTGCTGTCAATGGGGTTGAACAGAGTAGGACATGACTGAAGTGACTTAGCATAGCATATATAAGGTGAAAGTTTTGAGAACTTTAAACGCAGGCTAAAGAAATTCTTGAAAAATCCTTTTTTAGAACAATTTTTTTGCATTTTTTTGGACATCTATTTCAGTCCCCAGTTTCTATTACTAAAAAGTATTCACTGAGTTCTGATTTGATGTCATGCTTTTCCTGCAATAACTATTCCATACTCAAATGTTTTGGCTAAAAAAATGCACTTAGTTTTATCCCTGTTTTTTCACATGCATATAGCCTTAACCATTTCTTCTCTCTAAACAGCAAGAAATCCTAATTAATGTGAACATAATAGATTTTCTTCTACAATATTTCCATTATATTTAATGTCATTTTCCTTGTCTCTAAAACACAATCAAGAATCTTTATTTTACCATAGGAGAAAATCTTCAGGATCTAGGACTGAAGGGTTCCTTGACTCGACATCAAAAGCACCATGCACAAGAGGAAATCTGATAAACTGGATATCATCAACATGAAAACCATTTGCTTTGTGAAAGACAAGAGGATGAAAAGACAAGAAGCCTAGAATTGAATGCAGCAGTAATACAACCCATAGGAATCTGTGCTTACCTTAGAGGTCCAGACGAAGTACTATGAGAATACAAAGGACAATGAGATTAATTTCAGCCAAGGAAACCTGCAAAGTGTGATGAATTGAAAAACCAAGCTAGGAATCAAAAGACAAGTCAGTAGGATTGTAACAGATGGACCCAAAAGTGAGAAGAGCATCTAAGATAGAATCAGCAAAACCAAGAAGGAAGAAAGGGCTTCCTTGGTGGTTCAGTCAGTAAACAATGTGCCTACAATGCAGGAGACCCAGGTTCGATCCCTGAGTCGGGAAGATCCCTTGGAAAAGCAAATGGAAACCCACTCCAATATTTTTGCCTGGAGAACCCCATGGACAGAGAAGGTGAAAGGAATGACACAGGTGTGGGGAAACATTGTAGTAAAGGAAAGGATGGGCTTCCCCAGTGGCTCAGATGGTAAAGAATCTGCCTGTAGTGCAGGAGACCTGGGCTAGATCCCTGGGTTGGGAAGATCCGCTGGAGAAGGAAATGGCAATCCAGTCCAGTATTCTTGCCTAGGAGATTCCATGGACAGAGAAGCCTGTTGGGCTACAATGGGGTTGCAAGAGTCGGACACGACCTAGCGACTAAAGCATCACCACTATCAGAAGGAAGGAAAGTGCAAAGAATATTGGCACTGTGAGTGGCCCAGTGCGATTCCAGAGTATGGGAGGAGCGAAGTGGGAGTGAACCTGGAGAGGGGGACTGGGGACCAATCATGGAAACCAGTGTAGTGGGGACAGAGCGCTGTTCCCAGATAGCTCACAGCTAGAAAATGCTGGTTCTGGGAAGAGGTGCAGAGAATGCTCACAGGTGTGAGCTCTGGACGTCCAGAAAGATGGGACTGTTTGGCCAGGGGCCATCACGCAAGACGCCCATCTGCTCCTGCTGCAGGGGAGCGAGAGGGAGTTATGTGTGACCCCTTTGGTGCACACCCCTACTTCTGTCTGCTGTCAGGCCCAGGCCTGGGTACCTAAGTCTGTCTTTTCCCCATGGGTGTCTCTTCCTTGCTTCTTCCCATAGTCGTTCTCAGACCAAGGGTGGAGCTGGAGAGGCTGCTTGCAGCAGCTAGTGGGGTTGACCCCACTCAGTGCAAGATAAGAGCCACCCTGTGGCCCATGTCTGAGCTGTGGCATTGTAGCTGCAGGGGGGGAAGGTAGGTCAGTTAGCAAATGGTTTATGAAGTACTCACTCCAGAAACACAATCACAGTCAATGCTTTATTTTCCCCAACTCTCGATACCTCAGGGTTTCAAAAATCACAATATTTTTGACCATTAGAGTGTGTTTATACCTGCTCTTTATGTCTCCTCGCCTAATTCTATCAGGAAGACTTAAGCATCTCTGGTTCAAAGTAAATTTTACTCCACTGCCCATTTCTTCCACGTGGCCTTGCTGGCATGTTCAAACTATAAATGTTTGCATGGTCCAGGTAGCGTGGTCTAATTTAAAGGCGAGTAAGTCAGCAACCTTAACAATGATAAGGGAACTGGATTGCTGGATATTTACCTAGTTCCAATCTTTAAGTAAAAGGTCAGGGTGACTGGAAGGGAGAAAGAAAATATCATTGACAAAAGAATGAGAAAGAGGGACTAGCTTCCCATGCAGGAGGAAAGTCTGAACGCTTCCTTGGGATATTTAGTAGCTGGTTTCCTATCTGTCTTCTGTCTCTTACTCGCCTATCAGGT
>SJYA01000387.1:378284-427443 GCA_006410615.1 Neotragus moschatus
TGGGGCAGTTGGGAGGTCGGGAGGGGCTGTAATTCTTTTTCTCATCTTGGTACACTGAACTGCTTAAGCTCACAGCAGCAGACTTGAATGTGGATGGCGCTGATAGAAAAGCCAAACGCCTGCCAATGGCCTTGTTGCTGCTGGGGTGGAACAGTGGCTGATGACATTGACTTCAGTTTCTGGGACATTATCAGCAAAATTAAATGTAACTCTCATTGTACAAAAAAGCATTTGGTTCCTGAATTTATTCTGCTCTCAAAGCTATCCAGGAGCTCCTTATCCAGATTCCATGTCTGAATTAAATTTTTTTATTTAATTATATACATTAAAAAAATTAAATTAAAAAATTAAATACTTCTTTTTTCAAACAGAAATTCTGAAAATTTGAGAGAGCTTGCTTCACTTCACTTCCACAGGAAAAAGATTAATGGAGCGGGAAGTAAAATAATTTGCCACAAAATGGTATAATATCTTTTTTGATTATTATCTGTTCATTGAGAACTCCAGCCTGCAGTCTTCTTTAATGTTCATTTCTGTTTTATCCCCAAAGTTAATGCTGAATCATAAAGCAAATGACCTTTCAGGCCAAGAAAACCTAGCTCTAAGGTCATTGGAATTTCTTCAATTCTCTGTTCACATTCTCAAAATACTATTGCTCATCTTTAAAAATGTATCATAAACAAATAGTGTTGAAGGGCTATAAAGTTTTTCTTGGCACAAATGTGGTGTGACCTGGAAAACACACTTCATCATTCACAATGAGAATGTCCTCTCCAATTTATGCCAATAAAAACTTGGAATAATCCAAGATATACTTTACATGTATTACATTACATACAAGAATGAAGTGAAGTTGCTCAGTTGTGTCCGACTCTTTGCGACATACACGAATAGGGGCTCTAAATTGGAAACCTCAGTTTTGGCAATCGAAAAAGAAAGTTCAAGGTGAAAGGGAATTTCTCAGAGAACTTCTCGCCAGCATTTATGCAAAAATATCAGGATACAGTAAGAGTAAGAAGGCGGCGGAGGAAACTTCATAAAGATGACACGGGATCAGGGGTCCGGACCAGGAGTCTCCACACTTCCTGGCGGGGATCCCGCTGGTTGTCACTGTGGCTGCAACCCAAGGTCCAGGAAGAGATGTGGAAAGGATATCCTGGATAGGATACTGGGAAGGGAGGCAGAGGCCACGCTGCGAACATTATCATCGAGCGTCCTCCTAAGGGGTGTGGAACCGCTGAGAGCTTTTTGTTGAGTAGTGACAATAATATGCCAGATGCTTTCTGTGTGTCAGGCATCCAACAACATCAAATGCTACAGCCCACCTTTAAAAACCATCCTATACAGTGTGTACCGTTCCCATTTTACAGGTGAAGAAGTTGAGGCAGAGACCGGTGGAATAACTTTTGCAGGGTCCAACAGCCGTTAAGTGGTGGGGTCAACTCAGATCATCTAACTCCAGAGCCCATGCTCTTCTGCTTCTTGAGGAAGTCACTGTTGTATTCTGGGGTGTTGGTGGGGAACACACTCCACGGCTACATGGAAAACGAATTAGGAGAGAGGCAGGAGGTAGGAAGACCAGCAGAAGGCACTGCAGCAGCGCAAATGAAAGCTAATACAGGTCTTGAGTGGACAGGATTTAATGAACTAGCGGACACGGAGGTGAAAAGAGGGCAGAATAAATACGCCTGAGGCATATAAATCTCCTGTTGGTTCCGCTTCTATAGATCTGTATCTTTGGCGTATCTATTGCTTCCGTTTCTCTGGGGAACCTTGACGAATACAGTCCTGTATCACAAACTTGTTTTAAGAATGTCTTCTAGAAGCTCATCCAGTGAGTGTGTATGCAGGGCATGGGGGTAGGGTGGGGTGGGGAGGAGGGGTGATAGAATTGAAATTTATATTAGGCAGAGGAAAAGAAAGGTTTCACTGAGGAAATTCCATTTAAGGTAGACCCAGAAGAATGAACTGTACTGGGTGAGCAGTGATTCTCTTGTCTGTGTTGAGCTCAGTCGTGTCCAACTCTTTGTGACCCCATGGACTGTAGCCTGCCAGGCTCTTCTGTCCATGGGATTTTCCAGGCAAGAATACTGCAGTGGGTTACCATTTATTTCCCCCTCCAGGGGATCTTCCCGAAGCAAGGATCAAACCTGTGTCTCTTGTTTCTCCTGCCTGGCAGGCGGATTCTTTACCACTGTGCTACCTCGAAGTGAGCAGTGACTGGGGAAGAATAATTGAAACAGAAAGTGTGGTTAGAAGAGGAAACACAGAGACTGCTCAGGAGTCCAGCTGGGATCTGGCTTGGTATGTGTAAGAAACCTGAGAGACGAGCATGAATAAGCCCATTGAAGCTGAGGTGTGGAGGGTGTTTTAATACGAGGAATGACGTGTTTGTCATTCTTTTTGTAAGATATAGGGAATTATTAAAGACTTTTGAGCAGGAAAGTGGCATCACTGGGTTTCATAATGTAAACAATCCCCACTAATCCATGAGTTGGGTTCTATCTATTTTTTCCATAGACTATGCACCAGGAATTATGATAAATAGTGTACGTATAGTAATAAGAAACACCTTCTCTGTATTCAAGAAGCTTATAACCTATGAGAGTGGGAAATAGAGAAAGGAAAATTATAATGCAATATAGACAAACTCTTCAGTAAGTATTAATACATGGAGTAAAAGAATCACAAAAAGGAGGCACCGGATCCCCATGTGGGTGTGGGGCTCAGTTGGCGTGTGTAAGGTCAAAGTTTTCTGGAAGAAGAGATTTTAGGGCAATTTTCTGGAACCCAATAATTTTCTCATAGACACAAGGTCGAATCATTAGAAAATGAATTGCAATTCCATATGGCCCAATCTGATCGAATGTTACCATGGTGTTCAGGTCCCCAAAACTCAAAAGCCTATTTGGTTCATGACTGTCTTACAACAGTTTTTTCTGTCTTATGGGTCCTCAAAACAAGAGGCTTAGGTCTTCTCAACGTGCAAAATCTAGACTTGAACAGATTAGACTTAGTCTCTCTGTCTCCTTTCCTCAGTCCCTTCTTTTTGCTTATGGCTCCTCACCAGAACCTCTGACCCCAAAGACTTCAGCCTGCCCTGAAGCACTGTCTTTCCCCCAAACTTAACAGGTCCCAAACCTTCCTTTCTTTAGCTGTTACTCTATGCAGGTTAGAAAGAAGGCCATCTGATTGAATTAGTTAGTGTTGATGTGTGAATCACTTTTAAGCCCTGCTACCATCCCAGAGCTATGTGAGTCTTTTAAGAGAGGACACTAGGAATCTTTGGTGGAATTCCAGACAATAAAAATAAGGCCTTTGTGTATTTTTGTATAGGCCATTTATCAGTCAAGAGTTGAGAAGGTGGGGCTACCCATTCTGTATTCCCCATTCAGACATATTTACTTTGCGACTTTGGTTAAGTAAATTTTTGCTTCCTATTTTTATGGCTAGTTACATTTAATATCATTAAAATATTGTTTGGAATTTGGTAGACTAACATGAGCTATGAATTTTTTCTAATGAATTGAAGCCGAAGATTAAAAACCTACTTCTTCAAAAAGAATTTAAAACTCATTATCCTAAATAGAAGAAAAAAATAGAAGAAATCATGTATTATTTCATATCTTTCCTGATTGCTTCCTTTGAATGTTAAGCTGGTTGGATTACTCTATTTAGCTATAGTACATGGGTTATTTTCCTAAGAGAAACCAGTTTTTTTTTTTTAAGCATGCATAAAGTATATTTCATGATTTGGATTAAATAAGCAAATTTAATTGAAAAATCTGCTTACTTAGCTCCTCTTCCTTGAAGTACATAATTTCAAAACAAGTAAGACTTATGTAATATGTCAACAATGCTAACACAGAACTTTTAAGATCATAACATTTGAAACTTTAACACAGGAAGGAGTAGTCCATTAAATCAGTGGTTCCCAAACTCCGGTCACCAGATTAGCCCTGGAAAATTAGATCAGCAGCATCATCACTGGTGGTGGTGCTTTAGTCCTAAGTCGTGTCTGACTCTTGCAACCCCATGGACTGTACCCACCAGGCTCCTCTGTCCATGGGATTTCCCAGGCAAGAACACTGGAGTGGGTTGCCACTTCCTTCTCCAGGGATCTTCTGGACCCAGGGATCGAACCTTATCTCCTGCATTGCAAGCAGATTCTTTACCACTGAGCCACCAGCAGGAAAGTTCATGTTTAAGTTGTTATGTTCATAGCAACCTCATGAGATACTGTTATCATCCTCAGTTCATAGAGCAAGGCACAGAGAGGTTAAGCAACCTGCTCAGGGTTACTCAGATAATAAGTAGTAAAGCCATGATATAAATAAACTCTGACAGTTTCAGATTTCATCCCTTCCCCCTCCCCGCCCAGTTTTGACTCAGTAGGTCTGGAATGGGCCCTGGAATCAGTGTTCAAATCCCCAGGTGATTCTGAGGCAAAGACAGGTTTGGGAATTCTCTCCTTAAATGAATTTAATTTGCTCTGGATGGCTAGTTCCTTACTCACGTCTTAGAAACAACAGCGCATAAGGCTCATCAGGTGACATGGTACCCTTTCAGATTTGACTAGTAAACAGCTATTTTGGACCACTGTCCCCTGTTGTTCAGGCACAATACTGAGGGGCCTGGTGGAAATAACACCTGACCAAGGACTACCTCCTTTACGGTGCACATTAGAGGTTGGCAGCCGGAGAGATCACAAAACCTTGTGCAGAAGGTGCAAAGTAGGCTTCCACGAAATAGGCTTCCGGAATTGGATGTGAGCTGGACATGAAAAAGGGAGGGTGATTTGCAGATGAAGGAAAGGAGGAGGGACCATTTCTGTTCGTTTCAGGAACAAAGGGAAGGAAGCATTCACAAATGGTGACTCAAGGCAGGTATTTGTGGGCCAACAGTAGGTTTAATAGGATGGGATGAAGTTGAGAATTCCTTTTGGGAAATGGCTAGAAAAAATTTGGAAAAGTAAGTTAGGACAAGATTATGGTCAACTTTAGGCATGAGGTCAGAGTTTGGACTGACCCCTATAAACAGTGGGGAACCACTGAAAAGTCTGAAAGGATAAAGAGTCAATGATGAAGGAATCAGTTTGGAATGAACCAGTGGGGCTAAGTCCCTGTGCAGGCTGAAAGGACAGAACAGAGATGAGAACCAGGAAAACCATTCAGAAGGTAAAGGAATGATACAGGTGTGGGGAAACGTCCTAGTAAAGGAATGGATCACTTGCCCTTGGGAGTCACTGTGTCAGGTTATGCGGATTAAGCTCTGATTCGGGGCAAACTGCCTACTATTGGAATCTTAAGTTTTTCTTTGGAAAGTGAGTGTGATGATAATGTATGTCCCCAGACTGAGCTAAAATAGACAAAAGATTTCTTTAGGATGGTGACTAGCTCTGGGATGCAAGGTTCACAGGTCAGTATACTGTTTTCAGGCCTGTATGACTTTGAAACCATGGGGCTGCAGAGTCGGACACAACTGAGTAACTGAACTGAACTGATGACTTAGAAAATGTCAGCATTATCAACAACCAAACAGGGCGGTCAGTAAATCTCAACTGTACAGAAGACAAAAGGGACTAACCGTGTTTCAGGAAGTATGCTGGCATTATGAAAAAATTAGGGACTAACACTGTTTCAGGAAGTATGCTGTGATTTTGAAGGAATTACTCTTCACAACAACCTAATGAGGTAAGTATTTTAATTCCCATATAAACTGGCTTAACCAAGACAAAAGATGGTGGTTTGAGTTTGAATATAAACCGAGGTCTGCTTAAATTTAAAACGTGGGCTTTTTGAACTTCATCATATTGTTTTAGGTTTGCAAAGTTATATTTTTCCTAGGTTTTGATCTAACATTCTAGTCAAGACTATTTTCAATTTTGATTCTAACATCTGTAAGTTAATTACCCCTCCAAATGCTGGGTCATCTGACAGGGGATGACAGGGTCATCCACCATCCACCATCCAGTCTCAATTAGGGTTAGGGTTAGTTTTGCTGAGATCGGGGAGAAGATGGAGAATTTTGGAGTGGAAAGAGAATAAATGGTTAAGGTAGGAGGCAAGGTTACCTGTGCAGAGCAGAAGTGGTACAGATGCAATCTGGTTATGAAGTGGACATAAAAGTCAATGGTGTAGCCTTAGAGCTAAGAATAATAGTGTAGATGAGTGGAGAGTAAAGGCTGGAAGAAATTAAGAACCAGGAACTGAGGCAATGAGAAGTGGAGAGGAAGGTAAGATGGACTAAATCCTCCCATTAAGGAAAAACAGACAGTGGAAGAAACAAACAGCAAAGGGAAAGTTGACCCACTCCGCTCACGTGTTAGCTGTGGGGTCAGAGACAGGACAACCATATTGGATGATGAGATGGCAGAGGACAGGTTAGAGAAACAGGAGATGAGCTGACCTGTCCTCTGAGGAAAGCACGCAGAAGTGAGGGTCTCAGAGAAACCATGTATGTGCAGCCTCCCATATATGTGTACATATATATGTACAGCCTTCCATTTTTACCTTCAATTCTCCCATGTGCCCATGAGAAAGTTAAATACATCTAAGCTTCTTTTGAATATTTAGAAGTATAGGATATTTGTTGCTGTCCTGTCGCTCAGTCCTGTCCAGCTCTTTGCAGCTGCATGGACTGCAGCACGCCAGGCTTCTCTGTCCTTCACCGTCTCCTGGAGTCTGCTCCAACTCATGTCCATTGAGGATATAAAGCACGAATTTAAAAATCCTTAAATAGGCTGAGATCACACACTCTGGTGACAGGTACAGACAAATGCCATACTTTCAAAGATAAAGAGTTGTTGACAAAAGGCCACATTTCAATAGGAGGAACCGCATATACAAGTATGTCTTAGATATTTCTAAGAGACACCCATATTCCTCAGGAAACAGTGAGGGCTGTGGGAGTAGCCCTAGGCTCTGGGCCTAGCATTTCCACCCCAAGGTGATACTCAATGTTTTAGTTTTGGAGCAAAACAGGAAGTTACACTCATCAAGTCTTTGGCCCAGATAACCTGAAATCTTTCCATGCTGAACTGTTCATGGACCATGGGATTAGAGAAGCAGCCCCTTCAAGTCCAAGCTTTCTCACCTGTGTCCCCACAGGAAGCCAGGTGGCCATTTGCGCTGCCCAAATGTGTATTTCAGGTACCCACTTGTGAGTTAATTTCAGATGAAGGCGACAAACGACTCCGCAGCACTGGTGAAAAGTCCTATTCAATAGTCATACCTCATCCCATCCATATATGTAAGATCTTCAATTTCATTCTTCATTTATCTTTACAGAGATTAATGGTAAAATGTCTTTGTCGACGTCTGTTCAAAAAGAGTGGGTTAGAGAGTTTGAAGAGGTAAGCTAATTTGGTTTGATCTCCGAACCGATTTTAGAGAGACAGAGAGGCGCCGCCGAGGAGCTGGGACTTTGAGGTGCTGATCCACGAGGCCGCAGGTGTCCTGGGGTTCAGAGAATGGACGGCACGTTTCTCTGGAGTCTGCTGCGCCTGCCTTTCAGGGCCACTCGCCCATCTCTGACTTTTATCAGCCGGTCAGGGTATGGCTTTTGGTTATCCTCCCGCTGGGGAGGTAGATCCAGCGGGTGTAGTTGCGATCCTTGTCGGTTCAGGGTGTGTGTGTGCGCAGCAGCGGGGGAGGGCGGCGCGTGCGACCCTCTGCTCCGGGGTGTTTCGGGCCGGTTTCTCCTCAAGCTGGGGCCCCGACCTAGGAAGGTGACCACCCCCGCCCCCTCCTCGTTCGACCCAAAGTGGCGGGAAGCCGGGTCCTTAGAGGCGGCCCCCAAGGCCAGGGAAGCAGTAAAACCTGGAGGAGGATCCGGTGCGCCCGTCCGGGGAGGGTGCGGCGTCCACGGCCAGGGGCCCGCGGGGGCTTTCAGGTAGGAGCAGCCCCGCGAGCGGGGCCTCGGCGGCGCGGGGCAGCGGGCGGGGTGGGGAGAACTCGGGGCCGGGGCACGGCGGGCGGGAGCTTTCGGGCCCCTCCCGCTCCGCGGGGCTGGTGGGGAGATGGCGGCGACGGTTTCCCGGCTCCCCCGCCCCGGACGCCGATGGCGGAGCGTTCCGGCCCTCCCCCACCAGCTTCTACACCGCGGGAGCCGGAGCCGGTGAGGCCGGGAGGGCGGGGAGCGGCGAAGGGAAGGCGAGAGGGCGGAGGTTGCGTGGTGCAGGCGGCCGCGGCGGCGGCGGCGGCGGCGGGAGGAGGGAGGCGGCGGGGGGGAGGGGGCGGAGACTCTACGTGGGAATCGGATCTCGGCTACAAATTCAATTCATCACCAGAAAACTCCGCTCGGGCGGGGGCCGGGTCGCGCCGGCTAGGCTAGGCGGCGGCGGGCGGAGGCTCTGAGAGGCCCTGGCGGCCCGGCGCGGGTCGGGGGTCTGCGGCCTCCTCTAGGGCCGCGCCCCGCTTGGGGGGGGGCGGTGGCCGCCGCCGCCTCCCCGCCCCCTCCTCCCGCTGGGGCGGCCGCGATCAGCTCTCGCCGCCGCCGCGGGCTTGTTGTTGACTTTGAGGAAAACTCCTGACGTCAGGGGCTGGCGCACGGCGACTGGCGGGAGCGGCTTCCCCGCGTCCCCAGCCGGCCCGCCGCCTCTGCCCCCTCCCCGCGGGCCCCCGTTCGCGGGCTTCCCCGAGCCCCCGAGCCCGCGGCGGCCAGCGCCCCCTCTCCTCTCGCGAGAACACCCCCCAGCCGGAGCCAGTAGCGGGGCGTCGTTCCTGGGCGGGAAGTTGTGGGTTTCCCCCGCGCCCTCGTGGCGTGCGGCAGGCACCCGAGGCCCGGGAGGGGAGGCTCTTCTGCCCTCCGCGAGCAGCCGAGCCCGGGGCTTCTCCTCCCGCCCGCCGCAGCTCGGGGGATGTCAGGCCGGGACCTGAGGCCCCCGAGATGGGCGATTCCCTGTAGGGGCGCGCCCCCGAAAACTAGCAGCTGGGCAAGAAGCGACCCCACCCCTCTGCACCTCTAGGGTCAGTACAGAGCGGGAGACCTTACTGTCCACTCCTAGAACACCTCTCTCGGAAGAGCCATCCCAGCGCTTCCTGTAAGCAGTAACCACCACACATAGTGTACACTTTACAGTAGTATCGTAATTCAACCTTAAAATTTCACATTTTTTAGAGATAGTATATAGTTTTCCTTGACTTTGAGGAGGCCATAATGTATTGCATTCACTACGAAGACAGCATTGCTTTCTTTTGGAGTTCATGGCTTCTGAGAATGTTTACAAAGGAGATAGTTTTGTTTTGGTTTCTTTGTTTTTTCGCAAAATGGCCTTTTTTTTAACCATACCTCATACTCCAGAAAGTTATGAAAGAAGTGTACTTTTTCTGACACCACGTATTGTTGCTTCTAGAACACTTTGAAAAAATCATATTATTTCACCATGTGACTCTAGCCTTGTTGATGTACCTGCTATTTCTTCCAATGCAAGATTCTTGGTAGTGCTTTTGGGCTCTTTCTGTAGAAGACTTACTGCTTCTGAAGGGCACTTCCTACTGTGCTTTTTCCATTTCCTGACAACACTGGGATGGTAATCATTCTTTTACACTATACCCCTGGTATTTACATAGGGAGTTGTATTTATACATCTGTGTCGACATCTGTTGTGAAAGGCACATCTATTGGGATTGTGGACAGGAGTATGGAACCTAACCTAATAAGAAAAGAAAGGGCTTTTAAAAATCAATTTTCTCCATTTGCAAAGGAAACACTACATTTGACAGTGTCAGAATAAAATATGCTTTTTTAAGATGTACAGTCTACCCAAGAGTAAAAGTCCCCAATTGCTGCCTTTCTCCTTTTCCCATATTTCCCAGTACATGATGAACTGATTAATAAATATAAACTCTATCCTTTAGGCTCCTCTGTCCATAAAATTTTCCAGGCAAAAATACTGGGTTGTCATTTTCTTCTCCAGGGGATCTTCCTGACTCAGGGATGGAACCTGAGTCTCAATTGCATCTCCCTCCTTGGCAGGCAGATTCTACCACTGAGCCACCTGGGAAGCCTCTCTATTCAGCTTATCTGTGTATAAAAAGTATATAATTTATTGCCATAATTATCAGACCTCTAACAGTCCCTACTGGTAAAGTGATTTCATTAAAAATTTCTTGCTTGAGAGTAACAAAAATGAGTCAGATTTTTATTCTATAATAACCCAAGTCACTTTTTATTTTTAAGAAAATAGTCCCTATGACACCAGCATTAAAAAGAGTATTTTGAAAGCTCTCTTAAATACTTAACTCTGAGACTTGTGATATTCTGAATTACCAGATATCTCTGATCAACTGCAATTTTGTTTCCAATTTTAACATCAACGTATTTCTGAGAATCAAATTTGCCTTATGAGCCATCGTGGTGGTTTAGTCGCTAAGTCGTGTCCCCACTTTTGGAACCCAGCCTCCTCTGTCCATGGGGATTCTCTAGGCGAGAATACTGGAGTGGGTTGCCAGTTCCTTCTCCAGGGGATCTTCCCGACCCAGGAATTGAACCCAGGTCTCCTGCATTGCAGGCAGATTCTTTACCAACTGAGCTGTGAGGGAAGCTAGCCATATTGGCTGAAATTTTTTCTCAGTCTCGTCAGATTGGATTAAATCTTAACCGAATTACAACCTGCAAGTAAATATTGTATAAACTGCCACGGATTATGTACTCTAGGCTTCATGTATTTGAAAAGTTGTAGTTTTATTTCTTCTGTGTTTTGTTCTTCTACTATGGTAGTTTCATCCATTTCTGTAATAAAAGCATGTCTGCTTTTATTACATAAGAATTGATTATAGCACTGTTATTTACTTAAGTAGCATTGTTCTTTCTCTTAGACTGTGCCATCATGAGTTTTGGAGAATCTGCTGATTGTGAGATGATGGTACTCCATATAGAGTGTATTCTAGATTTCTCCTCTTCACTGTCATCACTTTCCAGTAATATGGGCAACAGGAGTATGTTTATCCATGGGAATATCCCTCCTGAATTTTAGAGACACACGCTCATTGTTTACTAAGCCAGAAATTCTTAAGACTAACATCTCTCAATACTAGTTATTTATATATCTTAAGAAAAATATTTACTCTTCTTGACTATCAATGAATAAATTAGATACTGAGAGCTATTTCTTCGTACTTCTGCCATTGCTTGTGCTTAGTCACTCAGTCTTATCCGACTCTTTGCGATCCCATGGATTGCAGCTCGCCAGGCTCCTCTATCCATGGGGATTCTCCAGGCAAGAATAGTGGAGTGGATTGCCATGCCTACCTCCAACCATTGCTTGGGAGTAACTTAAACTAGAAGACACATTTAGAATTACAGGACATCAGGTAACAAAAGTTAAGTAACTGTTTCTGTGCTTTAATAACAAAGATATCTTGTCTCCAGTATCTAGAATAGAACATGACATACAGTATGCACAAAATATGTTTGATGGACAAATAAATCTGTGTTCTGTGTGTAGTTTATACTGTACTCTTCTCTTGGAATGGTTTGTTGGAAAGATCGTGAACACACATTGCAGACTTGGAAATCTGAGTTCAAATCCTCTCTCTGCAGAGTTTAGGTCTCAGGCAAGTTTCTGAACTCTTCTAAGCCTTAATTTCCTCGTTTGTGCAATGATGGTTACAACTACTTCAACAGCTTATTAAGAGAATTCAATGTAATGAAATATTATATGGCATCTAAAACATAGTGAATGATCACCAAGCTAAAATTCCTTTACCATAAACATAAATATATGTGTTAACACTAACTGGGAAAACAAACAAATGTGAAAATCTGTCCTGCATACAACAGTAGAAATGTATTTCTCATCCATGTACAGTTCAGAATGGTGGGCAAGCATTTATAAGAATAAAGTTTCTTCCATGTTTGAGTTATGACATGTTCAACACGTAATCATGACATCAAGCTGGCTGAAAGGGGCAAAACATGGAGGATAGCTCAAAAGAAGTTTTGTGCCTTTCAATTCGATTCACGTTCCGCTGGCTAGAACACTCCAAAGCCATCAAACTACAAGGCAACCCATGAAATGGAATCTAGCCCATAAAGAAAAAGAAATTGGTTTGATGAACAGCCAGCCAGTCTCTGCCACAGTTGGTTTCTGAAGTAACCATGCTGTCTATAATTAATGAATATCCTAGATGGTTAATAGAGCAATTTTCAGAAGAGCATAGTTTAAGTCCAGGTATAAGTAGCAGAAGAGTAAGTTACAATAGTTATCAATACTAATTGTCTTTTCTCTTTTTCACAGATACTGTTTTTATAAGGTATGGGGCTAGATTAGTAACACACGAGAATACCCGAAGGTTAAGAATGTCACTAATCTGATGCCGCGTGCAAAGGGGATACTTAAAGTTCTCTGGAAACCCCCTTGTTTTATTGAGAGACTTTTTTTCCCTACTATGTTACTAAAGGGTGAATGAAAATTTTTTCATTGATATTATCATGCTCTGTCTTAGACAGCTGTTAGCAGCCTAATACTTATAGTTAGTATTTCAGAACCCTTGGGTCTGAACACAGAAAGTTTTTAATTTTTTTTTATATGTGTCATGGTGTGTGTGTGGACTTAGTCGCTCAGTCATGTCTGACTCTCTGTGATCCCATGGATTGTCACCCACCATGCTCCTCTGTCCATGGTATTTTTCAGATGAGAATACTGGAGTGGGTTACCATTTCCCCCTTCAGGAATCTTCCTGACCCAAGGATGGAACCCAAATCTCCTGTGACTCCTGAATTACAGGAAGATTCTTTACCCACTGAGCTATCAAGAGAGCCCACAGGAAGTTATTGACCACAATCAAATAACTGCTTGTGGGGCATTCACCTAGAATTCAGGTTCTGATTCCAAAGCAAGAGCATACATANTCAGGAATCTTCCTGACCCAAGGATGGAACCCAAATCTCCTGTGACTCCTGAATTACAGGAAGATTCTTTACCCACTGAGCTATCAAGAGAGCCCACAGGAAGTTATTGACCACAATCAAATAACTGCTTGTGGGGCATTCACCTAGAATTCAGGTTCTGATTCCAAAGCAAGAGCATACATATTATTATTTGGACTGCAGCTAAATAAAGGTATGCAGTAATACTAATAATGCCATATTTTAATCCCACAACCTCATTTTAGGATATAATTTTGACTTCCTGAGATGATGTGCCTTTTTAGCTGTTTCAGAACCTGCTTTGAGAGGACTGAACTTTTTAACACAACAGCTAGCAGTGAAATAATGACAGTAAATTTCCAACCTTCACCTAAGTAATCACCTCAACCCCTTCCTCAGTTATCTCATGTAAATACAGTTCTATTCCAGAAAGTTTCCCCATCTATTTTTTTTTTTTACTACGTATTTGGGGTTTTATTTTCAACATCTTTATCTCCCTCCTCTGCCCTCTGCCCTCCTTCTCCCCCTTCTTCCTTCTCTCTTCTTGCTACAAGAANGGAGGAGGATGCAGTAAGTAGGCTTGATTTGGAAGCAGTTGAGTATGCTTGAGATGTTAGTGAGATTTTAACACTGACGATGTGAGAAAATCAGCATGTGGAAATACCGCAGTCAATAAATGATACTATGTATTTGGGGTTTTATTTTCAACGTCTTTATCTCCCTCCTCTGTCCTCTGCCCTCTGCCCTCCTTCTCCCCCATCTTCCTTCTCTCTTCTTGCTACAAGAAGAAATCAATTCTGACTCCATGTTGGAATTATTTCTTTGACTTGCTTTCCATTGCTTTTATTATAATCTTACGTAAAGACCTGCTTCAGAGAATCCTGCCCCTCTGCCTGTTTTTTTTTTTTTTTGCTTTTTTTTTCAACTCAGGTGTACAAGATGTGTATAAGAGACAGGATAAGCACTGATGGAAAACATGGATTAGAGAATGGGATTTTAGGGTCCTCTCTTGACAATGCAGTTTGCATTAGAGAATTCATTCGATTCTGGTAATGTGAAATACTATATTACGGGAATTTAACCCTTTATCCAACATATTTGTTCCTTCTACTAAAATATCCACAGTAGGTCACAGAGGGNAACTCTCCTGACCAAGTATTGAATCCAGGTCCCCTGCATTGGGAGTGCAGAGTCTTAGCCACTGAACCACCAGGGAAGTCCCTCACCTTCATTTTTAGAAAGTCATGTTTAATTTATCTTGTTAGCTTCTTTTTTGCATCAAACTACAAAATCAATATTTCTCTGTGAATTAGAATTTGAACATTTTAAACTAGGAGATTCTCTGTATTATTATTTTAATTTTATCACACATTTCTATTAATTGACCTAAGCCAAGCTCTAGAGAAGTATCCTTTAATAATACAAGCATGAGCACTTAAATTAATTTACAGCAGAGCCAGGAAATTAGAAAATTATAATAAGGATCAATTTTTCAAAAATTATTTAATTAAATACCAGATATTTAGTAACATTTATTAATAGATTTAGCTATCAGGACATGGCAGGCATAGCCCGCTGCCATTAACAATCAGGAATATAAGCAATTAGAGTTGGAAACAAATTGAAATAATCCAGTTATGTGAATATAAGTGGTAGTAAAAGTATTTTTAAAGAAAATTCTATTGTCAGAAATAAAGTTTAATTTTTAGCTACTCGATCAAATGTGTACTAGTCTGGGGCAGATAAAACTTTCAATTTTCACCTGATGGGCATATAACTCTATCAGATATTTATTTTGCTGAGACTCAGTGTTTTTATCTGGAATTCAGAATGACAGCATTATTATCTCAGAGGATTTATCTAAAGAGTAAATTAGATTCTGGGTAGAAAGTACTCAAAGGTTTTAAGTGCTTTTCTTTACCCAGCACTTACAATAATTTGTCCAACAAACACTGAATCCTACAATAGCCAAATGGCTCTTGAATTTTCCAGAATGATGACCAGCATCAAGGGGTCTCTAATTTATTAGGATGAATCTTTAAAAATTTGTTAAAATACAAGACAGTTAACTCCAAGTTCAAGGAATCTAATTTAGTATGTTTATTACTGAAATTTATTATAACAAACATAAACTTAATCATCCATTAATAAGGGTGGGTATATAAAAAATTTGCTGTATTCATATGAATATTTGTATATAATTCAAACATCATGTTTCAGGAGAATATTTATTGCCATGAGAAATTATTGTAAAATGGTGCTTAAGGAAAAACCGCAGAGTAAAACATGTACTTTCTGATCTCCATTTTGAATATTTCGTGCATGGAAAATTGATTAGATGAACATGTAGCAAACCATTAGTAGAGGATTTCTTGGTTGGAGATACTAATTTTTAATGTTTTTATTTTATTTTCAATATTTTCTAAATATTCTAACACAAATATATTAACTTTAATCAGAAAAAAATAGATGATGAAAACTTTGGAAAAATTTATCTAAAGGTGAACATTGGGCATGCTCTCTATGATATCTTTTAAAATAACTCTAAAGCACTCTACAATGTGAAAAAAAATTCTCCTTGAATTTTGATCTGTCAAGCAATTTAGAATCTAGAAAAATCATTGGTAAAGATGAACTGGGAATTTAAATTCAAACTATCCACAATTATCAGTGTAGTAGAGATGGCACCCCACTCCAGTACTCTTGCCTGGAGGATCCCATGGATGGAGGAGCCTAGTAGGCTGCAGTCCCTGGGGTCGCTAAGAGTCGGACACGACTGAGTGACTTCCCTTTCACTTTTCACTTCCATGCATTGCAGAAGGAAATGGCAACCCACTCCAGTGTTCTTGCCTGGAGTATCCCAGAGACAGGGGAGCCTGGTGGGCTGCCGTCTATGGGGTCACACAGAGTCGGATACGACTGAAGTGACTTAGCAGCAGCAACAGAGACATTAGATCATATTAAGCTTATGACATTTCTCTCTATTCACTTCTCTTCGGTACCAATAACTTGTTAAGAAAGTTAGGAAATACCTTTGATGGAAACATTGATAACTGTTACTGAAGTGAAGTGACTAACGGTTGTTGGACTGGGCACCAAGAGTTTGTTCTTAGTCTACACAACTGAGCAGAGTTTTTCTAATGTCAATTAGAATGATAATTTTCAATTTTTCTAAATGTCAGGAAAACTTGGAAATCTCAGAGTTAAGGGCAAGAAGATATGTGTCTGAGGAATGTGTACTAACACCTTATTATACAAAGTGCAGTGTTGCCCTAGGTGAACCTGTTTCAAAAAGCTATAGGAAGAGGGGAGCGTATGGGCAGTGGAGTTGGGGTGGGGAAGGAGAGGGAGAGAAAGAGGGAGGGAAGGAGAGGATACTTGAAAATTTTCCAAAAACAGGCTTCAGGCAAAGCAAAGCATAGTTTTAAGTCAGGTTGACAATTGGAAGGAATACATGTGATCACTACCATTTTCTTGATTCACAATCGAAATGGCTAAGTTCAAGACACATTTTTCTCAACTTACATAGGATATACCCAAGTTAGGTAAGCAGTCTTCAGCAAAAGAATTGGCAGGGAAGATGAGACCTGATTGCCATTCTAGGTCTCCAAAACAGGCTGGAGATACAGACTTAGGCAGAACTAAGTGTGATCCCTCTTTAGTTCTCACTGGCTGTGTGATCTCGAACACACTGTTTAACCTCTCTGAACTTTAACACTTCACCTGCAAAATGAAGATGATAACACCCATTCTGAAGAGCTGTAGTGAATAGGAAAGTTCAAAAAGTATGTGCTATATCTTACCACAATGTATAACATCTAGAAAGCGACCATGTTCCCTTTAAAAATTTCTCTGTTCTTAGAAGAGGTCACAATAAGCCAGGATCCATGTCTTTTACCTGTTTCTTCTGGTCTTGCAGATATGAACCCCAATTTGTGTCAGGAGACCCTAACAAAGGGTGGTTGACCTAACAAAGAGGTGGAAAAGCCTTTTAGTGCCTTTTATCCTAATGTCCTCTTCAGTCTTTATAAAACAACAAATTAAATTTTATATCAGTATTCAAGAATGGAAAAGAGGAGCAGGAATGACTTAAAAAAAACTAGCGAATCCCAGAGTTTCTTCTATAAACTATTCCGCAACACATAATCACACATTACCAAGAAGATTCTGGTGGACCTGACCTAACTTTTATTAACAGGGGATACTTAGGATGTATGGTTCCCTTCTGTGAGTTTCTATCTAATTGAACATTGTCTGTACTGCATAATTTTCAGTCAGTTCAGTTGCTCAGTCATGTCCAACTCTTTGAGACTCCATGGACTGTAGCACACCAGGCTTCCCTGTCCATCACCAGCTCCCAGAACTTGCTCAAACTGATGTCCATAGAGTCACTGATGCCATGCAAACATCACATCCTCTGTCATCACCTTCTCCTGCCTTCAATCTTCCCCAGCATCAGGGTCTTTTCTAATGAGTCAGTTCTTTGCATCAGGTGTCCAAATTATTTTAGAGATTTTATTTACAAGTAGAACACTAGATGTACTTATAGCTGTGTTCGATGATAAGAAAGTGAAACAGTGAAAGTGTTAGTCGCTCAGTATTGTCCAACTCTTTGGGACCCCATGGACTGTAACCTGCCAGGATCTTCTGTCCAGGGAATTCTCCAGGCAAGGATACTGGAGTGGGTTACTATTTCCTTCTCCAGGAGAATCTTCCCAACCCAGGGATTGAACTGGGGTCTCCTGCATTGCAGGCAGAATTTTTACCATCTGAGCCACCAGGGAAGCCCTGTTCAATGATACGTATGAGTATGGTTTGCGAAAGGATGCTGCTTCTCAAGGTTGGAATCTGGTACAGATGGTGATGATTTTTTTCATAACACTTTTCTTGTTTTGCAGATCTTTGCTACTGTGCATATGATTATTTTAATCTGTGCTTCTCTTTGCCCAATTCACCAAAGGGAACCAAGCAACATCATGGAAGGAAAGAATCAAACAGCTCTGTCTGAATTTATAATTTTGGGATTCTCCGACCTAAATGAACTGCAGTTTTTGCTATTTACCATCTTCTTTCTGACTTATGTCTGTACTTTAGGAGGAAATGTATTCATTATCTTGGTGTCTGTGCTTGATCCACATCTACATAAACCCATGTATCATTTTTTAGGGAATTTGGCTTTTCTTGACATCTGCTATACCACCACCAATGTTCCCCAGATGATGGTCCATCTGCTGTCAGAGAAGAAGAGCATTTCCTATGGTGGATGTGTGGCTCAACTTTTTGCCTTCATTTTCTTTGTAGGATCAGAGTGTCTCCTCCTGGCAGCTATGGCATATGATCGCTACATTGCAATCTGTAAGCCCTTAAGGTATTCAGTTATTATGAACAAGGTCCTGTATAGCCGGTTAGCAGCCTCCTGCTGGACTGGTGGTTTCCTCAACTCAGTGGTGCACACAGTACTGACATTCCGCCTGCCTTTCTGTGACAACAACGAGATTAATTACTTCTTCTGTGACATCCCCCCTTTGCTGATCTTGTCTTGCGGGGACACTTCTGTCAATGAGTTGGCCCTACTCTCCATTGGGGTCTTCATTGGTTGGACTCCTTTCTTGTGTATTGTCCTTTCCTACCTTTACATCATCTCCACCATCTTGAGGATCCGCTCCTCAGAGGGGAGGCAAAAGGCCTTTTCTACCTGTGCCTCCCACCTGGTCATTGTCCTGCTCTATTATGGCAGTGCCATCTTCACGTACGTGCGGCCCATCTCAACTTACTCACTGGANCTTGTGTATTGTCCTTTCCTACCTTTACATCATCTCCACCATCTTGAGGATCCGCTCCTCAGAGGGGAGGCAAAAGGCCTTTTCTACCTGTGCCTCCCACCTGGTCATTGTCCTGCTCTATTATGGCAGTGCCATCTTCACGTACGTGCGGCCCATCTCAACTTACTCACTGGAAAAAGACAGACTAATCTCAGTATTGTATAGCGTTGTCACCCCCATGCTAAACCCTGTAATTTACACATTGAGGAATAAGGATATTAGAGAGGCTGTGAAAGTTGTGGGGAGAAAGTGGCAGCCACCAATGCTCTCTTTTGATATATAATCTTCCCTTTGTTGTTGTTTTTCAGTCACCCAGTCACATCTGACTCTTTGCAATGCCATGGACTATAACATGCCAGGCCTCCCTGTCCCTCACCATCTCCCGGAGTTTGCCCAAGTTTATGTTCATTGCATCAGTGATGCCATCCAGCCATCTCATCCTCTGATGCCCTCTTCTCCTTCTACCCTCAATCTTTCCCAACATCAGGGATTTTTCCAATGAGTCCTCTGTTTGCATCTGATGACCAAAATACTGGAGCTTCAGCTTCAGCATCAGTCCTTCCAGTGAATATTCAGGGCTGATGTCTCTTAAGATTGACTGATTTGATCTCCTAGCTGTTCAAGGGACTTACAGGAGTCTTCTCCAGCACCACAGTTTGAAGGCATCAATTCTTTGGTGTTCTCCCTTCTTTACAGTCTAGTTCTCACAACTGTATGTGACCACTGGGAAGCCATAACCTTGACTATATGGACCTTTGTTGGCAAAGTAATATCTCTGCTTTTCAATAGACTGTCTAGGTTTTTCATCACTTTCTTGCCAAGAAGCAATTGTCTTCTGATCTCATGGCTTCAGTCACCATCTGCTGTGATTTTGGAGCCCAAGAAGAGGAAATCTCCTCCTTGTTGGAGGAGAGGATGGCAAACTATCCCATTATACTTGCTGTAAAAACCTCATGAACTGTATAAAAAAACCTTATCTGTGGTCAATTTTCATGTTAAAAATTAACTTTTTCACCATTTCTAGTGGCACTCAGTTTATAAGAAACTCAGTGTAGGGACAGATACTGAACAGTTGGCACACTTAAGCCTAAGTGTACATATTTTGAGCTTTTGTTAGTCTGTGCAAAAGACATTGATGTTACTCTTTTATTTTCTTCTTGTTGATAATATTCATTTCTGAATTCTTCATTCCAAAGATGGTGCCCCTTCTCATGCAAAACTGGTTATAAAGTTTAAATAAACCTCTATATTCACATTTGCTTATCACTTGACCAGATAATATTAATGTTTTTGTGTCAGCGTGTATTTCTAATAAGATACTATAAAAGTGAGAAAGAGTCTAGGCTTAATCTTGGAATATATGCTCTCCTATCTCAGTTCAGCTCAGTTCAGTTGTTCAGTCCTGTCTGCCTCTTTGTGACCCTGTGAACTGCGGCACACAAGTCCTCCTTGTCCATCACCAACTCCCAGAGCCTACCCAAACTCATGTCCTTTGAGTCAGGGATGCCATCCAACCATCTCATCCTCTGTCGTCCCCTTTTCCTCCTGACCCCAATCTTTCCCAGCATCAGGGTCTTTTCAAGTGAGTCAGCTCTTTGCATAAGGTAGACAAAGTACTGGAGTTTCAGCTTCAACATCAGTCCTTCCAATGAACACCCAGGACTGATCTCCTTTTGATGGACTGGTTGGATTTCTTTGCAGTCCAAGGGACTCTCAAGACTCTTCTCCAACACCACAGTTCAAAACCATCAATTCTTCTGTGCTCAGCTTTTTTTATAGTCCAAATCTCATATCCAAACATGACTATTGGAAAAATCATAGCCTTGACTAGATGGACCTTCGTTGACAAAGTAATGTCTCTGCTTTTTAATATGTTATCTAGGTTGGTCATAACTTTCTTTCCGAGGAGTAAGAATCTTTTAATTTCATGGTTGCAATTACCATCTGCTGTGATTTTGGAGCTCAAAAAAATAAAGCCTGACAATGTTTTCACTGTTTCTCCATCTATTTGCCATGAAATGATGGGACCGGATGCCATGATCTTAGTTTTCTGATTGTTGAGCTTTAAGCCAACAGTTTTACTCTCCTCTTTCACTTTCATCAAAAGGCTTTGTAGTTCCTCTTCACTTTCTGCCATAAGGGTGGTGGTCATCTGCGTATCCAAGGTTAATGATATTTCTCCCGGCAGTCTTGATTCCAGCTTGTGCTTCTTCCAGCCCAGCGTTTCTCATGATGTATTCTGTGTATAAGTTAAATAAGCAGGGTGACAATATACAGCCTTGACATACTCCTTTTCCTTTTTGGAACCAGTCTGTCGGTCCATGTCCAGTTCTAACTGTTGCTTCCTGATCTGCATACAGGTTTCTCAAGAGGCAGGTCAGGTGGTCTGGTATTCCCATCTCTCTCAGAATTTCCCACAGTTTATTGTGATCCACACAGTCAAAGGCTTTGGCATAGTCAATAAAGCAGAAATAGATGTTTTTCTGAAACTCTCTTCCTTTTTCCNCAATCTTGATTCCAGCTTGTGTTTCTTCCAGTCCAGCGTTTCTCATGATGTACTCTGCATAGAAGTTAAATAAGCCGGGTGACAATATACAGCCTTGACGTACTCCTTTTCCTATTTGGAACCTGTCTGTTGTTCCAAGTCCAGTTCTAACTGTTGCTTCCTGACCTGCATACAGGTTTCTCAAGAGGCAGGTCAGGTGGTCTGGTATTCCCATCTCTCTCAGAATTTTCCACAGTTTATTGTGATCCACACAGTCAAAGGCTTTGGCATAGTCAATAAAGCAGAAATAGATGTTTTTCTGGAACTTTCTTGCTTTTTTGATGATTCAGCAGATGTTGGCAATTTGATCTCTGCTTCCTCTGGCTTTTCTAAAACCAGCTTGAACATTAGGAAGTTCACGGTTCACGTGCAGGTTCTAATGTTCAACAAAATTCAAGATTGCTAAAAACTCATATTTTGGGGCCTACAACTGGATATATGGAATTGCCTTTGTGGGTAGAAGCTCGAGGTTTTGCACTTTTTGACTACCCAGGAAATTGTCATGCAGGCTCAAGTTTGAGGCCCGTGGGTGCTGGGAGCCACATCAGAGTGGTTGTGGAAGAGACCTCAATAGGAAGTAGGTGGAGGAGGTAGCTGAGATGCCAGCTGGAGGCCCCAGGGCTGGTAGGGGCTCCTGCACTTTGGCTGAAACTTACCATCACTGGAGGCTGTTAAAAAATTCAGGTATTCAGGCTTCACTCTCATACTCACTCCACTACAGTCTTATTTAATCGATCTTAGATCTTTGGTGGGGCCCAGGTGTCTGAATTATTTAAAAACTCTCCTTGTGATTCTGAAGCAGCCAAGGCTTAGGACTGGGTAGGAGAAACCCAGCAGAAAAGGCCTGAGCACGTGGGATGGAAGGAAGGGGCTGAGCTCTGGGTGGAGCTGGAGGCTAAAAGGAGGCATGAAAACCCAGGGTTTGGAGGCCGAGGCAGAACCATCAGGTTCTAGGTCGGGAGAATGTGTTCCCTTCTTTGAAATACACTCTTTGAATTTATTGCAAAGCACCTTACCGCAATCTCTGTGGCTTAAAGGAACAGGCATTTATTCTTTCACAGTCTGGTGCCTGGAAACTTCAAACCAAGGTGCTGGCAAGACTGGTTTCTTCTGGAGACTGAGGAAGAATCCACCTTACACTTCTCTCCCAGCTTCTGGCGGCAGCCCTCCATCCCTGGCTTGTAGACGCATTCCTTGGCTCTCTGTCTCCCTCTCCACATCCCCTCTCCCTGGAGCTTCTCCTCTGTCTCTGCGTCTTCAATCTCTGCTCCTTTCTCTCACAAGGACAACAGTCATAGGGTTTAGTTGTTGTTCAGTCGCCAAGTCATTTCCAGCTCTTCGTGAGCCCATGGACTGCAACACGCCAGGCCTCCCTGTCTCTCACCATCTCCTGGAGTTTGCCCACGTTCATGTCCATTGCATCAGTGACGCCATCCAATCATCCCATCCTCTGTCACCCTTAGAGCCCACCCTAAATCCAATTTGGGCTCATTTTGAAGTCCTTCCCAGGTGGCGCAGTGGTAAAAAAATCTGCCTGTCAATGCAGGAGGCACAGGAGACCTGGGTTCAATCCGTGGGTTGGGACGATCTCCAGGAGTAGGAAATGAATGGCAACACACTCCAGGATTCTTGCCTGGAAAATTCAGAGGAATCTGTCAGGCTAGAGTTCATGGGGTCGCACAGAGTCGAACATGACTGAGCAGGCGTGCACGCACACACTTGAAGTCCTTGCCTCTACAAAGGCCCTATTTCCAGTTAGGGTCATATCCACAGGTACTGGGAGTTAGGACTTGGGATGGATTTCGGGGACACAGTTCAATCTATTTGAGAGGGTGCAAACCTCTGCTTCCTCCAGACTGTGGGGCTGACTGAGGAGGAAGCCCCCAGAGAGAGCAACTCACTCAGAGTTGCCTGGGATGGGATCAAGATGTTCTGAAACCAGGTCCATGAAGATACGGCCCAAGGTGCCTGAGGTGCGTGTTAATGGTGGTGGGGAGTGGCAAGACTCTCAGATTTGAAATCAACAGCTGTGAAATTTTACAGACATACACACTCTGTTAATTAAGGTTCTCTAGGTGGGTGACTAGGTGGGTGGTTGGGACCTTGCCAGTTCCCCCACAAGCCATTCTGGGAGGAGGTCCTCTGGAGAGGTTATTCTTAAGCTGATCTTGTATTTAAGCCTTATTATTGTTATTGTTATTATTTTGGTTACTTATTTTTACACACAGAGTGTTTATTCATATGGGTGGCTTTGAACAGCTATGAAAATCTGCTCATTGCCAAGTTTTCAAAGAAACTTAAGATACTTGGCAGACAGAAAGGGACTTTATCTTTCCTACTGTGCAGATTAAAGGCAAAGCTTGAGGGATGTTTTATGGCAGGGTGTGGCTGGCATTTTTGTTTACAGTAAATTGAAGAAGGAATTCTCTGGCAAAGCTATTCTAAATGTGAACATCTTCACGTAGCCAGTCACCCCATTGTCCTTCTCTCTGCTTTGTGATTAGAGAGGAGGCTGTAAGGGGTCCGTGGACTATTCTCTCAACCGGAACTGCTGAGACACTGTTTATCACAGTAAATAGCTCGAATTGCAGGTACTTTGAATGCAAAAGGCTTGCCTTGTGGCTTAGCTGGCAAAGAATCCACCTGCAATGCAGGAGACCTGGGTTCGATCCCTGGTTTGGGAAGATCCCCTGGAGAAGGGAAAGGCTACCCACTCCAGTATTCTGGCCTGGAGAATTCCATGGACTGTATAATCCATAGGGTTGCAAAGAGTTGGACACAACGGAGTGACTTTCACTTACACTTTGAATGCCAAAAAGGGGCAACATCCCCCTTCTCCACCCAGTATATGGTTTTAACTAAGCATCAAACTCTGAAACATGTGTTTCTCTGATTTTGTTCAGTGGGCTGAAAACTGTCTGTTTAGATAAAGCAAATGTTTTACACCCATTTCCACGGAGGCTTCAGGCAGCAAACTGTGGGCAGAAATGCCTGGGGGACACATTTGCTGCCCTGAGAAATCACACATTCCAGAAAAACACACCCACAATGACCTGCACATCTTAAAGTATGCTAGAAAAAGCTTAAAAAAAAAAAAAGGTTTAAAACACAAGAAGATATGAAAAATTTTTCCTTTCTTATCCAAACGCCCATTGAAAGTTATTTTCCCCTTACCTAATAGACAGTGTGAATGTAAAATATGCTTAAAAGTAAGCTTTTCTTATTTTGAAAAGTAATCCATGTTGATTGTGGAACACACCAGCAGATTAGAAAAACATAGAAAGAAGAACACAAAATCATGAGGCATCTTGCTTCCTGGTAACTTTACGTGTTTCCCTGGGCCCTTCTGGGCAAAACGAGCTGCTCCAAAAATCCTTCAAGGGCAGGTTTATCAGGCACGGCAAGACTCCACTGGGCTCTTATCATCTCCTCTCAGACCAGCTTTTTTCCCTTTCTGTTCACTGCTGATCTTCCAGACCAACACACTCCTGGAACCATTTCCTGTGAATTCCCACTGGACCAGTGTTTTTTTTTTTTCCTTTCCCTTGTTGGAGATTCTCACCCTAAGTTGCAAATTTAATTTTGGTTTCCAAATCTAAATGGCATCAAACTAATTTTATTGTGGAAGTCACTGAATAGAGGGATGACAGGAGAGATGGTTGGGAAGATGTAGGCAGAATAAATAGCTTTAGTTCTCAGTTTGCAGCCTCTGGGCATTGAGAGTGATTTCTCTGAGAATTTATGCCTTCACTTGGGCATACTGAATCAGCCACACTGAACTCTTTGGGGCCATAAGGGCCGTTTACACCATGACTTCTGCAGGATGTATTTATACCCTTGAAGGACTCAGAAATGTCCAGAGGCTGCAGGACATAAACAAGAAATTAAACCTCACCAGCCTCATTCCACTCCTATACTCCCTCCATAACAAAATTAGTTTAATCATATCTGGGACGGAGGTGAAATCAAATTTGTTCTTTAGTTCTGCTGCTTGGGTAGAGACTGTCTCAAGGGGACTGGAAAGAAGTATTGTGTCCTCTGGGAATTGAAGGGAATGTTTATCAGCAAATTGTATTTTCTAAGATCCTCAGTTAGTTGAGAAGGAAATTGTGTAGCAGTCTAAAAGGAGATGATAATTATTCCAAGGAGTGCTGCTTTTACATGGCACATGAAAAAGTACCTTCCATAATACGAAACCCAGAGGTGGGGTGTTCCAGAACTGAGTGTGAGGGCTCGGGGCCTTGCTCCTGTGCTCAGCCGCCCTCGGGCACCAGGCTGGAGTCCAGTGTGTGCCCAGGGTCACACTGCTGTCCTTCACTGCCGCACGGACGGCAGGAAAACACCTGCTTCCTCTTGGTTCTGTCCCACCTCCAGTCGCAGTGAAACACACACACAACATAGGTATTCATAGCACTGAATCACTGCTGTACACCTGAAACAAACATAACAACTGTAAATCAACTAAGCGTGTGCACGTTCAGCCACTCAGTCATGTCCGACTCTTTGGGACTCCATGGACTACAGCCCGCCAGGCTCCTCTGTCCATGGGCTTCTCCAGGCAAGAATACTGGAGTGCGTTGCCATTTCCTTCTCCAGGGGAGTCTTCTCAGCCAGGGATCAAATCAGTGTCTCTTATGTCTCCTGCATTGTAGATTCTTTACTGATAAGCCAAGTGGAGTAATACTCCAACATTAAAAAAAAATAGCAGAACTCGCCACTTAAACCGCTTTAACCTGTATGATTCACTAGCCTTGAGCACATGCACGATATTGTGCGGCCATCCTCTCTGCCTCATTCCAGAGGGTTTTCATCACTCCAGACAGTGCCCTTAACACTTCCGGGCCACGAGCAGCGCCACTGTGCTTTCTGTCTCTAGGTCTGCTCTGCCTGTCTATTCCATGTAGGTGGAATTGTACAGCAGGCGGCTTTCACGTCCGGCTTCTTTCACTCCGCATGCTGTTTTTAAGTTCACCCCTGTTACAGGAGATATCATTCCTTCTCATGACCGATTAACATCCCACTGCCTAGGTAGACCACATTTTGTTTACCCTGGTTGACTCCTTTGAAGAGCCTGGAAGATTTTCCCCAGAACTCCTGGTGGATTCCTCCTCCATCTCAAGGACTGGGCCCAGGTGCCATGCTAGCTTCAATTACAAGGACAGACAGAGCTATGGGATTCCAGGCACGACTCACCTTCCATCTGAGGACATGCCCCACCCCTGGCTCTTAGAAGCCTACAGGGAGCAGGGTGAATAAAAGGGGAACTCTGCCGGTAAGAATGGGTATGGGGAGTTGATTTGGGCAGGCAATCCAAAGTGCCTGCTGCAGCCCCCACCTCGTGAGTTTATGACATATTTCCCTAACTATGATGCACGTGCAGCATGTTTAGTAAAGCTTGTGGTTTAAAACTGACATTTGATAAACGTTCCAGTATGATAGATATCATTTACCAAACAGCCTATGAGGCCAGACGGAACTTATAAAAGGCAGTCTTTTAAAAACATGTTTTTAAGGATGCACCAGAGAATCTGAGGGGGAAAAAGAGATATGCAAAGGGGTTTCTTAAGTGAGAACTGCTGCATTTTGTATCTTTCACCTTCATTCCACCTGCCCTTCTTTGTCCCTTAAGTGGGGGGGGGGGCGATGTAGTTCACCTCTAGTGATGGGAGCGCCCATGAGACCATTTGATGGTCTGCAGTGGGTTCTCTGCAGTGGGGAAAACCAGATGCTTGGGCTTTGGGGCCTGGCAAAGTCCAGGGAGCCTACGGCCATCATCAGTAAGGAGGCCAGGCTGGAACTGACCAACACAAACTTTTCCTGATGACCTAGCATGGGCCACCCAGAAGGGGGGCTGGTGTGAGTCATCTTGGTCTTGTCCAAGAGGCCACCCAGAGGGGCTCTGGCAGCAAAGAGAATGCCTCATCCCTGGAGCTGAAGGTGGAATGAACACAGAGGATTGTCCACACCAGATGAGTCTACCTGGGTTGACACTTGTCTAGCCATGGAGGGGAGGAGTCCAGGGAGGGTCACATGGGTGTTGATGGACCAGCAGAGGCAGAGCCAACACCCCATTGCTAATCCGGGGGGAAGAGCTTTTCAAGGGGTAATTTCAGGGGTGTATAGGTGGCGGGAGGGAGGGGGCCTATATGCTGAGCAGGGCAGTCAGCTCTGACAGTCATCTTGAAATTGGTCATGCCGGGGTCTGATCAGTGTCATCTTGATGGTTTCAAGTGCAGTTAGTCTTCAGTTCCAGGGTTGGGTTGTTTCCATTTCCTTAAAGCCAGTTCTCAGAATTATGGCATCTCATGTCACGGCATCCGGTCCCATCACTCCATGGGAGATAGATGGGAAACAGTGGAAAGAGTGGCAGACTTTATTTTGGGGGGCTCCAAAATCACTGCAGATGGTGATTGCAGCCATGAAATTAAAAGATGCTTACTCCTTGGAAGAAAAGTTATGACCAACCTAGATAGTATATTGAAAAGCAGAGACATTACTTTGCCAACAAAGGTCCGCCTAGTCAAGGCTGTGGTTTTTCCAGTGGTCATGTATGGATGTGAGAGTTGGACTGTGAAGAAAGCTGAGCGCTGAAGAACTGATGCTTTTGAACTGTGGTGTTGGAGAAGACTCTTGAGAGTCCCTTGGACTGCAAGGAGGTCCAACCAGTCCATTCTGAAGATCGGCCCTGGGATTTCTTTGGAAGGAATGATGCTAAAGCTGAAATCCAGTACTTTGGCCACCTCATGCGAAGAGCTGACTCATTGGAAAAGACTCTGATGCTGGGAGGGATTAGGGGCAGGAGGAGAAGGGGATGACAGAGGATGAGATGGCTGGATGGCATCATTGACTCGATGGACGTAAGTCTGAGTGAACTCCGGGAGTTGGTGATGGACAGGGAGGCCTGGCGTGCTGCGATTCATGGGGTCGAAAAGAGCTGGACACGACTGAGGGACTGAACTGAACTGAGCTGAGCTGATATCATGGCTACAGTCTGATCATCATGTAGTTAACTTGTTCCGTATGGTGGGGGTTTCGGTATTTGCAAAGCAGCTGAAAGAATATAACTCAGAATATTATCTGCAGACCTTGAGGAGGAACTAAAAATCTTTGACTGTTTAACGGCTAAACTATTATTGTTTTATTTTGTTTGACCATTTGTTTCTACATTTTTCTATGTTTCTAATTAAATCTATTCTTTGGCTAAAGGTCTTCTACAGACAACAGAAAGATAGAGGATATGGTGGGTGGGGGTGGAGGTCTCTCCTGGCCCTGCTTTGTTACCTGAGTATTTGGCACAAAGTTATAAGAAGGAGGGTAAGTACTGGCTGGGGCATGGTAGGCAAGTGAGCCAGATGATGGGCAAGTGAGCCAGCTACCCACCTTGTCTTGGAATTTAGGCCTGAAATATTGCTAGGGTGTGTGTGTGTGCAGGGTGTATATGTGTGTAAATGTCCTCTGAGTATGGGGTGCCTTAATGGTTTATTTAGTTAATGTAGTAGGGAGAACTGTTCTCGGAGGCACAGTAGTCATAAATCAAGATCTTATTTCCCTGTCCAGGAATAGAACCTAACTGCCAGCCCACCAGAGGCTGGAGGCTAGAAGCAAAGTTTCCTGATTATAACCCTCCTCTAGAACTAAGAATGTTTCATGGAGGCAAAAACTGCAAAACAGGTACAAAGTTTATTACTAGAGGTGCAGCACTGTACATGGGTGAGCGCCCAGAGAAACAGTTTGTTTATTTATTCCAGAGCCAAGGCAGAGATACACAGCCGGAGAGGCGTGCGGGCATCCTAGGTAAGGACCGTAGTAAAGAGATGACTTACATCACTTTTTAGAGGATGGTCCTTCCGGGTCTTTGTTTACACATGACCAATTAGCTTGTTCCTTTCTCCACACCTGACCAGTCTTAGGCTCGTCTTCAAGATGCATGTGACACTTTTTTCTAAGATGGATCTCACCGTAGAGGCCTATGGGAGCCTGTCCAGACTCATTGCAGGCTGGGGCGCCCTCCCCTTTCCATCCCCCAAAAGCCTTCCTGCGTGTGTGCAGACAGGAAAGTCTTCCTTGACCTCAGGAATGGGTGCTTTATCTCTTTAGCAGAGCTCAGCTTTTGCCACTAGCTTTGTCCTTGGACTGTCTGGGTGAGAACAAAGCTTGAATTTTATTTCACTTAACAAGCACCAGGTGTCCAGCCCAGGGACCCTTCTATCTCCTACTTCAGAACGACAACCCCCAAAGCTGTCCGTGCCCTAATCCCTGACCTGTGAACAGGTACATTACATGGTAAAGGTGAACAGAGGCTGCAGGTGGGACTAAGGTTGCTGAACAGCTGCCCTTATAATAGGGAGATTTTCCTGAATTATCTTAGTGGGCTCCAATGTAAACACAAGAGGCTTTAAAAGTGGGAGGAGCCAGAGAAGATATGACCTTGGATGCAGGTGAGAGTGATGGTCTGTGAGGATCAGCCCACTGCTGGCTGACTCTGAAGATGGAGGAGCCATGGACCATCTTTGGGGCTCCCTAGAAGCTGCAAAAGGCAGGGGAATGGATCATAGTTTCTCCCAGAGTCTCTAGAGAGGAGCTCAGCCCTGTGGACACCTTCATTTGAGCCCAAAGAGACCCCCAAGAGGACTCCTAACCTGAACAGCTGTAAGATAATAAACATGATTGTGTTGTCTTAAGCCACCACATTGGTGGCAATTTGTTGCAACAGCCACAGAAAATGCACAAAGCCAAGTTGGAATGAGACTGAAACCTGCATTTCAAGTTCAGAAACATCAGCGCTTGTTTTGTTGAAGCTGAAAAGTTTAACTTTCAGCTGAAAAGTTTAACTTTCAGACTTCTACTGCATGCGTTGAAGAAAATCCTGCACGTCCAGAAGCTGGGAGTTCCTGGGATGGAAGTACTGATGTGCTAGAGTGAGAGCCACAGAGAAAGGGCCAAAACCCCGAGCCCATCTGAGAGCGTCTGCTCTGCCTGAGGCCACGCCAGGTCCCATCTCCGTGGACTCCACCCCCCAAGAAGACCAGGAACAGGTGATGTCTTAACCGTGTCCCCAACACTTCATCTGTGTTCTTTCTAACCACTGCTAACTTCAGACCCCGAGTCCAAAAGGCAGGGGAGGCCCTGCCCAAACACCCCGTCCAGCGGCCTTGCTTTCTGCTGTGCTGATCACAAACTGTATTTCATGCACGCTCATTACTTGTCACCCTCGTCTTGCTCTAGAAATATGCACCAGCCAGCATCCCCTTTTCAGACTAGTCAGATCTTTCTGTTGTTGTTGTTATTGAGTCATTAAGTTGTGTCTGACTCTTTGCGACCTCATGGGCTATAGCCCACCAGGCTACCCTGCCCATGGGATTTTCCAGGCAAGAATACTGGAGTGGGTTCCCACTGCCGTCGCGAGAGGATCTTCCTGACCCATGGATCAAACCCGCAAGTCCTGCTTGGCAAATCTTTACCATGGAGTAAAGTTAGGAATCTGAGACCCATATCAATCATTTGTGTAAGTGGCTATTTCACTGCCTTGAACATTTCTAAGATATCAAGCTGCAGGAGTGTAAATTATGGTTTTCAGGCGTTGAGAAAAGCTTCGCGGTACTGAGGTGGTTTCCTAATTTCATTCCCCATTGCCCACAGTTGCCATGAACGGAGAGAAAAAATTCAGCACCAATTGCATGGGACTTCCCCAAGCTGGTGTTGCAAACCTTTAAATGCTTATTTCTTCCTAAGTCTGACAGGCCTTTGTTTGGAGGCTGACATTTGTACCATAGGGATCACACATCAGAAATGACCTGATAGGGCTACCATATGATCCAGCAATCCACTGCTGGGCACATATATGGACAAATCTATAACTCAAAATGATGCATGTACCTCCGTGTTCATAGCAGCACTGTTCACAGTCGACAAGACAGGGAACCAACCTAAGTGTCCATCAACAGACGACGGGATAAAGAAGACGTGGTACAAATGGATAAAGAAATACTAGTCAGCCACAAAAAGAACGCAATAGTGTGATTAGCAGCTACCTGGATGCAGCTAGAGATTATCACACTGAGTGAAGTCAGAGACACAAACACCGTATGATGTCACGGATCTGTGGAATCTAAAATGTGACACAAAGGAGCCTGTCTGAAACACAGAGATAGACTCACGGACACAGAGGACAGACTTGTGGCTGCCCAGGGGCAGGGAGTTGGGAGACAGACGGAGTGGAGTGTCGGGGTTAGCAGATGCAAGCGGTTACATGCAGGAGAGAGAAACAGCCAAGTCCTACTGTATAGCGCTGAGAACTACATTCAATATCCTGTGATAAACCATAATGGGAAAGAACACAAAAAAGAATGCATCTATCTATCCATATATGTATAAACTGACTGTATAAAAAAGAATGCATCTATCTATCCTATACGTATAAGCTGACTGTATAAGAAAGAATGTATATATATGTAAACGGAATCAATTTGCTGCCCACCTGAAATAAACACACTATAAATCAACTATATTTCAGCAAAAATTTAAAAAAATGAAAGAATGAAAAAAGATCTATTAATAATTCAAGTTTTGAAAACGTCAATGCTTACCCCTCGTAGCGAAAGCTTTTTTCAACATCTAATGTGCTTGAGCTTCCCTTGTAATTCAATGATGGGTTCTAAACAAGCGTAGTCAGCTTTGAAGCTTTGAGTGGAGCTTGTCCTATGGATGTTGGGCCATGTTCTGACCTTGAGCTTTATTAATAAGGACAGAGATACCTTTCTGCTAAAGGTTTTGCCCGTGGCAGATGGGGGAGTGCTTTATCAGCCTTTCCTCCCTGTTGCCTGGGAACGGACAGCATTTAGTCAAGTAAACAGCAGCTTCTCTCCTGACCTTCCATTCATCATTCCTGACCCCAGGACTTGGGTGGAAGAGGGAGCATCAAGGTTGCCTCTGAGTCTCAAAACTATCCAAATGGGACTCTCAGAAGTCATGAGAGCTGGAGAGAAATGCAAATAAACTGTGCAGTGAGATGTAGATTTCCCCCCTTAACACAAACCTTGGTCATGAAATATGGCTCTCCCCCGGGCTGTGCCTGACTGATGAAGCCTCCTGCTGGATCCTGGTAAGTGGCGCCCACTCCCTAGACCCACCGAGCTCCACACAGGCCAGGTAGCATTCCTGCCCTCAGGTCAGGTGAACACGCCTGTTGTTGTGGCTGACTCTTTTCTTTTCATTTGAAAAGACCCTGATGCTGGGAAAGATTGGGGGCAGGAGGAGAAGGGGACGACAGAGGACGAGATGGTTGGATGGCATCACCGACTCAATGGACATGAGTTTGAGCAAGCTCCGGGAGATGGTGAAGGACAGGGAGGCCTGGCGTGCTGCAGTCCATGAGGTCACAAAGAATTGGACACGACTGAGCGACTGAACATAGTGGAAACAGAGAACACATTGAGAAGGAAACCAGGGTTATTTGGGCAGGAGATGGTGGGACCTTGACTGAGGATGAGGATGGAGGAGGGGTCAGACACAGAAGAGTCGGGTGATGTTGTAAATGTTGAGCCAGTAGGATTTGCTGAAGGGTTGGATGGGAGCAGAGAGACAGAGACAAGGAGGTGGAAGGAGAAGGAGGAGGAAGGAGGGCAGGGGGAGGGGAGGAGGAGGAAGAGGAGGGAGGGGAGGAGGAGGAAGAGGAGGAAGAGGAGGAGCATTCGGCCTGGAGGCTTGTGCTACCTCGATGTCCGTTTCCGGAGCTGGACAGACTGGCCACAGGGAGTGGCCGCCACTCATCCAGGTGGGCATGGAGACCACCCGATGCCTTTCCCCCGCCATCCTCCTCCACCACATCGCCCTCTACTCTGCTGCCCAAATGATCCTTCTTTCTTTCTTTAAAAACTTCCCCCCATACATCTCACCCTCTCCTCCCCCTCCTCATATCCATAAATCTATTCTCTATATTTCTTCATTGTGGCCCAGTAAATAAATTCTTCAGGACCATTTTTCTAGATTTTATATATATATATATATATATATATATATAATTTAGAATACAGTATTTATCTTTCTCTTTCTGACTCACTTCACTCTGTATAATAGGTTCTAGGTTCATCCTCCACATCAGAACTGACTCAAATGCATTCCTTTTTATGGCTGAGTGATATCCCGTTGTGTATATGTACCACAACTTCTTTATCCACTCGTCTGTGGATGGATATCTAGGTTGCTTCTACGTTCTAGCTATTGTAAACAGTACCGCAGTGAACAATGAGATACAGGTGTCTCTTTCAATTTTGGTTTCCTCAGGGTATATGCCTAGGAGTGGGATTGCTGGGTCATATGGTGGTTTTATTCCTAGTTTTTTAAGGAGGCGCCATACCATCTTCCATAGTGGCTGTATCAATTTACATTCCCACCAACAGTGCAAGAGAGTTCCCTTTTCTCCACACCCTCTCCAGCATTTATTGTTTGTAAACTTTTTGATGATGGCCATTCTGACTGGTGTGAGTGATATTTCATAGTAGTTTTGATTTGCATGTCTCTAATAATGAGCGATGTTGAGCATCTTTTCATGTGTTTGTTGGCCATCTGTGTGTCTTCTCTGGAGAAATGTCTGTTTCGGTCTTTTTCCCACTTTTTGATTGGGTTGTTTGCTTTTCTGGCATTGAGTTGTATGAGCTGCTTGTATATTTTGGCAATTAATCCTTTCTCAGTTGTTTCATTTGCTACTATTTTCTCCCATTCACAGGACTGTCTTTTCACCTTGCTTAGAGTTTCCTTTGTTGTGCAGAAGCTTTTAAGTTTAATCAGGTCCCACTTGCTTTAAAAACTTGTTTCATATTGTCATAAAGCTGATTAACAATGTTGTGATAGTTTCAGGTGGTCAATGGGCTTCCCTGGTGCCTCAGATGGTAAGGAATCTGCCTGCAATGCAGGAGACCTGAGTTCAATCCCTGGGTTGGGAAGATACCCTGGAGAAAGAAGAGGCAACCTACTCCACTGGTCTTGCCAGGAGAATCCCATGGCCAGAGGAGCCTGGCAGGCTCCATGGGGTCTCAAAGAATCAGACACGACTGACCGCCTAACACTTTCCCTTTTTGTGTGGTCACCCATAAGTGCTGGAGAGGGTGTGGAGGGAAGGGACCCCTCCTACAGTGTCGGTGGGAATGTGAGTTGGTGCAGCCACTGCGGAGATCAGCACAGAGGTTCCTTAAAAAGCTACAGCTAGAGCTAGCACACGACACTGCAGTTCCACCCCGAGCAGGTGCCCAGATAGAATCCTGGTCCGAGAGGACGCACACACCCCAGCGTTCACTGCAGCAATCAAGTGACCTTTCTGAAACGTGAATCTGATTGTGTTGCACCTCCCGCACACCCTCTATGCCTCCATGGAGCCTATGGAAGAAAGTTCAAGCGCAGGCCCCCCTGGCCATCCAGTCACCCCTCCCCGCCTGTCTAATCATTCCTCTGAGCCCCAGCAGTGCTCAGAAATCGCCGCAGAAACCATTCACATAAGACACATAACAGTGATGGCTCATGCTTCCTGAATGTTCTTGGCTACTCAGCTCTGTGCTAAGTGCTTTCAAAGCATTAACTCAAGTAATGTTCACATCCATTCTCTACAGTGATCAGTGTCATGATGCTTGCTTTTCGGGGGAGGACATTGAGACCGAGAAATTGAGTCACTTTCTCAACGTCTCGCAGTCTGCAAGAGACGACAGATTTGGAGCTCGGGTTCATCTGGTGAAGTCTGGACTCTGATCCCTCAGTCACTACACCCGTGGTTCTCAGCCCAGCAGCACCAGCGCCACCAGACACTGGTTAGAAAAGCAGATTCCTGGGCTCCATCCCAGCTTTCTGAATCAGAGACTCTGGGGTGGAGCTCAGAGACCTGAGATTTTTCAGGGCCTCCAGGAGACTGCAAGTGAGACCCGTCTACACTCTGATCTAGACCACAGTTCTACCAAAACCCTGCCGTGTTTGTGCCTGTTGAGCCCTGGACTTTTGCATGTGCAAAGTCAAAGATCTTCCTTTCAGACTCATCTCTCTGCCCTGGGAAGTCTTCTCGGATCCCCTGACCCCTGAGGGTGTCCCCTTTCTGTGCCAGCAGAGGACGCTCTCATAGCCTCACAGCGTCATAGCTGGCATACAGGCCACGAGGCACACACGCTGTATCTTGGGTGCTGCCTTGCAGTCTGTGCTCCCCACTACACTGAACCTTTCTGACGGCACAGGTTGTTTGCATTTTTCATTCTTGACTATACACCACTGATACACATTTTGGAACAATTAATATCAACTATGAATATTAGTTATCTATTGATACAACGATGCGAAGTAATAAACAACCAGAAAACCTCAGCGGCAACAACCAACTTTAATTTTTGCCCAAGTCTACAGGCTCAGATGGTAAAGCTTCTGCCCGCAGTTCGGGAGACCCAGGTTCGATCCCTGGGTCGGGAAGATTCCCTGGAGAAGGAAATGGCAACCCATTCCAGTACTCTTGCCTGGAAAATTCCATGGATGAAGGAGCCTGGTAGGCCACAGTACACGGGGTTGCCAAAGAGTCAGACACGACTTCACTTCAGTGAAGTGACTGACTTCACTTTCACTTTCGCGGGTGAATTGGGCTTCCCTTATAGCTCAGTTCGTAAATCATCTGCCTGCAGTGCAGGAGACCTGGGTTCGATCCCTGGGTCGGGAAGATCCACTGGAGAAGAGGATGCCTACCCATTCCAGTACTCTTGCCTGGACAATCCCATGGTCAGAGGAACCTGGCAGGCTATAGTCCATGGGGTCAAAAGAGTCAGACACGGCTTAGCAGTGTGTCTAACTTGCTAAGCACTCAGAGCTTCGCTGAGCTAAGCTCAGCTCAGGTAAGCTCAGTGGTTGTACTGAACTCTGCTGGGGCCTCTGCGGGGCCCCCTGGGATGATCAGCTTTGCTGCATGAGGCCACTCACATCCCTCCAGCAGACAAACTTGGGCTTGTTCGCATCTCGCCATGGAAGGGCTGAAAAAGGGAGAGAAGCGAGAGGGAATCCCACAGGCTCCTGTGAGAGGTGTTAGCTCTGACACACTCGGCTGAGCAAAGCTCGTCACCAGGCCAGCCCAGGTTCAAGGGCAGGGGAAGAGACTCTGCATCTGGACGGCACAGCCTGCTAAACCACACTGCCAAGGACGTGGATTCAGGCGCCATGGGTGCAATAAGCTGAGCACGGTTTGTGACACAGAGTCTGGGTTCAAAATAGATAGGTTTGGGTTTGTCTTTGAATGGATGGATACATTTTCTCAATGGGCCATGGAGAGAATTATTAAGGGTTTGGCAGATGCTTAAGAAATTTCACTGTAGTTCAGATTCCATTAAATTGAAAATCTTTGCTTCCCAAGATGTTTTATCAATCTCTCTTACTCGAGCAATGTTTGGTAAAATAGAATTCCAGGAAACAACAATGAAATGGTTAGAAAAGTCATTTGGAGTTTGCTGTATTGGAACCTCTGCTATTTACAAATGTCAAAACAATTTCAGAACTGGCTCGTCTTGGCACCGGAGCTTGGAGAATGGCATTGAACGTATGCGAGAGAGGAAGCCAGTGGCTGAAGAGGGCCATGTTCTAAACTCCTCTTGCTGTCCCTAGACTTGGGACTTGCCCCAGAAACCTAATCACCCCATCCTCCACTAGAAGACCACCACAACCTTCCCTCTCATGAAGTCTGAGCCTCCTCACAACGGATTTGTCCGAGTTTGTTTCTTGCTCTGAGAGCAGTGAGTCCGGCTTCTGAGTGAACAAGCAAACGCACAGCAAACAGCCTCCTCCTCTGCAACAGAAACAAACCAGTAAAATGGCCTCTCACCCTGGAAGGAGGCAAAACACAGCTTCTTTATAATTCTGGGTTGAGAAGAACCATGCTTGGCACATGAACAAGGCTAAAATGATTGATGCAAGACTGGGTAAAACTTAAAAACCATAATATCCCCAAACTTCTGAATGGCAAAAGATGCCACAATTTTATCAGGCCCATTAAAACTGGAGAAAATATTTTGATCATTTCTGACAGACAAGTCAATACGAAAAAGATCCAAAGAAAAATTGGTGATGTCTAGAAGGAGGGAATTCACAAAAGAGGAAATCTTTATAGAAACTACACTTATGAAAAAATGTTCAGTGTTACTGATGAGTAAATGGAACATTATTTTTTAAAAGGAGGCTTTTCACTTTTATTGGAGAGAGAAATTGATTAGGATTCCTCAGGGACGTGGGGTTCTGATGTAAAGACAGAAAAAATATTTGTTGTTGTTCAGGTGTTTAAGTCATGTCTGACTCTTTGTGACCCCATGGACTGCAGCACGCCAGGCTTCCCTGTCTTTCATTATCTCCTGGAGTTTGCTCAAACTCATATTCATTAAGTTGGTGATGCCATCCAACCATCTCATCCTCTGTCATCCCCTTCTCCTCCTGTTCGCAATCTTTCCCAGCATCAGTCTTTTCCAATGAGTTAGCTCTTCACATCAAGTGGCCAAAGTATTGGAACTTCACCTTCAGGCTCAGTCCTTCCAATGAATATTCAGGGTTGATTTCCTTTGGGATTCACTGGTTTGATCTCCCTGCTATCCAAGGGATTCTCAAGAGTCTTCTCCAGCACTATAGTTCGAAAGCAAAGAATGAATTTTGCAACTTGCAAAGTGTTTGTTTTACCAACTTTATTAAATGTATATTTCTGGTCTTTTGGATGCTTTGATTCTGCGTCACTTGCCATGAAGGAGTCAGTTTATAATGAATGACATCTCCATTGTGATGTCTTGTGAAAACAGGATTCCTAAAGGGAGTTTGTTGGATTCTGAGTACCCGAGTCTTAAAGGTCTTCCATAACTGATGGAGTGTGTATCATGCTTGGTAGCATTGTTGTTTAGTCGCTAAATCGTGTCTGACTCTTTGACACCCCATGGACTATAGCCCACCAGGCTCCTCTGTCCATGGAATTTTCCAGGTAAGAATACTGGAGTGGGTTGCCATTTCCTCCTCCAGGGGATCTTCCTGACCGAGGGATCGAACCCATGTCTCTTATATCTCCTGCACTGGCAGGCAGATTCTTTACCATTGAGCTACCAGGGAAGACCTGCCATGCCTGATAAGTGTCTTTAACAGAGGCTAACATGAAATGACAAAAGATTCTGTTGATACTGTGCTGAGAACCTCACCCTGTTGATGGTGTTGTCACTAGGCTTCACCATGTCCAACAGCTAAGAGGATCGCTCACTCTGCCCACCTCCTCCTCGCAGAGCCACGAGAGCCCTCATCCCCCGTGTCAAAGGGATTATCTCACTGCTGAGCCGTCTCATTTTCTCCCAATTTCTGCTGATTTTCCCTGTTTCCCATTGTTCTTATTCTATAGAGATTGTGCTAAAAATATAGCACTTTTTAAAAAGCCTCCTTATAGCTACTAGGGAATAATTCTTAGCCCTGGCTCTAATACAATAGCTCACTTGAAGCAGAAATCGACAGATGGCCGTGCAGGCTCCTTCCAGTCTGCTCTGCAGAAGCACTGGCTGCCTGCTTGACTTGTTTTCACCAAAGTAATGTCTCCTTTTCACTTAGTGATCTCTGTTCATGAGTCTGTGTTACCTGCCACAGTCAATGCCTGCTCCTGGATTGTGCTGGTGGAAGGCTTTGTTCAATCTGTTCCATCCCTTTAGAAAGACGGGAGTTTTCTTCCTGTGCGGGCCCAACTGAAAATGGACCCGCCATCCAGGTGGACCGTGGAGCATCCCAGGTAACACCAGCAGACGCTGCCCTGGAGCTGTGCTTGGGACCAGTTAGGTACCCTCGCACCAAGCAGGGTCCTGGTATGTGGATGGGGCCCAATAGATGGTTGAATGAATAGTTCATGTTCAAGCATTTCGTGTTCAGGTGTAGGTTGACTATTTTCTTACCTCAAGACCTGTCTTCAACGCAACAAAGTAAGAACACCTTAAAATAATATTCAGTGAAGATTTAATGAACCTCTAATGTGTTCAAGACACTGCTCCGTGGTGAGAGTCCTTCCCTGTTCTGAAGTCTCTCCATCCACCAAACTGAACTATCAGCCTTCCAAGGATGTTGAGAAGATTAGAGGGTGTGCCCATTGTGGTGCCTGGCTCCTACTGCGGGTGGTCTAAATACCGGTCATCTTATCTCTCTGAATTGGATGAACTGTTTGGTTTTCAGGCCACACAGGTCTCCTGTCCCTGGGCACTTGAACAGGGGGCATTTTTATATCTCCACTGACTAAAAGTGGAGACATCGGTGAACCAGCCTCATTTGTACCACCTATGAGGAGATAGTTCATAAATCCTGGGAGAACCGGTACACGTTTGTGAAATTGGTTAGTGAAATGTATACGTCCCAGTGCAGAATGAAAATACAGGACCTAGGCTCAGAAATTTCTGAGAATTTCGTGATGGCCCCCAGGGAGCATCCCACCCAGCATGGCCCTCCCTAGGGGCCCACAATCCTACAGTGTTTGGGGCTCTTGGGCCTGTCCCCCTGTCCCATTGCTAGTCCCCATGTAGACAGTCCTTGCTTTCTAGGGGGTCCTGCAAGGAGACTCTCCATTTCTGGGGCACAGATAGGGCCTTTGTAATTGAAGCTCCAGGGAAGGCTGAAGCAGACATTGGAAGTCCAAACATTTTCAAAGATGAGGCTTCAGGGATGGACAGCCTTGTGTATCAAAAAAGGGGAAGAATGAAAGGCATCTTCCATTCCCCATCTGACCCACTTTGTGACCAGATGTTGCCCTGAGTTGGTGTGGGTAAATCGGCTTATTATTTTCTTTAAGGACTCAGGGACGTAAAGGCAAAATAGCAATTCTGATTGGGGTAAAAGGAGTTGGGGGAGCACTCAGATCAAGGAAGAAGAGCTCTTCGAGATAAATTTTATATGGCTCACCGCTTTTCTTCTCTGGCCCTCTGCCAGTCACTCTTGGTTTATTAAAAGCAGGCTCCACGGACATTTGCGCAATGGTGGCAAGATGTAGAAAGACTTCTCTGAGCCTGAGAATAGAGACAGGATTTATAGCAGGACTGGAAATTGCGGCATACAAACCAGCGCAGTAAATTACAGCCAGGGCTGTTAATAGGAAGATTCTGGCCGCCCAGCATCACCTTGGCGACTAATGGAGGCTGCAGCCTGGAGATTGGATGCCAAACCCAAGAGCTGGAGGCACCGTTGGAACAGCGGCTGCTCAGTCAAGTGTCAACAGAGACCCAGGGTGGCCAGCATTCTGATTGTGGAGACACATTCAAGAACTCTACCTGGCTTTTGCTTCGAGCTGATCAGCTGGGTCTCTTCCGTGGGAGATGACTCTTGGAATCATCACTGAGATTGCTTCTTATAAACACAAGCTTTCTGCATTGGTTACTATTGCTCTTTTGTCTGAGAGAGAACAGTTACGACCTGAGGTTACACTGGGTACGCTTTGTATTGATACCAGGAAAATGAACCTGTGCTGGGAAATAGGTACTGCTCCTGAACAGTGACTGTATCCAGAGCTTAGTTTCATGTTTGAAAAGCGGGAGAGCTTTGGAAAATACGGCGGGGCACAGAAATTCATGTCTTAGAAACACACATGTGGGGGCATAGACTGAACTCTACAACCACAGACCTGAAACTGTACAAANAGCACCTGAAAGAAAGAGAGAGGCAACAAGAGCAGAAAGGAAAGAGGCTGCGATTTGTATTACGTTCTGCATGCAAGGGTACACAGAACAACGGCATGATTTAAAGGTGGAGCTTGGAAGAGAATTTGCTTGACAAGAGCTGGGCAGGGGGATTTCCTTAGTTAAGAATTTGTCATCTGTTTTGGCCATTATCCTAGTTAGATGAGATGTTTAATGTAAATCCTTCTTGCCATACTAATCCGTCCTGCAGTCTTGGCAACAGCTTTGTGTGAAGGGGACTCCTTCAGGGAACATTAATTAATAATAATATCTATCTCATAATAATATTTATCTTTTACTGAGCACTTTGGAAATGCCTCTGGGCTAAGCACACAGCGTCAGGATGAATTCCCAGTGCAACCCTGAGACCAGGCAACATTACCTCCAGTTTAGTTGAGAAAATAGAAGTTTGGAGAAATCAGAGAATTAGGTCGCAAGGGTGGGGAGTAACAGAGCTGGGGTGTGAACCCAGGTTTTGAGATAAAGGTTACTCAATGGACATGAGTTTGAGCAAACTCTGGGAGATAGCAAAGGATAGGGAAGCCTGGCAGCCCATGGGGTCGCAGAGTCAGACCTGACTTTGCGGCTGAACAACTTGGGATAAGGAGGGTCCTAACTAGGTGGCCCTCAGTGACAAGTAGGGTCTAGATTCAAGTCCCCAGAGAGGGCAGAGCAGGGCAGAATGTCCTGAGAGGGTTAAACCTACATGAGTCTTTCCCTGGTTGGGCTTTATACATGTTGCTCTAAGGATGGCCTCTCATTTATTTTTTGTAACAGTGGGTGGGCATGCTTTTAAAATTGAGTCGCTTCCGAAACCATTAAGCAGTGAAGTTAACACTGATGGTCCAGTCTATTTGTTATAAGGACCTATTGTTCTGTGATGATGTGTTCTTCGCAAAATAACTTCACATCAAATGCAATGCCTGACTTTTAAAAGTTGTTGCAAGTGATCTAACTCACAGCTGACTTACAANTTTTAAAATTGAGTCGCTTCCGAAACCATTAAGCAGTGAAGTTAACACTGATGGTCCAGTCTATTTGTTATAAGGACCTATTGTTCTGTGATGATGTGTTCTTCGCAAAATAACTTCACATCAAACGCAATGCCTGACTTTTAAAAGTTGTTGCAAGTGATCTAACTCACAGCTGACTTACAAAGCTCTTTTAATTCCACAAAATGAAAATCTGGGTGTGTTAAGTCCTCATGAAGGACCTTGGTCTCAGCTGGTGAGATCATTGCTGACCATCTTTTGAAGTCTAGCTGACTTGTGCCTTTGCTTTCACTCAGAACTCATGGCTTTATATGCGTATGTGTTCAACTGCTCAGTCGTGTCTGACTCTTTTTGACCCATGGACTGTAGTCTGCTGGGCTCCTCTGTCCATGGGATTTTCCCAGCAGGAATACTGGAGTGGGTTGCCTTGCCCTCCTCCAGGGGATCTTCCCACCTAGGCACTGATCCCTTATCTCCTGCACTGACAGGTAGATTCTTTACCAACTGAGCCACTGGGGAAACCCCTCATGCCTTATATTCCCCTCTAAAGTGTCCTTGGATCGCCAACGATTTAATTATATGTTAGACCTGGGATAAGTTTTTTCTTGTGATTGCTTTCAAATGTCTGTGTTTTCTAATCCATTTTCAACAGACTCATCTGGATTTGGTCACCTCAAAGATCTGTGCAAATTTGTAGGCTTCAGGAAAGATAAGTCAGAGAATACTCATGAAACTTGGTCCTGCTCCCACTCACAGCCTGCTTGGTGTTCCCAGAGCTCGGGGTACCTGGCCCCATAGCAGAAGAGCGTCTGCCTGAATGTTCTCCCTACACATCTCAGGTCTAGCTCAGAGGCTGCTGGAAAGTCTGTGCAACTTGCTGAACTGAGCGATGAATCTAGCAGGCAGGTCTGAATTATGAAGAGCAAAGATACAAGCAGGGTAATTGTCAACATGGCCAAACCAAAGGGTTTCAAAGATGAGGAAGACAAATGGGCACATGTGTAGAAATGGGGGAACATCTCAAGACACAGCCTTGAAAGCAGACTCATGATCTCCTTAGAGAGACTTTATCTAGAAAACTTGCTCCCAGCTCCAGCATAATTTTGGGTTATGTTACTACCAAAATCTGCACATCAAAACACAAAACTGTGAAGGATAAAGGCTTCATGTTTGGATAGCGCTTGGGTTTTCCCAGCTCTCTTAGAAGCATGACTGCTTTTGAGCTTCTTAAAAAAAAAACACGATTCTTTTTTAAGGATGGGGAAACTGAGACGGGAGGGGTTGAGTGAGAAGCCCAGAGTCATTTGTTTAGTTAGTCAGGGTGCAGCTGGGGCTAGAACAGTCTGATGATTGTTTTCACTGCCTGAGGAAGCTGGGCATCCAGGGGGTCTGCCTCCACACCCCGTACCACCCCCACCCCGACTTGCATGAGAATTACAAGACAGCATTTTTATGGGAAAGCCCCACCGCTCTTTTTTTGAGAAAACCACTTTTGAAGGGCTTCATGAAAGGAAAATTTAGCAGGGGCAATTGTATTCCCTTCAATGGCCCCAGACATCTGCAGGGCTGGCGGGTCTGGGACCCCAATCAGCAAGGAGAGGGCAAGGTCTGTGAGCAGCTCTCAGCCCCAGGAAGGTTTGTGAATCATTTTGCAGGTGGCCTGAGCACAATTTAGGGACTTCCCAGGTGGCTCAGTGGTAAACAATCCACCTGCCAAACAGGAAATGCAGGTTCAATCCCTGGGTCAGGAAGATCCCCTGGAGAAGCAAATGGCAATCCGCTCCAGTATTCTTGCCTGTAAAAATCCCAAGAACCAAGGAGGCTAGCGGGCTGCAGTCCATGGGGTTGCAAAGAGTTGCACAAGAGTGAGCTCACACACCCACCGAGCACAATTTGCCATCTCGGCAGTTCTGCTTTTTTCCTAGTTCAGCATTCTGTTGTTCTCTATCTTTGGGGCGAAGTTCCCCTTGGGGTGTGAAAGGAGGTCAGCAAAGATGCTCTGAACATGGGTTTCCTGGCCGCTCTCACTTAACCTTACGTGCTGTCATCCGTGTTCTTCTTCTGGCAGACATACCACTCCCAGGGATTTCTAGGGGTCCTTTTGTTTCAGTTTTCGTTTTGTGAAAGCTCCCTTCTCGGTCTCCAGGAGGTCTGCTCTTGTCTCCCTGCAGCCCTGCTCTTTCACTAGCAGCTGAACCGTGTGTTAATTGCCCTCCCTTTCTCCATCCTTCCCTGTGCATTCTGGGTTTGTAACATAGCAACTGAGACACAGTTCAGCTGTCATAGCGCCCATGGTAACATTTTAACATCTCCAGAAGGGTTAGCGCCCGTGGTAACATTTTAACATCTCCAGAAGGGTGTTGTGAAAAGAAAGGGCGGATCTAAGTTTCCTGAGACCTGCAGTTTATACAGTTTCAGGGCCTCTCTTTAAGAAAAAACCTAGCCGTGGTTGCACTTCGGCAGAAGTCTCAAAAGCACAGATTCTCAGGAGCACAGTGGGACTTGAATCTCCACTCCTCGGGCCTTGGAAGGGGGCTGTGCTGAGGGGCCCTAAGCTTGAGACGTCACAGTGAGTCCAGGCCTGAGGAATAAAAGCTTCCCTCCATCCACCTGCTGCACCCCTGGGGTCTCCCGCCCCAGTCTCCGTGACCATTTCTGATGAACCACTCCAGAAAGCGTCTGTGCAAACCCAGAGCAGATGAGGGTATCAACTGTCACCAATTTCCAGGATTTTTTTTTTTAATGGAGATTTAGTGGTTTTTAAATTTTTATTTATTTTTGACCGTGCAGGATCTCTGTTGCTGCCTGTGCATTTTCCCTAGTTGCAATGAGCAGGGGTGGCGCGCGGGCTTCTCACTGTGGTAGCTTCTCTTGCTGCGAAGCTTGGGCGCTGGGGTGCACAGGCTTCGGTAGTTGGGGTGCGCGGGCTTGGTTGCTCCACGATGTGTGGATCTTAGTTCCTGTACCAGGAATTGAACCCCTGTCTCCCACACTGGCAGGCAGATCTTTTACCACTGAGGCAGCAGGGAAGCCTCTCCGGTATTTTTAAGGGGTGTATGAGATGGCTGTCACTCTGCTCCGCCAGCAGCCCGCGCCTCTCAGGATGACTGAGCACAAACGGGAGGCTGTTCTGGACAGTGTACATTCCTGCAATCGGGGCGGCCACACAGCCTGGCTCTGCTCCCCTCTGTGGGGGCCGAGGCAGAGTGAGGAGCTCCAACAGTTACTGGGGATGAACAACAGTGAGGAGGTTGGGGTGCTGGGCAAGGGAGCTCTCAGTCCACGGACCGTGCAGACCTTATGAAGCCCCTGCCCAGCCACGGGGGCCTGGAGCAGACCCGCCCCTTAGGGGAGGCCCTCGGGGGTGGAAAGGGCCATCCCACCAAGTCACTGGCTGGACCACCCTGGGAGACTTTGACCTTGGCAGAGCTGCAGTGTCCATTGACCACACCCTCCAGAGAGCAGCAAGTCCTAAAGCCCCAGGCAGTCACAGGATGTTTTTCATTCCGTTTCTTTATCTTTTGGAGAAGGCGATGGCACCCCACTCCACTATTCTTGCCTGAAGAATCCCATGGATGGAGGAACCTGGTGGGCTACAGTCCACAGGGTCGCAAAGAGTTGGACACGACTGAACAACTTCACTTTCTTTCTTTCACTTCTTTATCTTTAACCACCTTTTACTGGGTTGTGGAAAGATCAAATAATAATGATTGCTATGAGGTGTCCTGCTTCAAATTCATAGATTGAAGTCCTAACCCCCAGGACCCCAGAATGTAACTGGATTTAGAGATGGGAGGTCTTTAAAGAAGTAATTAAGGTTAAATGAGGTCATGTGGGAGAGCCCTAACCCAGGGTCAACTACAAATTGGCACTTGCCAACAGCGTTTGCCAGCGACTGGGCAACAACACCACCAAGGGCATTTGCCATCTGCCTCTGCAGAGTCTGAGCCCTGCGCTGCCGCAGCTGTTGACCTTCAACACCCCCGGAGGGAGTTCAGGGTGGAAAGTGAGGCACTCTGTGCTCCAGGGAAGCTGGTGGAATGGGTCTTTAGATATTTTTCAGGAACTGAGTTCATGATCCCCATCTTTGCATCTCTTCCTATCTAAAAAAGCACGAAACCCCTTCGTGATGACATCAGCTCCTCCTGACTAGCAGAACGCCTTTTGTAAAATAAGGGCTTAATTGCATCAAACTCCCCCTTCACCAGACTCTTATATATTGACCTTGCCCCACTGCCTCTTTGGAGCAGGTGCTCAGAGCTGTCTGAGGGGCTGTCTCCCAGGCTGCAGTCCTCATTTGGCGCCAAAAAAAACAACTTGCAGCTCTCACGTTGTGCATTTTCTAGTAGACATCTGTGTGACTGGTGTCCTTGTAAGAAGAGATCAGGACACAGACACACAAAGAAGGCAGGCCATCTGAGGACACAGCAAGAAGACAGCCGTCCACCAACGAAAGACAGGGGCCTCAGCAGGAGCAACCCTGCGGACCCCTCTATCTTGGACTGCAAGCCTCCTGAACTGCAGGAGACGCAATTCTGCTGTCTCAGCCGCTACCATGGGGCATTTTGTTTTCTGCGTGCTCAGCTCATCTTGTTCGAGTAGCCCTGGCAAACTCACACCGAGATGGATTCTGCTAACTTGTCCCCTCCCCTGACAATTTAAGCGCCACCCAGCTGTACCAGCGTCTCAGAGGGGACTCGCCAACCTCCCCCACCCGCCCAGCCGTCCCCACTGTAGTTCCTGTTCTGGGAAGAGTGGAGGGGGAGTTTGTCCCCTTCCAATGCCTGGAGGTGTCTTTAGAACTGACTTGTTTTCTTGATATACCATAGAAGAAGTAAATTCTGCTAATGAGATTTTCCCCAGAGAATTCTGATCTGTTACTATTAATGTGATTATCAGTGTTATTATTGGTCAGGGCAATATCTGGCAAGCATAGAGCATGTTAGGGTTTCTGCAGGGTTTGCCCAAGTATTACCTGCCCCATTACAGGGCAGGTATGACAAGCAACAATTGGCTTACCTCTCTGAATCCAAGGTCATAGGGCTGCCCGGCAGCTAATGTTCAGGGAGATGGGCAGGGCTCTCCTGACTTGGTCCTCTGCTCTCCCTCTTGAGTGAGTCCCTACTCCATGTGGAGCCCNCATAGGGCTGCCCGGCAGCTAATGTTCAGGGAGATGGGCAGGGCTCTCCTGACTTGGTCCTCTGCTCTCTCTCTTGAGTGAGTCCCTACTCCATGTGGAGCCCAGCCTTCCTGCTGCGAAGGGAAAAAGAAATTCTCCCAGGATGGTTTGACCCTGTTGCGAGTGGAGGTTCCTCTGTGTTCCAACTCCTGTGAGATTCCAGCATCCCTGATAGTTCACGCTCGGCTTTGTTACTACTGGCCATCACGTGGATAAACAGGATCTGGAGGCGAGAGTCTCCAAGGAAGCGAGCGGGTTCCTCCCTCTGCGGGTTGCACGCAGGTGTAATTAGCGCTTTCGGTCGCTGGCGGGTCGCTCCTCCTTGTTCGAGTCCAGCTTTNTACTGGCCATCACGTGGATAAACAGGATCTGGAGGCGAGAGTCTCCAAGGAAGCGAGCGGGTTCCTCCCTCTGCGGGTTGCACGCAGGTGTAATTAGCGCTTTCGGTCGCTGGCGGGTCGCTCCTCCTTGTTCGAGTCCAGCTTTATGTCCTGGCTCTAAATCTTCTTCAGCCCTCGATAGGCCTGTTCTTGGGTCCCTGAAGGCCGACACTGCAGGTCAGCTGTACCTAGAGTTAACTGAGACCCAGACCTGGTCAGACATGGGGAATAACACGGCGGGTCTGGGAGCCCGGAGGTGCAGTGAGCCATGCATCCGGCCACACCGATAGGGTCCTAAGGGTTGCTGGCTTTGTGAAACGTGCGAAAGGACGCTCTGTCACCGTTTGTAAAGTGAGCGGGCTTCCCTCTCGCCTTCCTCTCGATTCCTCCTCCTCCTTGCCTCCTAGGTCCCACCTCCACCCCTTTCCTCCCTGATCCACCCCCACACCTGCGCGCACTCTCACACCTGCACGCACCCTCACACCTGCACACACCCTCACACCTGCACACTCATCCAACACCCCCACACATGTACACACACGAGCACACCCGACACCTGCATACACCCTCACACCTGCACACACATCCAACACCCCCACACATGTACACACACGTGCACACCCCACGCCTGCACACACCCTCACACCTGCACACACCCTCACACCTGTACTCACATCCAACACCCCCACACATGTACACACACGTGCACACCCCACACCTGCACACACCCTCACACCTGCACACACCCTCACACCTGCACACACNCAACAATTGGCTTACCTCTCTGAATCCAAGGTCATAGGGCTGCCCGGCAGCTAATGTTCAGGGAGATGGGCAGGGCTCTCCTGACTTGGTCCTCTGCTCTCCCTCTTGAGTGAGTCCCTACTCCATGTGGAGCCCAGCCTTCCCGCTGCGAAGGGAAAAAGAAATTCTCCCAGGATGGTTTGACCTTGTTGCGAGTGGAGGATCCTCTGTGTTCCAACTCCTGTGGGATTCCAGCATCCCTGATAGTTTACGCTCGGCTTTGTTACTGGCCATCACGTGGATAAACAGGATCTGGAGGCGAGAGTCTCCAAGGAAGCGAGTGGGTTCCTCCCTCTGCGAGTTGCACGCAGGTGTAATTAGCGCTTTCGGTTGCTGGCCAGTCGCTCCTCCTTGTTCGAGTCCAGCTTTATGTCCTGGCTCTAAATCTTCTTCAGCCCTCGATAGGCCTGTTCTTGGGCCCCTGAAGGCCGACACTGCAGGTCAGCTGTACCTAGAGTTAACTGAGACCCAGACCTGGTCAGACATGGGGAATAACGCGGCGGGTCTGGGAGCCCGGAGGTGCAGTGAGCCATGCATCCGGCCACACCGATAGGGTCCTAAGGGTTGCTGGCTTTGTGAAACGTGCGAAAGGACGCTCTGTCACCGTTTGTAAAGTGAGCGGGCTTCCCTCTCGCCTTCCTCCCGATTCCTCCTCCTCCTTGCCTCCTAGGTCCCACCTCCACCCCTTTCCTCCCTGATCCACCCTCACACCTGCACACACCCTCACACCTGCACACACATCCAACACCCCCACACATGTACACACATGAGCACACCCGACACCTGCACACACCCTCACACCTGCACACACATCCAACACCCCCACACATGTACACACACGTGCACACTCCACACCTGCACACACCCTCACACCTGCACACACCCTCACACCTG
>SJYA01000387.1:428425-471942 GCA_006410615.1 Neotragus moschatus
CACACATCCCCACTTCTGTCCACATACCTGACACCTACACACTCCCCCACAGATGTACACACACGTGCACACCCCACACCTGCACACACACAGCTTCAACCTCACACACACCTGCACACCTGAATACCTGCACACACACCCTCAACCTTACACACACTTGCACACCCCACACCTGCACACACCCTCACACCTGCACACACCCTCACACCTGCACACACATCCAACACCTTCACACTCCTCCACACATGTACACACACGTGCACACCTCCACACCTGCACACATACCCTCAGCCTCACAGACACCTGCACACCCCCACACCTGCACACACTTTCACACTTGCACATGTCCCCACACCTGCACACACACCCGACACCTACACACTCCCACACAGATGTACACACAGGTGCACACCCCACAGCTGCACTCACACCCTCACACCTGTAGGCCTGTTCATCACTGGGCCTGGGGCTCCCACGGGGGAAGACAAAGAGAATTCCAGGCCCTCACCATCCTGTGGCGCAGAGGGGGCCTCCTCAGGACCTCCCTGGGCTGTGTGGTGACTGGATACTCTTTCAGCTCAGCTCCCCCACCCCAGGACCACAGTTTTAAACACATGATCTGCCTCTCTTCACTTTGAGGTTGATGCTACATTTTGGAGTATTTCACCCAAAGAATCCAGCAGCTGGCCATTGCTGGGGCTTCACTGAAACAGTAACCTCTGTGAACGGGCAGACTATCAAAGACAGGGCTGCCACTTCCCCTGCCATGCCCAGGAACTGCCCTGTCTCCCCGGGAACCCCCCTCGGGGGCAAGGCCCCCAGAGCACTGCAGCCCTGTGTGTGTCACTCACACGCACACACTCACACCCCGAGCAACAGTGGGACCCCCACAACTGAGCTGTGGCAGCTAATGAGGCACTTTATAAGCCACAGGATTGATTGGAAAGCTGATTTGCCCATGGAAGAGAGATATAACGAAATAATTAGGTCTGACAAAAATGCCCATGAGCAGGAGAGAGTGTGACAGGGCTGACAGCTTGAATCAGTGGCTTAAAAATGCAGAAGCTGGGATCTGGGAACTGCGGGCCTCTCCCTGGACTGGCTCTGCTGGCTCTGAGAACAGGGAACAGAACCTTAGGAACAGGACATGTATTANAAATAATTAGGTCTGACAAAAATGCCCATGAGCAGGAGAGAGTGTGACAGGGCTGACAGCTTGAATCAGTGGCTTAAAAATGCAGAAGCTGGGATCTGGGAACTGCGGGCCTCTCCCTGGACTGGCTCTGCTGGCTCTGAGAACAGGGAACAGAACCTTAGGAACAGGACATGTATTACAAGATTTAAAATGCCTCTAAGATGTGAGCCTGAGAGCCAGTCGAGGCAGCTGGGTCATCTCTGCTGCAAGAGTCCCAGGATGGACTGACCACTTGCTTGCAACTGGTCCTGGGCTGGGGCACAGGCCCTGCTTGGGGAGGGGTCTAACATGCAGACCCCAAAGCAGCTGGGGACAGTGTGATCCAGGGTGTGGATGCAACCTGAAAGGGGGAATTCATCAGACCCTGGGCGTGGCACCAAAGTGGGGGTTCAAGGTAAGTTAGAGCCTGGTTAGGAGATGACACAAAAGGACAGGAACCAGGAAGAGCGGGGTAGGTGAGAATGGCAGTGTCAACAGGGGCTAAGACAAAGTGGCCCAGGGAGTCAGCTGTGAACAAAGAGTCAGCTGAAAAAGAAGATGCAGTGTGAGAGCTGTGACCTAAGTTTTCTTTGGGCCAACTGAGGACTGTAGCCTAGGAGACAGCATGTCAGTTAGTCTTGAGAAACTTTTCTGAAGCAGTAGGGGGAAAGGTCAGTATAGACTTGATTTTAGTGAAGGCGGAATACATGCAATCAAGCACATATTTTTGCAGAAGTCACAAGGAGCAATGTCACCATGAAAAACTTTAGTGCTTGTCTACATACAAGGAAATGCAAGAATTGGGCTCATAAAATCTTCTCCTGGAGATACCGATCTGAAGACCTGTTCTGTCTCATTCCCGGTCTCTACCCTGAATTCCTGTCAGTGCGTGTTGAAGGTCAGCAGTCCCAACAGCTTGTAAATTAATCCTCGTAGAGGCAGATGGCAAGGGCCAGTTTGTAGTTGGCACAAGGGGGCACTTGTGGGAACCTTCTCCTGCTGAGTGCTGACTGTGGCCTGGAGCTGACTGTGGCGGTGAGCTGATAGGAGTCACTGGGTTGCAGCTTTGATGGGGTTGCCAATCAAATCTTGCAGAGAAAACCCACAAGAGGGTTGAGAACAGATATCAGTGTCAGAGCAGCAGCAGAGATGGGAGGTGAGTGGCGTGCAGAATGGAGGTCAAAGCGCAGAGAGTTGGTAAAATTCAAACCCAGACCCAAGTTCCAATCCATGTTATCATGAATGGGGTGGCTCAGTCTCCTAAAGGGAGGTGAGCCTGTGGGGAGCCCAGCACTGTCCTCCCGCTCGATGGGCACTTGGTTGGATTATCAGAGAAGAGTGGGACCTTGGGGAATTTGCAGGACTCCCAAGGTGGCACATCACAGCATCTGCAAGTGTCACGGAAGCCTCCCCTGGGCTTGCGCACAGAGCCGAGCCTGGGTGAAGAGCCGTCTGATGACCGGCCCAGAGGCTGCTTGGTTCAGAAGCATCCCAGCTCGGTTCTACCTTTGAGTGGTCTCACAGCCCCCAAAACAAGCACTTGGGATAAAAATCCCACCCAGGATGCAGCCTCCTAGCCACGGATCCCCTCAGACATCTTCACCTGGCCACTGCATGTCTCGCAGTTTGCCTGTTACAGAGTTGGCTTATAGCCTATGATTCTGGCTTAATGAATTGTGACTCCTTTCACTTTCAAAACAGCCTCAGTTTATAAGATGAATTATGTGGCCATTCCACTGCTGACCTCCACATTGCCAAACCAAACGGTCGTTTTTAGCCTTCGCTTTACCTGACCTCTCAAAAGAACGTGCCCCAGTTCATTACCTCCTCCTCCTTGAGATGCTCTCCTCCCTTGGCTCTGCACACTGTACTGCTATACCTGCTTCTGTCTAGCACAAGGTGTGGTTGCCATAGCGACGAGGTGCTGAAACTAGGCGAGAATTTTTGACACACTGTGGCTAAGATACATTTCTGGTACTTTTAGTTGATCCTTGTCAGGATTATTGGTTAGAAGCAAATGAAATGAGCTCTGGATAGTTTAAACAAAAAGAATGATTCTTAGGAGGTTAGAGAAACTTATGGAACCAATCAGAGTCTACAGGTCCAGGCTCAGGAAAGGAGGAAGAAACCAAACACCACAACATGCTTCAGAAGGGAATTGAAGGGAAGTCGGGGAGACAGCGAATACGAGAGGGAGTTGGAGAATAATAGGCATGGCAGAATAGGGTCAAAGGATGGTGTATTTTTAAGAATGGGTAGGGCATGAACACGCTTATTGACAGAAAAGAATACGCATGGACAAGAAGGGTATTTTGGATCACAATGGAGTTAAACTAGGAGTAATAACAGAGTTTCCGGGAAAATCTCAAATATTTTCAAATGAAACCAGAAGCATGTAAGTGACCATGAGTCAAAAAGCAAGTCACAAGGGATGTTAGAAAATATTTTGAACTTAATGGGATTGAAAACAGCATATCCAGTTTTGGGGGATGCAGCTAAAGCCGTGCTTAGGGGACATGGATAACACTAAGTGCTTATATTAGACAGGAAGGAAGATCTCAAACTAATAACCTATCTTTCACTTAAAGAAATGTAAGAAATTAGAAAAAAAAAAAAGTGAATTAATCCCAAAGCAAGCAAAAGGAAAACACGAGTAAAGATAAGAGCAGAACGGATAAAGCTGAAAATCGACAAACTAGAGAAAGATCAAGGAAACCAATTTGTGTTTTTCATCAAAGACAGGGTAAAGGAAGAGTGTGTTTGTGTGTCTGTGTGGAGCTGAGGGTGGGGGGAGGGATCTGTGACTAACTGATGAAGAAATATCCGGCTCACTACTTTTCCTTATAAAATAGTAGGTCTGCTGAGAAGTGAGGATCTAGAACTGGTGGGGAGGTGATGTTTCGGTGTGTTTTCTGGAGAAAAGGGAACTATAATTGTGCTGTTTCCTATTGCTGCTCTAACAAATTACAGTAAAATTAGTGGCTTTCGCGCACACACAAGTTAATTTTTTTATGGTCCGAGAGATGAGAACTCCAAATGGGCCCTACTGGGCTAAAATCAAGGTGTCAGCAGGGCTGTGTTTCTTCTGGAGGCTCTAGGAAAGAATTTTTTCTAGACTTTTTCAGAACATGGAAGTGATCCACATTACCTGGCTCAGTGCCCCATTCTCCAGTTTCAAAACCAGCAGTATCAGCTTCTAATCTCTCTCTGTATCTGACTTGTCTTCGCCATCACTTTTCCAGCTCTGACTCTGACACCCCTGTCTTCCTTTTATTAATATAAGGACCCCTGCAAATACATTGGCTCACAGGACTGGTGCTGTTGTTCAGTCATGTCTGACCCTTTGCGACCCCATGGACTTCAGCACATCAGGCTTTCCTGTCCTTCACCATCTTCTGGAGTTTTCCCACACTCGTGTCCATTAGGTTGGTGATGCCACCCAACCATCTCATCCTCTGTCACCCTCCTCCTCCTGCCCTCAATCTTTCCCAGCATTAGGGTCTTTTCCAGTGAGTTAGCTCTTTGCATCAGGTGGCCAAAATATTGAAGATTCAGCCTCAACATCAGTCCTTGCAATAAAGATTCTGGGCTGANGCCACCCAACCATCTCATCCTCTGTCACCCCCTCCTCCTCCTGCCCTCAATCTTTCCCAGCATCAGGGTCTTTTCCAGTGAGTTAGCTCTTTGCATCAGGTGGCCAAAGTATTGAAGATTCAGCCTCAACATCAGTCCTTGCAATAACGATTCTGGGCTGATTTCCTTGAAGGCTCACAGAATAATACAGGATAATCTTCCCCATCTCTAGGCCCTTAACTTAATCACATCTGGAAAGTTTCTTTTGCCATCCAAGGGAGCATATTACAGGTTTGGGGAATTAAGACAGGGGCATCTTTGTGGATATTACTCTGCCCACAAGAACAAGTGAAAGAATTGGGAAAGACACTCAAGTCCATGGGGCCTGGAGACAGGGAACTGGTTGTCTCCTGAATCTGCAGTTCAGGACATTTAGGAACTGAGAGAAAAGAACTAAGCTGTCACAGCTAGGACAGAGTATAGCATTTGCTGGGAGTATAGCAGAGGGACTGGGATAGAGACACCAAGAGTTTTAATAAAATAGTGCCTTTGGGATCCAAGCTACGTAGGGAGGGAGAGAGAATGCTCACAGAAAGAGAGGAAATAAATGTAACCAATGGAGATAAAATGCATAATCCAGGCCTTTAGATACGAAAGTTCAGTTCAGTTCAGTTGGTCAGTCGTGTATGACTCTTTGTGACCCCATGAATCGCAGCACGCCAGGCCTCCCTGTCCATCACCAACTCCGGGAGTTCACTCAGACTCACGTTCATCAAGTCAGTGATGCCATCCAGCCATCCCATCCTCTGTTGTCCCCTTCTCCTCCCTGCCCTCAATCTTTCCCAGCATCAGGATCTTTTCCCGTGAGCTCTTTGCATCAGGTGGCCAAAGTATCGGAGCTTCAGCTTCAACATCAGTCCTTCCAATGAACACCTAGGACCAATCTCCTTTAGGATGGACTGGTTGGATCTCCTTTCAGTCCAAGGGACTCTCAAGAGTCTTCTCCAACACCACAGTTAAAAAGCATCAATTCTTCGGAGCTCAGCTTTCTTCACAGTCCAGCTCTCACATCCATACACGACCACTGGAAAAACCATAGCTCTACTCTGTCTTAGCTGTGACAACTTAGTTCTTAGATATGAAAGGTGATATGATAAATGGATACTAATAAAGAGAAACAGTCTTAACATAGAGGGTCTTCTCCACTGTCTTTCTAATAAAGATCAATTCATCAGGCTCAACAGTAGAATTTTTGCTATCATGTCTTTTCCTTAAAAGAATGTCATTTAATCTACTCGTGATACTGGTCAAAGGTCTTAGAATAAGTAAGTAGTCTGCTTTCTTTTGCAGTAATTTATCATAGTCCACCCTTACATCTGTCAGAGATAATCTTGTCCCTCCAACATCTTAACAGATAATGTTCACCAAAGACCCAACGGGGACATTTTGATCTATGTTCCGCGAGTGACACTTGAATCTAAAAAGGAGACAGGCTTATTAATACGGTACAGAATATTTTTTTTCCCAACCAGAAAGGAGAACTTGGTGATTCTCAGTCTTGAGGGAAGGGTTACGTGTGTAAGGAATGTTGGAGTAGTGTTGGGGAAAGTAGTTATGAATGTTGGGTAATGGTTCTCTACAATTTGTATAAGAAACAGGGAATTTGGGGTCTGTTTTTCCCTTTCTTTTTCCTTTTAGACATAGCAGATTGGCATCTGATTTTGGATGCTGGGAATGCCACCTCCCTGCTAGTGAACTTGGATATCTTTGCCTGTATTTCCTATAGAGTGGGAAAAGCAGAAGTATACCTTTTAGTCTTATGGGGACTTAAGTTAATATTNTTTTTCCTTTTAGACATAGCAGATTGGCATCTGATTTTGGATGCTGGGAATGCCACCTCCCTGCTAGTGAACTTGGATATCTTTGCCTGTATTTCCTATAGAGTGGGAAAAGCAGAAGTATACCTTTTAGTCTTATGGGGACTTAAGTTAATATTTGTGAATGACTTAAAATAGTATCTGGCACAGATGTGCTTGTTAAATAAAATTTAAAACGTATCTAATGAGGTTCACTGAGAAGACCTTGTAAATGCATCAGAGAAAACCCGCACCGGTTCAGAGTCGAGAGTGACTTATGTGCTATTTGACTCAACCTGGATGAGTATTCATCCTCGGGTCTGCATTTGAGTCAAATGTTCTTGACAATTTTCTCTACCGACTCAGGGATAGTGTTTCCCCTTCATTTGCTTTGAATTGCAGAAAGTTGGCATTTCAAACAATCTGTGCTGTTGATCACGTTCTACTTGGCTGAAAATGGAACCTCGCCAATCCCAAGGCAAACAGACAGCTAATTAGGGAACCTAAGCCTTTTCATGCGGAGAAGGCAATGGCAATCCACTCCAGTACTCTTGCCTGGAAACTCCCATGGATGGAGGAGCCTGGTGGGCTGCAGTCCATGGGGTCGCAGAGTCAGACACGACTGAGCGACTTCACTTTCACTGTTCACTTTCACGCATTGGAGAAGGAAATNGCTCTGACCCTCTGCAGCTGTGCTCAAGCTGGGACCACGAGGCTGCCCTGGCTCCTCCTCCTCTGCTAGACCTCGGCTGGGAGAGAAGGGGTGGGGGGACCAGTGAATTCCCCTCAGACTTCACGCAGACAGCGAGCCCGGCACCACTAGAGATGGGCTGTGAAAACCAGCATGCAGCAGGGAGAGCAGGGCGGGGTCTGTCATGGTCCCTGGGGTACTGAGCAGCGGGCAGGGGGGCACAGGGCATAGGAGGAGGTGCAGGGGGAGTAGACCGATCCCCGCAGTTTCACTCACCAGGAGCCAAGCCGCAGGCCAAGAGCTTGTTCAGATGGACACTGAAAAGGTCAGGAATTTGCCTGATTCACCAGCCAACACTAACTTTCTGCCAGTTCTCGTGTTCCACCTTAATTAGCTTTCCTAGTAACAGCGTGCCCTAGAGTGCTTAGAAGTTATCAAGTCTGGGGGAAAGAACATTTCCTTGTTCTGGGTAAGAGGTATTCCCAACCTCATCACTTAATGAACAAAGAGGGGTAGTCATCAACCTATCAACAGGGGCCTTTAGAGCTGGAGCCAGCAGCAAGGTAATGCAATTATGCAATGAATTGTGAATGCATGCAATTCAAGGAGACTTAAAAAGCTTCTCCACTGTGTTTTCTAAAGATCACTCTGATCTTTTCAATCACAGTGGCCTAAAGGGTTGTTATGGGTTGAATTGGGTTCCCTTCTCCCAAATATTAAAGCCTTAACCCCCAGTTTCTGTGAAAGTGATCTTATTTTGAAATATGATCATTGCAGATGATCAAGCTAAAATGAAGTCTTTGAGGAGGGGGCCTTTAATTCAATATGACTGGTATCTTTCTGCAGGGCTTCCCAGGTGGTTCAGTGGTAAAGAGTCTACCTGCCAGTGCAGGAGATGCATGAGATGTGGGTTCGATCCCAGAGTCAGGAAGATCCCATGGAGGAGGAGATGGCAACCCACTGCAGTACTCTTGTTTGGGCTAATCCGATGGACAGAGGAGGCTGGTGGGTTACAGTCCATCGGGATCACAAAGGGTTGAGCATGACTGAACACAATTGCATGATGTCCTTATAAAGAAACACAGAGACAAGCAAGAGGGAAGACAGTGGGGGGGTGGAGGGTGGGGGACAGGCATGTCCATTTATAATCCAAAGAGAGATGCCCTCACAGAACCTTCCCTCCTGCCCCTTAGAAGAAATCAACTGTGCAGACACCTTGATTTCAGTGCTTCCTGCCTCTGGAACTATGAATCCTAAACCCTGGTTTAAGCTACCCAGTGCGGGGGTCACAGTTATGGCAGCCCTGACAAACTAACACGTAGGTTATCTTAAGATCTGAATTCCTAGAACCCATCATTCCCATACCTGAGCTGCAGAGCTATAATACTTGCAGGACTGGGACCATCAGTTATATGAAAGGGAAAGGAAGGCTATGGACTGACAGGAGTTTACAGTCACAGGCAAAAGAATGTGTCTCTGCTGAGCAAAGCTGAGGGGGGCAGTGGTGGGAGACACAGGCACAGTGGCTTTTTGGTCACACTCTCTGGTGACCAGCCAAGCTTGTTTCCCAGAGCTTGGTGTCCCAAGATACGTCCTCCACGGGAATCCTTCTTACAGCAATTTCCTACTCTGACGGAGCATCAGAATCACTGGTGGTGTTAGTTGCTTGGTCGTGTCTGACTCTTTGCGACCCCATGGACTGTAGCCCACCAAACTACTCTGTCCGTGGGATTCTCCAGGCAAGAATACTGGAGTGGATTGCCATTTCCTCCTTCAGGGGATCATCCAGACCCAGGGATCGATCCTGGGTCTCCTGCATTGCAGACAAATTGTTTACTGTCTGAGAATCACTGGAGATCTTGTCAAAAGGCAGTCCCCAAGGCCCAGCAGATGCACACTACCAGATCCCAGAGGTGGGGCTGGAGAGGGGCAAATATAGTCACCAAGGAAGCGGTGATGGTGCACATAGCAGGGACCAGTGTTCTGCAGTGAACAAGGCTAAACTTTACTTCTGTCAAAGAAACTGCAGCTCAAAAGTAGTGAGCTCTGAGAAGAGTCTCCATCTGCTGCAGGCTATTTTTGGAACTCTATGACTCTCTGTTAATTTGTTTAATCATTAATGTGGCATCTGATAAAACTGGCATGGTTCCCTTTCTCTCTGATTATGAAATACTGCTATTCCTCCTGCAGCCCTCCATTCTTTGCTGAGCCAATTAACATAATTTATTCAATGTGGATCTAGATGGCATTGGAATGCATCCCATTGGTACCCATGCTGTGTTTTAAAATAAAATTTGCCTCAGCTTCAAGTAATGAAAAGCAACACTGTGATACCTGGAGACTAGTCATTTAACCAGAAGTAGTGTTCTCACGTCACATGCAGGCTTCCTCGCTTTCTAAATAGCAGCCATGGTAACAGAGCTGTGCTGTTCTAGACAAGATGAAGCTGAAGTTATAAAGCAGTACCTCCAAACTGATGTACCTGTGGTAACAAGTGGAGAGAATTTGTTAAAAGATTCGGCCATGTTTTGGATGAAAGTAAAGAAAATATTGGGTAAAGATGACAAAGATCAAGATAGGAAATTATGCATTTCCAAGTAAAGTGAAGCATGATCCCCAAGAAAGAGACAAGAAAAAGAAGTCAAAAATTCAGGTTTGCATTCCAGTTCTAGAGGAAGTGCAAGTTAACCTTATCACATTTTACCATTTATAAAAATCAGAAGAGGGAGGGTTAAAGGAAGGAACGTTTGTGCCATTGTGTAGCTTAAGGCTCTCAGAGTAGTCGTCATTGAATTTCAGTTTCATTTATAATTAAAAAAAATAAGCCGCTCTTACAAGGGTAGTACTTATTTTGGGAAATTACTGAGAGTGATCCTTCATTAAAATCATATACTGTGTATATTTCCAATCTTCCAGGAATGTGCTGACAATTGCTGACACCCAGACCTTCGTTACTTAGTTGCGGTCTGTGCACAACCAGCCCTGACGTCACCTGGGAGCAGGAAGAGAGGCAGAAGCCTGGTCCTCCCTGCAGACGCACTGGACCAGAATTCACAGGCAAGGTTTCCAGGCAGATCCCATGCACATGAGAGCTGAGAAGCTCTGTCCTGGGCTACCGGTGGTAAGGCATTAAGGAGTATTTTGTTGGCTAATAGAAAATTAGAAGTACTCCTGAAAATAAAATAAAATAAATATGTATGCATATATATAATAGAACATAATATAATATAGTATAACATAACATGGCACAGCATAGCGTGCATATTCTACCAATTTCTAATTTGATCAAGCGTTCATCTTTGATAAAGCAAATGGATAACCCTCAGAAAAAGGCAGCAAAATTTTTAGATCTCTCTGAATGCCACATATAAACAGACATCTGGAAAGCAGAACTGAAGTGGATAGACAACATTTATAGCAAAGCTAGGTGACAGGGTGTTCCAATGATCTCCCACACTGATGGGGACGTTTTACCAACAGCTACAAGTATTATCAGTGTCTATGGGGGTGAAGCAGAGAGAAGGAACAGGGTGTCTAATGGACCTTAGCAGAGAAGAACCTACTGAACAGCCAATGCTGCTCACTGGAAAGCGTGGCGGGGCAGTTTTCCCCTCCCCAGTGGCTCCGTGGTAAATAATCCACCTGCAGTGCAGGAGACACAGGAGATGTAGGTTCAATCTCTGGGTCAGGACGCTCCCCTGGAGGAGGAAAGTGACAACCCACCCCGGTATTCTTGCCTGGAGAGTCCCATGGACAGAGGAACCCGGTGGGCTACAGCCCATGGGGTCGCAAAGAGTCAGATAGGATTGAGCGACTAAGCACACACCCCCTGCAGTACTAGCGGATAAGTGCCTGAGCCCTTGAGGGAGTCTAATGCGATGATCAGCCTAGTTTCTGTGAGTGCTGGAAATGCAGCAGCCAGAGCCGCCTTCAGTATGGGAACCCCATTGAGGAGAAACCGACAGTGCAGTCAAACCTGAGCAAGACAAAGACACATGGATGGAGGGCAAGATCATTAAGATAAAAATAGGAGGGGGGACAAAAGCGGACAAACCTCAGAAAGCTCGCTCTAAACACACACACACACACACACACACACACACACACACACACACGACCAGGCTCCTCCACCCATGGGATTTTCCAGGCGAGAGTACTGGAGGGGGGTGCCATCACCTTCTCTACACTATGTGATAAAAATCCTTAAAATTCAAGATAGCCAAAATTCACATAAAGTTGAGGAGTAGAAAAGCATAAGGTCAAATTCCATACAAAATTACTGTAAGAAAATGAAGAGTTTAAGAAGCAGAATAATGTCCTTGTATATGAAAAATATATGCTCAACATAAACAGGTTGAAATTGTAACACACCTTTTCTAAATGAACTCAGAGATATTAAGAAAATGACACAAGATATAAATGAGAAGAATTCAGAAAGAAGATGTGTTAAGTCACTTCAGTTGTGTCCAACTCTGCGACCCCATGGGCTGTAGCCCACCAGGCTTCTCTGTCCATGGGATTCTCCAGGCAAGGATACTAGTGTGGGTTGCCATGCCCTCCTCTAGGGGATCTTCCTGACTCAGGGATCGAACCCACGTCTCCTGCATTGGCAAGCTGGTTCTTTAGCATGAGTGCCATCTAGGAAGCCCTAGAAGGAGGTGACATAACTTAAAAAAAAAGAAATAGGGAAAATCATTTTATTTTGAAGGCAAAACTGGAAAGAAATCAAAAGCAAATAAATACAACCAGCAATGCCTTCGGAGAAATGGGAAATGGAAAATATTTTCAATCACCATGAAATGAAAAGGGAGATAGAAAATGTTGGAGAGAAAGTGGCCAATACTGAAGACAGGAAAAGAGGATCTAAACTAGAGGTCTACAGAGAAGATGGCCAACACTTATTAATAGTATCAACAATTCCACTTCAAGAAAGATTTCTTGAAATTAAAAAAATATGTACTTGAAGGAATGTGTTAGAAAAACTCTCTGTGGGCTGAGACTATCAATACAGGACAGTCAACGCCAAGACCTGTTACTAAATGATTGGATTTTGAAGAAAGGAAAGAAGAAACTCTCCAGGTAGTGAGGCAAAGGGAGGAGTTCATACAGAGGGAAAGAAAATTCCATGTTTATTAGAATTTTCTACTTAACTGTATTGCACTCAAAGAAAAGGGGGTGATGTATTTAATATACTCAAGAAAAGCAAATAGGCTGTCACGTATAAAGGCCAGAGGTGAGTGTTATGAAAAAGGATGATGGCTTTCATGAGGCCTTTCTAAAAAGGCCACTAAGGAGTGACTTTCAAAGGACCAGAGGCACTGTCATAAGACTAGTGGTGAGCATGGATTATCTCCATGCTTCTGGGACTAAGGCTGAGTGAAGGTTAAAAGGGAGAGGATACGGGCTTCCCTGTGGCTCAGTGGGTAAAGAATCCGCCTGCAATCCAAGAGACTCAGGTTCAACTCCTGGGTCAGGAAGATCCCTTGGAGAAGGAAATGGCAACCCAGCGCAGTATTCTTGCCTGGGCAATCCCATGGACAGGGAGCCTGCTGGGCTAGGGTTCACGGGGTGGCAAGAGTTGGACATGACTTAGCAACCAAACCACCACCATAGTGTGTAGGTCTATGTGGTCTGATAACTGAGACCCAGGACCACCCCTGAAAAGTGGAGGGAGGTGGGGAGGTATATTTTGTCATCTCACCTTTATTGCTGGTGGTGCTCATGGTAGAGTTCTGAGAAGTGTATATAAGGCTAGAGCCTGGGGGTAATTATGGGATATTTTATGATCCCCTGCGCTTTTGAGACTGTGGATTCTCAATTTTAAAATTTTTGTTTATTTATTTTCTTTTCGGCTGCACTGGGTCCTTTTTGCTCTGCCTGGGCTTTCTCTAGTTGTGGTGCCTGAGCTTCTCACTGTGGCGGCCTCTCTCACTGTGGAGCACGGGCTCTAGGTGCTCGAGCTCAGAGCTTGTGGTACGTGGGCTTAGCTGCTCCTCAGTATGTGGGGTCTTCCGGGACCCGGTGTCAAACCCACGTCTCATGCACTGGCAGGTGTACTCTTACCTACTGAGGCCCTAGGGAAGTCCCGAGACTATGGATTCTCGATATAGGAAACAGGATATAAGGGTGTAATATAAAAGAGATTGGGTTAAACCCTTTAGCCCTGATTTTGAATTTAAAATAGTATGGCAACTTCTCTGGTGGTCCAGGGGTTAGGACTCCATGCTGTCTCTGCAGGGGGCATAGGTTCGATCCCTGGTTGGGGAACTAAGATTCTCCATGCCATAGGATGTGGCCAAAAAATAAATAAAAATTGATGCCAAAAATTCATAATAAACAACAATAAAATAAAATAAAATATCAGTATGGACTCAAGAGACACAGGTGTGCCTGTGCATGGGCGCGCGCGCNTCTAGGAAAGCAGAGGTTGATTTTATTTTACTCTAGAACACACACCAGGGCACGTAGTACATGCTCAAGAAGTGCTTGTGGAACGATGGGTATGGTAAATGAAAATCTTGCCCAGTTTCCAAAGCAACAAGAGCACGTTAAGACATCTGGCGACCCTGGGTCTTGCCTCCCTGATGAGGCTGTGATCTTTTCTCCCATGGGCTGTGGTCTTCTTGGCTCATCACTCAGAAGCAGCAGTCGTTTTCCCCTCTGGTTCTGATGTGCATAGGAGATCCGCTTCTCAGTCAGGCACTTTTGGGTGCGACTGGCTCCCTGCGTCATCCTCTCAAAGCAACAGAAGCTCCTTTTCCTTTGGGCAGCTTTGCCTTTTCCATTCAGCATCTCCCTTCTTTCTCGCTTTCTGGATTTCCCTTTTGTAATCAGAAGGATGGAGCTGGTGGTCTTTGGAAGCTCTTTGCTTGGTTAGTTTGCTGATTCTGAACTTCACGTGCACACGTGTACACGCCCACGATAAATTCCTGCGCTATCCTGTCCTGTACCTCTAATTGTTACAAGCCCCAGCAAGATGGTTAGCTAATTAGAGAAGATCTTTATTATAGCTGCAGACAGTATGATTGTACTGTAATCCCTCCCCAGCCATAAATCCTTCCAATGGTAAAGGCTAATATTAGTGGATTTACTTGGGTTTTTACATCAAGCTCATGATAAATCCTGCTGTTGTTTTTCAGTCACTAAGTTGTGTCTCACTCTTTGTGACCCCATGGACTGTAGCACCCCTGGGTACTTTGGCCTCCACTGTCTCCTGGAGTTTGCTCAAATTCATATCCACTGAGTTGGTGATGCTATCTAACCATCTCATATTCTGTTGCCCCCCTTCTCCTCCTGTCTTCAACCTTTCACAACATCAGGGTCTTTTCCAATGAGTTAGCTCTTCTCATCAGGTGGCCAAAGTATTGGAGCTTCAGCTTCAGCATTAGCCCTTCCAATGAATATTCAGAACCGATTTCCTTTAGGATTGACCGGTTTGATCTCCTTACAGCCCAAGGGACTCTCAAGAGTCTTCTCCAACACCACAGCTCGAAAGCATAAGTTCTTTTGTGTTCAGCCTTCTTTCTGGCCCAACTCTCACATCAACACATGACCACTGGAAAAACCATCGCTTTGACTATATGGACCTTTGTCGGCAAAGTAATGTCTCTGCTTTGTAATGTGCTGTCCTGAACCAGTATCTAAACGGGCCACCGTGAGACTTCTGTGAAACACTTCACCTTTGCCTGTCTTTCGTTACACATTTTCCGACATGCTCATTAAGTCTCAGAAGAATACATCATCTTCTTTTTGAGGTGCACGTTACAATTTGGTGCTTTTGCTTCACTTTTTTACTTTCATAGCCTGCCAATTTAGTCATGTAAAGTTTTAAAAATTATACATTTACTCAAGTTTGGATAAAGATGAATTATGATGTCTGTACTCATGCCTCAAATTAGGGTGCGGCAAACCTTTCTCAAAGTTGTCAGGATTAGGGTTTTTAAATGAAAATATTGTCTTTAGAAACTAAGTTTACTGACTTTTAAAGAAGGTATGAGATTTTTATGATATAAAATTTCAAGGATGAGAAAGGTGCTGTATGAAGAGGATGTCTCCCTTTCAACCCAGCATCTTCTACCAGATCTCTGTGCAATTTCCAGAGACAGATTAAATATATAAAGGCAAGTGTGTAAGGTAACTGGCGCTTTGTGGTGGGTCTGTCCGAGGCGGGAGCAGCAGTGTTTCCAGGTACTTTGTTGTTATTGAGGTTGTTTAGTCTCTAAGTCGTGTCCGACTCTTCTGTGACCCCGTGGATGTTGGCCCGCCAGGTTCCTCTGTCCATGGAATTTTTCAGGCAAGAATACTGGACCAGGGTGCCATTTCCTCCTCCAGGGGATCTTCCCATTTCAGGGATCGAGCCCGTGTCTCCTGTATTGGCAGGCAGATTCTTTACCATTGAGCCACCTGGGAAGCCCTGCTGGGTACTTATTTGATGTCAAATGAAGGCATAAATTATATCTCATAAAATAAAGAGAAGAAAACCCAAGGTGACACATGGCCAGCTGTATGAGCAGCATCAGGAAGGTACACTGATATTTACTTTATTCAGATATTTTAAAAAACGTTTGTCTTAATGATTATTTATAAAACAGCACAACAATTTGTATGAAAACATTAGTACCACAGATATCTTTTCTTCCCCGAATGATTTGGGAAAAGTAATATATGTTCTAATAGAAAAAATATATATGTATGTTATATATACATATATTACATATGTATGCATGTTACATACATATATGTATGTATATGAAAGTGTTAGTCATTCACTCTGGACCCACGGATTGAACCTGGGTTTTCTGCATTGCAGGCAGATTCTTTACCGCCTGAGCCACCAGGGAAGCCCCATATATGTAACTCTGAGCCACCAGTGACTCTGTATATATAAGTGTGTGTGTGAAGTCGCTCAGTCATGTCTGACTCTTTGCAACCCCATGGACTGTGGCCTACCAGGCTCCACCCTCGATGGGATTTTCCAGGCAAGAGTACTGGAGTGGGTTGGCATTTTCTTCTCCAGGGGATCTTCCCAACCCAGGGATAGAACCTGGGTCTCCCACATTCCAGGCAGATGCTTTAACCTCTGAGCCACCAGGGAAGCCCTGTGTGTGTGTGTATATATATATATGTACATATATATATATGAACGACTGAATCACTTTGCTGTATACCTGAAACTAATCCAATATTGTAAATCAACAAAGCCTCAATAAAAAGGTATACAAATAACTAAACAAGAATAAAAGAAGTATAATTCACTGAGTGCCTAATAGTTATCAGCACTCTGTCTGTATTGCTGTATTTGAGCCCACGCTAAGCTTCTGAGGCCAACTGTGTATAATTAACCCTATTTTCTAGATGGGGAACTGACTTCAGTCAGAGAGGGACCTGATCACAAGTTTCTCAGCTGAGAATCAGGTGCCCAGCCTGGGAGCTTTGGGCTCCTTCTCCACCACACAGATGCTGCCTAGGAAGTGGTAGAAGTTCTCCTCTGATGGAGCATTTTCAAGGTTTTGGAGTTCAGACTTCACAAGGCTACTTCTTTTAAAGCAAGAAGACTCCTTTAGTTTCAAACCTACGGCTGAGGAAGGAAGAGCAGAGGCACTTTGCAAAGTAAGAGGCCAGGTGCTTTCATTGCGAAAGATTACTTCCATCACTCCTACGTTCTTCACTCTCTCTTCTCACTGATTTCCATATCAGCATGTGCCAAAATCAGTCTTGGGTTGTTTGGAAAGTAAAACTGAATTCTTAACTCTCCAATGAGCATATTCATTGACCTTGAGGAGGGTGCTCATTGTAAGAATGAAATGGAGGTAGAAGAGAACTTCAAGGTGATGGAGTTCTAGAATGGCCAGGAGAGTCTGTCCCTCTCACCTGGCAGTGGCTGCAGACACGGTGGGTGAGCATCCCTTAATACCTCAGGATGCTTCGTCTGTGCAAGGACACTCTCCTGCACAAACGATTCGGTGATCCAAGTCAGAAAATTGACGTTGGCACATTTACACCATCACACTCTCCAGACCCTGACCAATGGCCCCAACAAAGTCTTTCATGGGTCAGAAACCAGTCCAGGGTTACACATTGCATTGGGTCGTTGTGCCTCTTCATTGTCTCCATTCCAGTCCATCTTTTCCTGATCTTGACGTTCTTAAAGTCCAGGCTTCTTATTTGTATTACGGCTGCTGCTGCTGCTAAGTCGCTTCAGTCATGTCTGACTCTGTGCGACCCCATAGACGGCAGCCCACCAGGCTCCCCCATCCCTGGGATTCTCTAGGCAAGAACACTGGAGTGGGTTGCCATTTCCTTCTCCAATGCATGAAAGTGAAAAGTGAAAGTGAAGGCGCTCAGTTGTGTCCAACTCAGAGACCCCATGGACTGCAGCCTATCAGGTTCCTCCATCCATGGGATTTTCCAGGCAAGAGTGCTGGAGTGGGGTGCCGTTGCCTTCCCCTCTTATTTGTACAATTCTCTCAATTTATGTTTGCTTTATGTTACCTCGTGATTTGATTCAGGTGATGCGTTTTGGGCAGAAATCTCGCAGAAGTGATCTGTGTCCTTCTCAGCGCCTGTAATCAGGAGGCACGGGTTGGCAGTTTGTGCCATTACTGGGGATGTTAACATTCCTTACTGCTTGATTAAGCTGATGTCTGTCAGTTTCTCTGCTGAATAGTTAAATTGTTCTTGTCATATCCATCTCTTTTCTGACCCCATGGACTGTAGCCTGCCATGTTCCTCTGTCCATGGGATTTCCCAGGCAAGAATACTGGAGTGGATCACTGTTTCCTACTCCCAGGAATCTTCCTGACGCGTCTCCTGCATTGGCAGACTGATTCTTTACCACTGAGCCACTGGGGAAGCCCCTAGTAAATAAATATGTACGATGAATGTGTTGATTAATAAGTAACCAATAAATATTCTGTGGAAGATATTTTGAGACCATGCAAATATCTTATTCCTCATCAGACTGTGTTTCTCCAGATTTAGCATCTGTTGACGCTTTTGCCTGAGTCAATGATCACTATCTTGGTTACCAGCGATTTTCTAATTCCATTATTTCTTTTGGATTTATTAGTTGGCATTCTACTGTAAGAGAGAGCTTCTCTTTCTCTTTTACTAATGAAGTGATTAATCACTAAATAATGTAATAGATTTCTCTTTTACTCAAAGAGTCTGAATTTACTTTTTTTTTTTTACTTTTGCTCACATTGTCCCCCATTTGGCCAATGGATATCCCCTCAAAGCGGCTCTTTTTTTTGACATCCCATCACTCCTTAAGCACTTCCATGTTTTTTGGCACAATAAGATATTTCAGACTTAAATTTCCCCTGCCATGGTCCTGGAATTAACACTTTTCAATTGTCTTTCAGTTAATTATTGGGTGTGCTGTGCTTAGTCACTCAGTTGTGTCAAACTCTTTGTGAACCGTGGACTGTAGCATGCCAGGCTTCCCTGTCCCTCGCTGTCTCCTGGAGTTTGCTCAAATCATTGACTTGATGATGCCATCCAACCATCTCATCCTCTGTTGCCCCTTTCTCCTCCTGCCCTCAATCCGTCTGTTATCAATTACACATTCTAGTTTATTTTTTGTTTAATATTTTCTAGGAATATCTTTTGTTCTTAACAGTTTACTTTCAGTCTTTTGGTAGCCATATAATTTTGGTAGCCTACCAGGCTCCACCCTTCATGGGATTCTCCAGGCAAGAGTACTGGAATGGGTTGCCATTTCCTTCTCCAGGGTATCTTCCCAACCCAGGGATCGAACCTGGGTCTCCCGCATTGCAGTACCATTCTTCCCTGGTGGCTCAGTGGTAAAGAATCACCTGCTGATGCAGGAGCTGTAGGTTCGATCCCTGGGTTGGGAAGATCCCTGGGTTGGGAGGAAGGAATTGGCAACCCACTCTGGTATTCTTGCCTGTGAAATCCCATGTATAGACGGGCCTGGTGGGCTACAGTCCATGGGTTTAGAAAAGAGTCAGATGTGACTTTGTGACTAAACAACAACTTAGAGAAAGAGGTAGCTGGCTTAAAAGAATATGATTTAAAAATATAATTTTCTTTAAATCTGATGTATCTAACCCTCTTCTCAGATTTCAGGAATTGATATAATTGGATTTACTTCTAACATCTTCATTTGTACTTATTTTTGTTCAGATATTTCTGTTTTCCCCTTCCTTTCTTGCTTTGAATTTTCACTGAATAGTTTTTCTTATTTCATTTCTGCCCCTTTGGTAGTTTGTTCGTTTTACACTTTATTTCTCTTCTATTTGTGTTTACTCTAGAAATTAATTTTAGTGTGAATATCTACTGTTTCAAAATCTTGATCACTGCAAGGGCACTGTGTATGCATGCATGCTAAGCTGCTTCAGTCGTGTCCAGCTCTGTGGAGCCCTACAGACTGCAGCCTCCCAGGCTCCTCTGCCCATGGGATTCTCCAAGCCCGAATACTGGAGTGGGTTGCTGTGCCCTCCTCTAGGGGATCTTGCTGACCCAGGGGTTAGACTGCCATCTCCTTTGTGTACCTGCATTGGCAGGTGGGTTCTTTATCACTAGTGCTACCTGGGAAGCCCTTAACGGCTTTAGAACAGTTCAACTCTAGTTATTCCCCTCACAAACAAAAAACTATGCATTTGAGTTCTATCTTTGAAAAATGTTTAATCCCCTAAGAAATTATTACTCTTTTATCCATCAGTTTTGTTTGGATTCATCCACATATTTGTCAGTAACTTTGCTTGTAGATTTTTTCATTTCACACCATCAGTATGCAATTACCTTCTCTCTGGTTGGAGTACGTTTGTTATTTTTTCCCCTAGTAAAGTTTTGTTGATAGAAAACTTTCCCAGTTTTTCATTACCTGAAAGTGACCTTTAGTGTTCTCCCTCTTGAAAGCTGTCTTTTTCTTTTCACAGGATATAACATTTTATTTACTGTTACTTTTCTCCGTTTATTGAAGATATCATTCTACTGCCTTCTAGCTATTTTTTATTATTGTTTCTATTGGGATCATTCTACTGCCTTCTAGCTATTTTTTATTATTGTTTCTATTGGAAAATCAATGGTCACCCCAATTTGTCATTCTTTTGAAGGCACCTGGCTTTTATTTCTTTGTCTTTGTTGAACTGAAAAGTACACTGTGATTTGTTAAGTGTGGATTTCTTATGCATCCTGGTTTGGAACTCACTTAGTTATTATCTTTTCAAATATGGTAAACCTCTCTTCTTTTTTCTTTACAGAACTGGGATTACCTGCATGTTTAATTTTTTCACTGTATCTTCTTTGTTTCTTAACTTATCTTTCCCATTAGTGTTGCTACTCTGGAGATTTCTTTCAGTCTATCTTTTAGCTCACTAATTCTCTCTCTAGCTGCATCTAACTGAAGTTTCCATTTGAATTATTGTCATTTTATTTACACAAGTTTAACGTTGCTTTCTAAATCTCCTTGTTAACATTTTAGCCTCTTGTACCTAATTCATATCTTTAATTTTCTCTCATTTCCTTAAATTTATTAAACTATTGATTTGTTTGCACTTCTATACTTATAGTTTAATTAAACTCTGCAAAGTCATGGTAGGAAAACTTCTTGTTATGCACAAGATTTATAAGATTAGAGAAAAGTGTCATGAGGAGTATCAGCTTTTTGTCTGAAGGAAAGAAAAATGTTATGCTCATTTCCTAGGCATATAAGTGTAAGTCAGATTTGTGAAGTCATTCATCTCTTTTCCATTCGCATTCATAAACTACTGATTTTATCCACTATGTCAGATGATTCAGTGGCTGAAGTCTTTGCAGGTCTGACTCAGCTGGTTGAGAATTCTGCCTTCTTTGGGTCATGTTGCTTTGTTTCCTTTTGTGTTTTGTGATATTTGAAAGTAAGCTCCTTCCTTGAAACTTTATTTTTAGGAGTCCCTTTGGCCACCTCATGAAAAGAGCTGACTCATTGGAAAAGAACCTGATGCTGGGAGGGATTAGGGGCAGGAGGAGAGGGGACGACAGAGGATGAGATGGCTGGATGGCCTCACTGACTCGATGGGTGTGAGTCTGAGTGAACTCCGGGAGTTGGTGATGGACAGAGAGGCCTGGCATGCTGCGATTCATGGGGTCGCAGAGTCGGGCACGACTGAGCGACTGAACTGAACTGAGCTGAACTGAGACCTGGCAGATGGTGAATGAACTGGAACAGACTTGCACATGTTTCTCCAGATGCTGAAGAGGGCTACCAACTTTACGTCATTTTAATCTTACTTCTCAGCTTAAGAGTTTTCAGACCATCCAGGTGGTGCAATGTAGACTGATCTGCCAGTTTCCTTCTGTAATGGACGTACATCACATCAAAACTCCAAGATTTTTCCCTGCTCCTCTTTTTCCAGGAGGTAGCAGCCATGCTTTTTCGTGCCCACACTATACTGTTTTACATATCTCATTTCATGTAATCTTCACCAATAATTCTACAAAATAGGTCCTATCATATACCATGACTTTGATCATGATCTACTACCATCATTATTGCCATTATTTTATTGATAAGGAAACTGAGCCTCAAAGGAGGACAAGTAAATTGCTTATGGCTAGGCATTTAAACCAGGAGTAGAACTCTGGCAATCTAACTCCAAGAGAGGGCCTGCATTCTTAATTTATATGTGGTTCCTATTTGGTCAGCCTTCCACTTCCCTAAGCCTCCACTCCTTCCTGTCCATCCTCTGTTTCCCAAATGAGCTTCCCACCTATCCTCCTAAATCTCTGTTTTCCTCAGTGAGCCATTTATCAAGTGCCTTTTTGGTGAAAGCCAGTTCTGGTCACCCTTGTTATAGAACTAGGAAGGGGCATGGTGGTCTTCCTTTCCTGACAATTCTTTTTATATTATCTCTTTATTTATTTCCGGCTTTGCTGGGTGTTTGCTGCTGCACAGGCTTCTCTGTAGTTGCAGCAAGTCAGGGTCACCCTCTAGTCATGGTACACGGGCTTCTCATTGCCGTGGTTTCTCTCGTTGTGGAGCACAGGCCCTAGGGCATGCAGACTTCAGTAGCTGTGGCTCCCAGGTTCGGAAGCACAGGCTCAGTAGATGTGGCACACAGGCTTAGTTGCTATTTGGGGTCTCTCTGGATCAGGGATCAAACCCATGTCTCCTGCATGGGCAGGTGGATTCTTACCCACTAGACCACAGGGGAAGCCCTCTCCTGACCATTCTTGTCCACACTTTACTCAACAACTCCTGCTCCAGTCTCCACAGACTCAGTTCTCTTACCTCTTCCCACTCCTTGGTGTAACCTCTAAAACCTCAGTGTGCCCCTTATTCTGCTCAAATGATTGAACATCAGTTTTACAGCGCATGTGTGCTCACTTGCTCAGTCATGTCCAACCTTTTGCAATACTATGGACTGTAGGGTCTTCTGTAGGGTCTGCCAGGCTCCTCTGTCCATGGAATTTTCCTGGCAAGAATACTGGAGTGGGTTGCCCTTTCCTCCTCCTGGGGATCTTCCCAACCCAGGGATCAAACCTGTACCTCTTATGTCTCCTGCGTTGGCAGGCAGATTCCTTACTATTAGCACCACGCAGTATCTCTACACAGTTGAAATTCCTATTATTAAACTGGGTGCATTTTCACTTTTATGGTGCTTCCATATCTCAGCCATCTTCTTCCCCTTCCTCTTTCTTTTAATTCTTCTCTTCCTTCTCCTATCTCTTCCTCTCCTCTTCCTCCCCCTCCTCCTCCTTCTTCCTCTTCCATGCCTCTGAGGACCTTGTTTTCAATATTCACAATATCAAATTAAAACTCTTTGTCCTGAATTTAATTCTATCACATTCTAGACCTCCATTTTTCTGTGTCTGTCTGTTTCAGGACAAACTCCAGTTGTACCAGCTGTTGGCCAATCCATGCATATGCTTATATACTTTGTTTCCTTCTTATGATCAGATTGTATGATTAAGTTAATTCGCCAGCCTCCATTATAGGTGAAATCAGGTGGTAAACTCCCCCCTATAGCTTAAGAGACTCTCTGATAAGAGGGGAGTCCTTGGGAAGCCTCTTAGAACTCAGTTACAGGGACGGCTTCCTGACTAATAAGTCCACTAGAAAACCCACCGACCCTTCTTTAGATTCGACGTTTTCTGCCGCGGCATCTACTCCATGGGCTTCCATCTTCACCAGCCTTGTTGCTGACACTCACACATCATTTCTCTCAGGATATACAATATGCAAGGAGGAAATAACATGACAGGACAAGAAGGAGTGAAGAAACTCAGCACTAGGAGTGAGATACGGTAAGGAGCAAAGCAGAATGGCAAAGAAACAAGATGCTAATCCTAACAGTCACTTAGCAGTGGCTGAGGATTTCATCTGCACTCTTCTCCTAAACAGAGACAAATTAAAAAGCAAGGAACTTTCTGTATAAAAATATTAAACAGCCCTGGAATAAATTGGCAAAATGATGCAGTTAGCTCAGATTTGCAGATGTAACTCAACGTAGGTATCGGAGGTAAATAGATGTTGCTTTTGCAAGAAGCACATGTCACCTACCTGGGGTAAACCAAACAGAACATGGTGAACATTTTCTCCTTGGCCTTTCCCTGTGTTAGTTGAAATCTTCATGCAGTAAGAGGTCTTGCTCTAACTTGAGCCCATTAATCAGAAATTTGCTTGAAGTGAGCTACAGTAGTCTTCAGAAAGCCTGGAACCAGATAACAAGTGGTGTAGTCCTGTTTAGTAGGAATGATCATTTGTGTTATTTTTACATTGAGAACATAATATTTCTATTAAAAAATGTGGTCTGTTTAGGAACATTATAAAATGAATAGAGAAGCGAACAAGAACTATTAAAAATTGGGAAACAATCTGTCAACATAAAATACAGAAAGAATAAAAGGGTTTCTGAGCCTACTTTGAACAAACTTTGTTACTGTAGGGCTTCCCTTGTGGCTCAGCTGGTAAAAATCTTCCTGCAGTGCAGGAGCCTTGGGTTCGATCCCTGGGTTGAGAAGGTCCCCTGGAGGAGGGGACGGCTACCCACTTCAGTATTCTGGCCTGGAGAATTCCATGAACTGTATAGTCCATGGGGTCTCAAAGAGTCAGACACAACTGAGTGACTTTTACTTTCACTTGTTACTGTAGAGAATCATTTTTAGTTCCAGGAAGTATTACTAATGCAATCCAATTATGAATGATGGGAAAACTGTCAGACACAAAATAATCTCAAATAGTTGAAATGCTATGCCATAACCAGTGTGAACTCACCTTTTGTTTATTTCATCTAGCACAGCAGCTAGTTTTTTTCACACAACTTCTGAATCAGCCAAACACATCCTCCCTGAAACCTGATGCTCTGCTGGCTGAGGATTTGTGATGGCATTAGATGGACCTGAGGTTGCTGTCAGTCATGACAACATAATTCCCTCTGTGGGTGTCTTTCAGCAGAGAAACATGGATATCTTAGCAATGGTCAGAGAAACTGGACTACCCCAAGCCTTCTGTGTGTGTGCTCAGTTGCTCAGTTGTGTTGAACTCTTTGCAACCCCATGGACTATAGCCTGCCAGGCTCCTCTGTCCACGGAATTTCCTAGGCAAGGGTACTGGAGTGGGTTGTCATTTCCCTCTCCAGGGGATCTTCCTGACCCAGAGAGCAAACCCAGGTCTCCTGCTTTGGCAGGCAGATTCTTCACTACTGAGCCACCTGAGAAGTGCCTACACCAGCACAGGACAGTTGTTTGAATGACTGGTGATGCTTAATGAATCAAATGTCAGTGAAACCCTCCAGAACCATTTAAGCACAAAGATCTGCTTGGATATTTTGGAATTCTGAAGTGGAGGCGGTGGTGGTGGTGGTGGAAATGGTGGTAATGGCTGTCATGGTGATGGTACCAGGGGTNTTAATGAATCAAATGTCAGTGAAACCCTCCAGAACCATTTAAGCACAAAGATCTGCTTGGATATTTTGGAATTCTGAAGTGGAGGCGGTGGTGGTGGTGGTGGAAATGGTGGTAATGGCTGTCATGGTGATGGTACCAGGGGTGATAGTAGTGATAAGGTGGTGGTGATGATGGTGGTGACGGTGGTGGTGGTGGTGATGGTGGGGTGGTGATGGTGGGGGTTGTGGTGATGGTGGTGGTGTTGGTGGTGGTGATGGTGGTTGTGGTTATGGTTGTGGTTATGGTGGTGGTGGGGTGGTGATGGTGGTGATGATGGTGGTGATGGTGGTTATGGTGGTGGTGGGGTGGTGATGGTGGTGGTGATGGTGATGGTGGTGGTGGTATGCCAGTGGTGCGTGCTATTGACACAGGAAGACAGTGGTCCTAAGTGGAGTGCAAAGGAGAGAACGACAGCTTCCTTCTGGAGGGCCTCTATGGAGAAGGTGAAGGACACTGTAGGAGCTACCTCCAGGAGGGCTGTTACCCTCTTGTCATTAGAGTTCTAGCTTACTATAATAGAGCTTTTATGGAACCAGCATAACCTCACTGTGCTCAGAGTTATCAGTGATCCAGATACCCTGCCTCTGCTTATGGCTTAGNGAAGGACACTGTAGGAGCTACCTCCAGGAGGGCTGTTACCCTCTTGTCATTAGAGTTCTAGCTTACTATAATAGAGCTTTTATGGAACCAGCATAACCTCACTGTGCTCAGAGTTATCAGTGATCCAGATACCCTGCCTCTGCTTATGGCTTAGACAAGAAGACTGGTATTAAAAGAGTTACCTTGATCTTAGATCTTGGAGTTTTGATGGCTCTGTCTTCCCTTCGATGATGGAGTCTTTTCTATCAAATCTTCATCTGGAGAAATCCATTTGGGTGAAGAAGGTTTCAACAACTCAATAATAAATCACCTCGTTGCCAAGACAACAGGACTGTCAGTGACCACCACACTCTCATCGCAGGCACATCAATCATGGATGAGATCGAACCCCTCATGAAGAGATTGATTCTACATAGCCATCTTCAACTTAAGAATTAAATGCTCTTTTGTCCACCAGACCCTTTGAAATGGCAAGTAAGGTGCTCTGTTCCTATATCCAAGAATAAGAAAGCCACGAAGGACTTGTTAATGGCAAGATCATGCTGTCACTTAGGTGAAGCTCTTTAGAATGTCATATTACCTGGGGTATGTCTGGAAATGTTTAGGATTATTTTTCAACTTGAGGCTCTGCCCCTTGGAAGGGAACTCTCTGGTGGGATCACAGCTGTCCTGAACTGATGTGCCACAATGCTCTGTAGATTTTCCCCACTTGCCAGACAACCAGCCCTGTGCACTCACTCAGGTTTATAAAAATGAGGGCAATGACAGGACAGCCTGCTTGGCAGTTCACAACCCTCCTCACACTGACAGTGATGAGTCCGACGGCAAGCCCAACGGGTCTGCAGAGTTGAGCACAGGCCAAGAGAATAAGCGTATGGTTGCTCAAGATGAAGGGTGTTGTTTGAGAAAGCAGGGTATTGAGTTCATGGTGCAGGAGGCTGAGAGCTACAGGCTGAAGTTGAGAAGTCCAGAGACACATGTCTTCCAATAACTCATGCAGATCCCTTCAATAAGAGGCCATGGTGGAAGATAAGAAACTTCAGGGCAAGTGCAATGACATCGTTAAGATGAGTCAGTCTACTTGAGAACAGGAGCTTCCAGAAACAGAGGCACGAAGAGTGTCTTGCCAAACCAACCTCACAGGCCTGTCTCAGGTGGCAAGGCCATGCCTAAGGGGACGTCACAGGGCTTCTGAGGGGCACGCTCCTTGTGATGGGCCTGAATCCATCATTAAGACCTGTAAACACATATCCCACCCAGCTAATCAGACACATAGATAAAAAACAATATATTGCCAAGTCTGCACAATGGCAGGATTTTCAGTTCAGTTGCTCAGTCGTGTCCAACTCTTTGCGACCCCATGAACCACAACATGCCAGACCTCCCTGTCCATCACCAACTTCTGGGGTTTACCCAAACTCATGTCCACTGAGTTGGTGATGTCATCCAACCATCTCATCCTCTGTCATCCCCTTCTCCTCCTGCCCTCAATCTTTCCCAGCATCAGGGGCTTTTCAAGTAAGTCAACTCTTCGCATCAGGTGGCCAAAGTATTGTAGTTTCAGCTTCAACCTNACCCAAACTCATGTCCACTGAGTTGGTGATGTCATCCAACCATCTCATCCTCTGTCATCCCCTTCTCCTCCTGCCCTCAATCTTTCCCAGCATCAGGGGCTTTTCAAGTAAGTCAACTCTTCGCATCAGGTGGCCAAAGTATTGTAGTTTCAGCTTCAACCTCAGTCTTTCCAATGAACACCCAGGGCTGATCTCCTTTGGGATGGACTGGTTGGATCTCCTTGCAGTCCAAGGGACTCTCAAGAGTCTGACAGAATGTGGTCCACTAGGGAAGGGAATGGCAAATCACTTCAATATTCTTGCTTTGAGAACCCCATGAACAGTATGAAAATGCAAAAAGATAGGACACTGAAAGATGAACTCCTCAGGCAGGATTTTAGTTGTTACATAAATTCCTGGGCATTCTGATATATGAATGTCCATTCAGGAAAAGAAGTAAAAACTTTTCCAATATCAGGTCTGTAAAAAAGTGGAAGATAGAATTTGTGGGCTTGGGAATAAATATCTATTTAAAATCACCACCTTAGAAAAGGAAGAAAACCAGTCTCCATCCCCTGAATGAGCATTAACAAAGAGGGTCTATTGGCTTGAAGGTGCCCTGAGTTACTAACTCTCTGGGGAAGACACAAGACTTGTGCCCTAGGAGCTACGGCAAAAGTGTGGTCGTATAATTCTCATTGCTAGGTATGGTTTCATCAGAGGACTGACTGTTTGGAGGGTTTTAAATTCAGAGAAGAATTTATCTTGTGAATCCTTCTGAAAGGAACGTTAAGCAAGTTAATGACTAATGTCTTTGTGCAGTTTTACAGAAAATTTAAAAATGTTTTTCATGGAGAGGTTTCTTAAAGGAACCCTTGAAAAAAAAAATCTGAGGAAACTCAGCCTCAAATAAGATCAGGTCATTTTAATGCAAAAGTCACCAACCCTTCCCTGAGAAGTCACTGGATACCAGGCACTTAGGCCAGGCACTAAGAACACTGAGTAGTGTATAGACTTGATTTACGTAAAGACTTCCAACTTGTATTACGATGTCTCAAGATTTCCATCAAAGGAGCAAAACAAATCAGTGGAACCTATTCACCAAGGAGAAAATAAGTTAGATTAGGGTAGAAAGTTGTGTTGTGCTCATTTCCTTGCTCTTCTTGCTTTTGGCTCTGTACTTGGTTTTTTGTCTTTGAAATTGAGATTTTTTTTTTTTTTTTCCCATTTTGGGCATATGCATGGTGATTTCCATTGTGACTTTATACTATAATTTTAAAATTTTATCCAAGTAATACGTGCACATGGTTTGAAGGGTCACCAGGCTAAGGGTGAAACAATGATCCTCTGTTCCTTTCTTTCTCACCCCCATGTCCACACCCAAGAGGGAATCAATTTCAGCAATTGCTGCTGTCTTCATTTTTCCAGTTCTTCCACCCTTCCAAATAACAAGAATATACTGCCCTTGCTTGATTTTTAACATGTTGACATTATGATGACTTCCCTCCACGAAAGAAGAGGACCCGTGGCTTTCTTACACCACTTTCTCTGTGCCTCCTCACCCTACACACTCCCAACGTGTAATGCTGCAATTTTTCAGTCTGCGTTCTTCACTCCTATCTTGATATATTTAGACAATATTTATGTTCTTCACAGCTGAAACACATTGCATCCTATGATATCATTTCCTTTCTTGTACAGCTTTTGATTCTGCCTGGAGTTCATAACTGCCTTGTCTCTTCTGATTTCTGTGTATCTGTCAGTAGTTTACTCTCAAACTGTTGGAATTCCACACAGAGAAACATTAATAATCGCCGAGGATCATGTTTTTCTTGGAGGGTTCTTTCAACTTCAGTCCTCTTACTGTTAATCTGCACCGGTTATTTTTCAGTCCCGCTGCACAATTGCTGTTCTGTTTTTTTTGTNCTTTTGATTCTGCCTGGAGTTCATAACTGCCTTGTCTCTTCTGATTTCTGTGTATCTGTCAGTAGTTTACTCTCAAACTGTTGGAATTCCACACAGAGAAACATTAATAATCGCCGAGGATCATGTTTTTCTTGGAGGGTTCTTTCAACTTCAGTCCTCTTACTGTTAATCTGCACCGGTTATTTTTCAGTCCCGCTGCACAATTGCTGTTCTGTTTTTTTTGTTTTGTTTTGTTTTGTTTTTCTCATGAACTGGGAATACCTTCTCCTCCCTTCTCTTTTGGGCCCTTCCTTTCTAGAACCTCTCTCTCTCTCTCTCTTTTTGTGGTTTACTCCTTTGTTTTGGTGGAGCACATCCTGCAGTATTTTCCTAACAAAGTGCCCTTGGCAATAAAAACCGTAAGGGGGACTTGCATGTCTGAAAACGTTTTATTCTCTCCCGCAATTTGACTTGATATAGGATTCTAGGTTAGAAATCATTTCTCCTTAAAAGTTTGAAGGCATCACTCTACTTTCTCTTCCATTCTAAAACTGCTCTTTTGAAATTAAATGCTATTTCAGTCCCTGACTTCCTGTTGGCAGCCTGTATTTTCTCTCTGAAAAGTGTTAGAATCCTTTCTTCATTCTTAGCCTCTAAATTTCCCAGGGCTGAACTTTCGTGTGAGTATATTTTCATTCATTCCTGCTGAGTACTTGTGAAAAATCTTTCCATCTAGAAACTCAGATGTACCAGTCCTTGGAATATTTAATGTCAGTTTTTTAAAAAGTGACATTAATTCCCTTTCATTTCCTGCCTGTCCCTCCCGTGGAGCACCTGTTAGATCTCTTAGACTGTTGGACCTCATAGATGGAGCCTCTGCCTTTCTCATTCATTGTCTCCTATATTTATCTTTGTTGCAATCTACTTTTCAGAACTTCACTTCAGGTTTATGTCAACTGCCCGTCAAATGGGGCGCCTGATGGCAGAGAAAGAGGGGTCATGACGGCTTTGAAAGTTAGGAAGAAGGGCGCCCTAACTTTTCTTGACACGGGGGAGAAGCAGCTGGGAGGGCAAGTCCCACCTCCGTCTAGCACCCATCACACCTGAAATGCTGGTAGACGTGTACATGGAGATGCAATGAGTCTGGAGTTTAAGGGAAATGAAAGATACTTTGCAAATGGATATATTTAGAAAGCAGAATTGTAGCGTATGCTGTTTTGTAACCTGCTTTTTAAAAAACTTAGCAGCATATCGTGAGCCTTTTCTCCTCCTTATTGGTACTTTTGATTGAGTGGGGCGTTATTTATTGCCACCTGGGGAAACCTTATAATGTCCCCCTGCCCCACCCCCAGCCTCTAACCAGGGACTGGTTCATGTGCTCTGTTTGTTGGTTCCGAAAGCTTAGGTGATACTCAGGCCTGAAAAAGAGCACAAGGTACCAGGGTCTGCACAGGTATTGCCTCCAGGCTGAGGAGCACAGGGTGGGAGCTCGGTAATCATTCCAGGTGGGGACAATTATTCCTGGGGTGCCCAAGGGGCTTGAAGGCATCTGCTATTGATAGAACAGACTGGCTGGCCTCCGATTAGCATTGCAGGGCAACTAATTGCAGGAAAACCCATGCACACAGGGGCATGTGTGCAGCAGGCGTCTCCACTCCCAGCATCTGCACCCCTGCCCTCTGAGATTGCGTCACTATTCATTCAGGCTGGGAGAGCTCCTTGACTGAGCCCAGCGGAACCTTGAGGGCAGCCGGACCCTCACCCCCATCTGCACTCAAGGATGCCTTCCTGGGTTCTGGGAAGTGTGGCTCAACCTGCCGTCTGTCTTTTTCTCTCCCGTCAACTCCTACCACCTCCTTTTGGCTCCAGAGAACCATCGTGGGCTAAGGAGACAGGCTGGAGTCTAGTCCATAGAGGAGAATAAAAGGATGAAATACAGACTCTGAGCTGTGGGGAAACATGCATGGACTGGGGTCTCTGGCTTCAGAACAAAGCAAAGATCTGCTGGCCCAGATGTCAGCCAGAGAGCAGAGTATCTCACCACCTGAAATGAGTATTCATCAGGGGAAGGTTGAGTCTGGAAGGAGAGCTGGACCACAGTCTTGATCTCTGTCCCTGGGTGCCGTGACTACAGAGAGATGGCTCAGCTGGGAGCGAACATGCTAGAAAAACAGAAAGTTGTTTTCAGAAATCGAGCCAAAGATGAGCAGATGCCCGTGTTTTGCTGTTGCCATTACTATGTCTTCTCTGCATAACATATTCCCAGAAAGATGTTTCAAATGCTTTAGGAGTCGTGTTTCATCAACATCTCTTGATGGTAGGTGGGCGGTAAGGAGGCGGCAAGACAGCTTATCCTGTGGACATGCTTTATTTCAAGCGGAGAGGGAAATCTGGACAGGGAGGGGCTTTGTTACCAGGATTTGTTCACCCGGGTTTGGTAGGTACAGAAAAACCAAGGTGAACATCAGCAAGCATTTATCAGGGTGTCCCCATGCCAGCGCTGAGTCCTGGGAGAACAATGATGGGGAAAGTCAAGTATTCTTTTGAAAACAGCAATTTGAAATCAAAAGGAGACATGTGGATGTAAAGACACAGGTCACATGAATGGTTCTGATACTGAAAAGAACCAAGGAGAAAGGTACCATGAACATGAACAGTAACTGTAAAATATCAAGGGTACAGATCTGAAAGAAGCAACCTTTTATAGCTTAATTGGAAAGCAAGAGATTTCTTAAAATTTACCTTTTTGGATAGATCATATATTGAGGTGATTTAAATATCCAAACCATACAAAAACGTATGGCCTGAAAAGTCCTGCTTTCTGCCCTGGACACACACATTTCTTCTTCATTCTGTGGGCAATTATTTTTTATAAATTTCCTGTTTATCCTTATGATGTTTCTTCATAAAAATTCAAACATACATGCACATATATTATTTCTTCCTTTCTTACATAAGTAATTGCAGAGTCTATATAATAGGTGTTATAGTTTTCTGGGCCTTACAAGAAATTAGCACAAATTTAATGAAGACAATGCGTGATTTATTACCTCATAGCTTCTGTGGGTCAGGAGTCTGGCTGGGCTTGGCTGGGTTCTTGGCACTGCTGCTGCTGCTAAATTGCTTCAGTCATATCTGACTCTGTGCGACCCCATAGACGGGGGCCCACTGTCTCTGGGATTCTCCAGGCAAGAACACTGGAGTGGGTTGCCATTTCCTTCTCCAATGCATGAAAGTGAAAAGTGAAAGTGAAGTTGCTCAGTCGTCCCCGACTCTTAGCGACCCCATGGACTGCAGCCTACCAGGCTCCTCCATCCATGGGATTTTCCAGGCAAGAGTACTGGAGTGGGGTGCCATTTCCTTCTCCGGGATTCTTGGCACAGGGGCTCACAAAGTGACAATTGACCTGTTATCTGGGCTGCATTGTCATCAGAGGGGCTTCTCAGGTGGTGCAGTGGTANCATGGACTGCAGCCTACCAGGCTCCTCCATCCATGGGATTTTCCAGGCAAGAGTACTGGAGTGGGGTGCCATTTCCTTCTCCGGGATTCTTGGCACAGGGGCTCACAAAGTGACAATTGACCTGTTATCTGGGCTGCATTGTCATCAGAGGGGCTTCTCAGGTGGTGCAGTGGTAAAGAATCCACCTGCCAAAGCAGGAGACTCAAGAGACATGGGTTTGATCCTTGGGTCAGGAAGATCCCCCTGGAGTAGCAAATGGCAACTCACTCCAGTATTCTTGCCTGAAAAATCCCAAGGACAGAGGGGCCTAGTGGGCAGCCGTCCATGTGGTCATGAGTCAGACACAACTGAGTGACTGAGTATGCAAACCTTGTTATCAGAGACTCAACTGGGGACAGGTCTGCTTCCATCCTCCCTCAAGCTATTGGCTGACTTCATCTCTTTGTAGCCATGACATCACGGTGGTTTTCTCTTTCAAAGCCAATGAAGAAAGAATGTCTAACCTAAAGAAGTGCCTCTTTGAGGGATTTTAAAGTTGGCTTAAAACTCAACATTCAGAAAACTAAGATCATGGTATCCGGTCCCATCACTTCATGGGAAATAGATGGGGAAACAGTGGCTGACTTAATTTTTCTGGGCTCCAAAATCACTGCAGATGACGATTGCAGCCATGAAATTAAAAGATGCTTACTTCTTGGAAAGAAGGTTATGATCAACCTAGAGAGCATATTCAAAAGCAGAGACATTACTTTGCCAACAAAGATCCATCTAGTCAAGACTATGGTTTTTCCAGTGATCATGTATGGATGTGAGAGTTGGACTATAAAGAAAGCTGAGCACTGAAGAACTGTTGCTTTTGAACTGTGCTGTTGGAGAGGACTCTTGAAAGTCCCTTGGACTGTAAAGAGATCCAACCAGTCCATTGTAAAGGAGATCAGTCCTGAATATTCATTGGAAGGACTGAGGTTGAAGCTGAAACTCCAGTACTTTGGCCACCTGATGCGAAGAGCTGACTCATTGGAAAAGACCCTGATGCTGGGAAAGATTGAGGGCAGGAGGAGAGGGGACAACAGAGGATGAGATGGTTGGATGGCATCACCGACTCAATGGAATTGGGTTTGGGTGAACTCCAGGAGTTGGTGATGGACAGGGAGGCCTGGCGTGCTGCAGTTCATGGGGTTGCAGAGTCGGACATGACTGAGTGACTGAACTGAACTGAGCTTAATTAAGTTAGGACCTCCTAGGATACTCTCCCCATTTGATTAATTCAGAAACAGCTGATTTGGAATCTTAATTATATTTGCAAAATCCCTTCACCTTTGCCATATTTCATTGGCTAAGAAGCAAGTTAAACTCCTAGCAGTCAAGAAAAGTAGGTTGTATAAAGGTGTGTCTCACTGAGAGTTCACCTTAGGGAACGTCTTGCTTGTGTGCTGTCACTCAGTCATGTCCAACCTTTTTCAACCCTATGGACCATGGCCCGCCAGGCTCCTCTGTCCATGGGATTCTCTAGGCAGGAATACTAGAGTGGCTTGCCGTTTCCTCCTCCAGGGGATCTTCCCAACCCAGGGTTCTGCTTTAGCAGGTGGATTCTTTATCATTGAGCCACCTGAGAATCCCTAGGGAATCTCGTTACACCAGAAATTTGCAAATAATACCACATGGGCCAAATCCAGCCTGCTACCTGTGTTTGCAAATAAGGTTTTATTAGAACACAGTCACGGCCATTAGTTTACATATTGCCCATGACTGCTTCCTTGCTAACATAGCAGAGTTGAGGGGTTGTAACAGAAAGTGTGTGTGGCCTTGTAGGCTTAAAATATTTACTACTGCAGAGAGTCCCGGGCTGTGACGGCGCAGGAACGGCTGAGAGGAGATGCCCCACTTCCGAGGTCAGGGGAGCGGACGAGAGTGCCAGGCTGCAACGGCGTGGGAACAGCTGAGAGGAGCCANTGGCACCAATGCTTGGCTCCCCCATGTCATTCTTTTCTCCCTTTTCTGGCTGAATTCCCATCTGGAGCACAGAGGCTCTCTGTGTCTACTTATTTGCCCTGGCTTCTAAGATCCACACGGGAGGGAGCCCAAAGTGGGGCACCCCCCGCTATTCAAGTGGGCACCAGTGGCCTACATAAAAGGTGCAAGTTCCTTGTCTTGGAACTTTATTGGTCTGTGTAAACCAAGTTGTTCAGCCTCTTTTCTCCACTAATTTTCCTACTACACTATTCTTTCCTAATCTCTCTTTATATTTCTAAATAAATACGTTTTTCCTAGCCGACTCCATCCCTGCTTCGAATTCCCTGGATCCACCAGGGCTCGACCCTGGCATTGCACCATGCTTTTTCTCTTACCATTAAAACTTGGTGTTCTTTCTGTCAGTACACATCAACCTTTATCCTTTTTCACAGCTTTGTGGGCAAGTATTCCATGTACATGGCTATGCCATAGTTTGTTCAACTGGTCCCTGACTGCTAGACACAATGGTTTCACGTCTTTTGCTGGACATGATCTTGGAACTAAGAATTTAAAAAATCCTAATTAAATGAAGTCAAATATGCTTGTTTCTCATTTTATTATGCTTTAACCAAAGCTCCTTTTGGTATTAAAATTTTTTCCTGATGAAAAATGTAATAGAGTTTTATACAAACTTTGGAATAAAAACTGCAAGACATTTCTGGGAAGATGGTGGTGAAGAAACTTATCTCCGATACCTTTTTCTCACAATCTATTCAGCCATCAGCTACCTTTGCTGAACATAGCAGAAGCATGGGCTATGAGATATAAGGGAGCCTTAGAGGCTGTGGGAGCCTGGAGTCTGGTCCTTTCAGGCCACTGAGAGTCTGGCACCTGAGAGCCCTGGAGTGAGCCTTGGGCTCAACAGTACCAGCTCAAGGACACCCCTGGGCCCCCCCTGGAAGGATGGAGCTAGCCAGGAGCCCCCACTGTGGAAGATCCGCCCATCTCCCTAGTCCCAGGGAGCCTCAGACAAGCTGATCAGGTGAGCCCAGTGGCCTAGCTCTGAGAACGAGAGAGCATCAGCCTTGCAGAGGAGGAACGAGGTGCTGCTCCCCAGCTGCAGGCAGGGACCCAAGTGTCTCCTACTCTCTCATGGGCCCTTAGGAGCAGGGTCTGCTGTGTCCCTGCCATGTGTGGGTGACCACCACTGTGGCCCCCAGCAGCTAGGCATGGCTCCAAGGGTAAAGGGAGCTGCAAGTAGGCAAGGGGAAAAGGCAAGGTATCTTAGCCATCCCCGGGGGAGGAAGAACGAACAGTCAGCTTGCTCAGAAATGGCCCTCCTGCAGAAGGCATCTTGACTAGAAACCAGAAAGGCACTTAAGAGATTCAATTACAGCACATACTGGAACCGAAGAATTATTTTTGAATTCTTTTTTAAAGTACATATCTTTAAAGGGATAACATCCTCCACTTAGACACAAATCAGTGACCTGAAAGATGAAGTGGAAGATACAGCTCAAAACCAAGGACAACATATACAGAGCTAAAAATCATAAAGGGGGAAATAACAGATAAAAATCATAAGGGGAAACAAAATAAGAAACTTGCCTGCTAGAGCCATGAAAAACAGCATAGGGGAGTCAGCAACTATAAACATGCTGAATGCCCCCAGCCAGAGCAGACTGAAGGACAAGTGAAAACAGGCGACTAAGTTCCAGTGAAGGCTCGTGAAATGAGATACCCATAGGCCTGGGATGGAAATATCACTGCCCTTCAGGGGCTAGAGAAAATTTTAGAAGCTTCCAAAGAGAGAGACCTGCGTGCTGTGTGTGCTAAGTCATTTCAGTCATTTAGGACTCTGTGAGGCCCTATGGACTGTAGCCCACCAGGCTCCTCTGTCTATGGGATTCTCCAGGCAGGAATACTGGAGTGGGTTGCCAAGCCCTCCTCCAGGGGCTCTTCCTGACTCAGGGATTGAACCCGGGTCTCCTGAGGCTCCTGCATTGCAGGTGGACTCTTTACCGCTGAACCTCTGGGGAAGAAAGACTTGCTATTTACAAGAATAGAAGAAAATGAGATGCTGTAAGATTTTTCTTTTTCAAATTTTAATTTGGATAATCGCTATACAGTTTNAGCCCTCCTCCAGGGGCTCTTCCTGACTCAGGGATTGAACCCGGGTCTCCTGAGGCTCCTGCATTGCAGGTGGACTCTTTACCGCTGAACCTCTGGGGAAGAAAGACTTGCTATTTACAAGAATAGAAGAAAATGAGATGCTGTAAGATTTTTCTTTTTCAAATTTTAATTTGGATAATCGCTATACAGTTTGTGATGGTTTCTGCCATACATCATCATGAATCAGCCATAGGTGTACATACATCTGCTTCCTCTTGAGCCTCCTTCCCACCTCCCTCCCCATCCCGTCCCTCGAGGTTGTCACAAAGCAGGGACTTTGGGCTGTCTGTGTCACACAGCAAATTCCCACTGGCTATCTATTTTGCATACAGTAATGTGTATGTTTCAATGCTACTCCCTCAGATCACCCCACCCTCTTCTCCCCCACTGTGTCCAAAAGCCTGTTCTCTATGTGTGTGTCTCCTTTGCTGTCCTGCAGATAGGATCATCAGTATCACCTTTCTAGATTCCATATATCTGCGTTAACATTGTCAGATTTCCCACTCATCCCACTGGCAGGAAGAAGGTGCTGGAACAATATTTATGTAGTATTGAAAGGGAGAAAGGTCTACTTAGGTCTTCTGTCCATTTTTTGATCAGAAGGAGAACACGTATACATGGTATCTAGAAAAATGGTACAGATGATTCTATTTGCAAAGCTGAAACAGAGACACAGAGGTAGAGAGCAAACATATGGATACCAGGAGGAAAGTGAAGAGAGGGAGGAATTGAGAGGTTGGGATGGACACATATACATGAATATTACTGTAAAATCTTAACTAAGGGGAACCTCCTGTTTAGCACAGAGAACTCTCCTGAATGCGCTGTGGTAAGAATGGACGGGAAGGAAGTCCAGAAGAGAGGGGATGCATGTTTATATATAAGTGATTCACTTTGCTTCGCAGTAACACTAACACACTATTGTAAAGCAACTATACTCCAACGGAAATTAATTTTAAAAAAGGAAAGGGGTACCAGTCAAGCCTGATGGACCTGCCGAGTCATTTGTCTGTCGGTTTGAAAATATCAACTAGGATGGCATGTGGCTAGGAGCGAGAGGAAACCCTCTTGACCTCAGAAGTGTAAGCAAACTGGGGTTCCAGTCACACACAGGAAGTCTGTGTACCAATGCCCCGGGCTGATGTGTGGCTCAGATGCCCCTGGGCTGATGTGTGGCTCGGTAATAGAGTCTGGAATGGGCATGTTCATGTTTGGGAGATGCTTATATTAAAAAATGATTTTTTTTTCCCTCCTTCCCACTCCCCATGCCTCCATCACAAAGCACTGGGTTGAATCTTTTGTGTTATACAGCAGTTTCCCAATAGCTATCTGTTTTACATATGGTTATGTATATGTGCGGGACTTCCAAGGTGGTACTAGTGGTAAAGAACCCACCCACCAATGCAGGAAGCATGAGAGACGCGGGTTCAATCCCTGGGTCAGGAAGATCCCCTGGAGGAGGGCATGGCGACCCACTCCAGTATTCTTGCCTGGATAATCCCATAGACAGAGGGGTCTGGCAGGCTACAGTCTATGGGTCATGAAGAATCGGAAATGACTGAAGTGACTTAGCACACGTGTATATTTGTCAGTGGTACTTTCTCAGTTCATCCCACCCTCTCCTTCCCCTGCCGTGTCCATTCTCTGTGTCTGCATCTCCATTCCTCCCTGTAGATAGGTTCATCAGTACCATTTTTCTAGATTTCACATATAAGCTTTAATACACAATGTTTGTTTTTCTCTTTCTAATATACTTTATTCTGTATGACAGGCTCTGGGTTCATCCACATCACNTCTCAGTTCATCCCACCCTCTCCTTCCCCTGCCGTGTCCATTCTCTGTGTCTGCATCTCCATTCCTCCCTGTAGATAGGTTCATCAGTACCATTTTTCTAGATTTCACATATAAGCTTTAATACACAATGTTTGTTTTTCTCTTTCTAATATACTTTATTCTGTATGACAGGCTCTGGGTTCATCCACATCACTTCAAATGGCTCGATTTGGTTCCTTTTCATGGCTAAGTAGTACTCCACTGAATATATATATATATATATACGCACATCTTCTTCATCAATTCCTCTGTTGACGGGCGTTTAGGCTGCTCCCATGTTCTTCGCTATTGTAAATAGTTCTGCAGCGAACATTTGGGGTACACGTGTGTTTTTGAGTTATGGTTTCTCAGGATAGATTCTCAGTAGTGGGTTACTGGGTCATATGATAGTTCTTTGTTTAGTTTTTTAAGGACCCTCCAATGATTCTTTCTTTACCTGAATTTTCAGTTCACCTGGGCATCTTATATTTCTTTTAGATAACTAATAATTATTATCATTTTCTTTTTCCTAAATCTGGCAAACTCTGTCCTTTGATGCCCTAATGGACTTGTTCTACCTCAGAAATGATGTCACTGCTCTAGGCATCACACACACAGTAGGAAGAGAGAGGCAGAGACGGGCTAGTAGCAGATTCCAGCTTATATCTAACTGGCTGAATCGTGTCACGTGGCCACATGTAGCTGCAAAGGACATTGAGACATCAGCTAGAGCATTTATGGTGTCAACAGAAGAGGCAAACAAGGGAGTAGAGGCTGGAAGTGGCGTCGGACGGCTAGCACGCCTGCCTGCTTTGCAGGGACCCTCACGGTGTGCAGGCCATGCAGCAAATTATAGGGGGAATTTTATCGCAGTTTATGTGAAGCTTTTCCCTGGGTGTTGTTTAATCAGTTCACTATTTCAGGCATCAAATTATTTCCCTTAGTATCTTAAAACGATACTTTATTATTGCTCACGAGTCTATGGGCCAGCTGGGTGGTTTTGGTCTTGGCTGAATGTCTGCGTTTGACCCTTCACTTTTGTTCGTTAAAGTAGGTATTACTTTGACTTCTCTGGTGGCTCAGACGGTAAAGCATCTGCCTACAGTGCGGGAGACCAAGGTTCAATCCCTGGGTTGGGAAGATCTCCTGGAGANGTCTATGGGCCAGCTGGGTGGTTTTGGTCTTGGCTGAATGTCTGCGTTTGACCCTTCACTTTTGTTCGTTAAAGTAGGTATTACTTTGACTTCTCTGGTGGCTCAGACGGTAAAGCATCTGCCTACAGTGCGGGAGACCAGGGTTCAATCCCTGGGTTGGGAAGATCTCCTGGAGAAGAAAACGGCAACCCACTCCAGTATTCTTGCCTGGAAAATCCCATGGACAGAGGAGCCTGGTAGGCTACAGTCCATGGGATCTCAGAGTTGGACATGACTGAGCAACTTCACTGTACTACTTTAATTTAGAATATAACATAGACGGAGAGAAGTGCACACATCATGAGGTTGCAGCCTGATAAATTTTTACAGGCTGACCCCACCAGTGCAGCCAGCAGACAGATAAGCGCCAGCACCCATGACCCCTCAGCATCTCCTTTCAGGCATTTACCTTCCAGAAATAGCCACTGTTCTCACTCTGTCAGCATAGATTTGATTGGCCTCTTTTAGAATTTGCATAAACGGTTGGGTCTGATTCATTTCATCTATTTTATTTGTAAGCTTCATCGATATGGTCCCACACGGCTGTCATTCATCTGTGTTGGTGATCATGTAGAATCTCATTCTGTGAGCACACCTCAGTTCCTTTATCCATTCTAGCACTGATGGATACTTGGATTGTTTCTGAGGTGGTGTTATTATGGATAATATTACTATGAATATATTTGAACATATCTTTTTGTGTATATATATATATATATATATATATATACAAAATCAGCTGCTGCATACTCCATGGAAGAGGGGCTGTTGCATGGAGTCAGTGTGTGTTCAATTATAGTAGATACTTCCAAAGAGATTCTCAAAGACCATGCTCCCACCATGTGCTAAGTTACACTCCATCAGTGATAAATGAGAGTCCCAGTTGCTAAGCATTCTGGCCAACAACTGTCCTGCCCGTTTAAATTTTTGTCCTTTTGACGGGGTTTAGGGCTACCTTGTTTTGAAATGCATGTTTTCCTGAAGACTGGCAGTGTTGGTTAGGGAGAGGGAAGAAGGAAGCTAGTGTTTACTGAGCACCTATTATGAGCGTTTTTAAGATACCGCCACATACTGAGTTGGGATTCAATCTGATAGGCAGAGGCTGGATGCCATCTAGGACTGGCAAAAGAGAGGACCATGATGGCTTGTCATGATAGAACAGTTGGTTGGATAAAATTCTCAGCAGACTCAGCAGCTGAGTCTGATCACAGCTTTTTAACCTACTGCCCACTCTGTTCCTTTGGAATGATGGTGACTTTTTACTTCTAGCTGCCAATTGTCATGAGAAAAAGTGGATTGTTATGTGCCTATGAATGACAGTAAAGCATTCAGACCTGTTACTTGAGTCTCACTGGAACCACTGTGTTAGTTTGCTACGGTTGCCATAACAAAACACCACAAACTGGATGGCTTAAAGAACTAATTTGTTGTCTCACAATTCTGGAGGCTAGAAGTTGGTGTCAGCAGGGTTGGTTACTTCTGAGGCTACCAGAGAGAATCCATATGGTCCTCTTGTCTAGTTTCTGGAGGTTTGCTGGAAATCCTTGGCATGTAGAAGCATCGTCCTAATTTCTGCCTTCATTTCATGTGGCATTCTTCCTGTGTGCTTGTCTGTCTCAAAATTCCCTTTTTTGTAGGGACATTAGTCCTATCAAATTAAGAATTCACCCTACTTCTAGTATAACTTTCTCTTAAGTAATTTCATCTGCAATGACCCTCTTTCCAAATAAAGTCACATTCTGAGCCACTGGGTAACGGTTAAGACTTCAACATATGAATGTCAGCGGGGGAGGAGAGCAAACAATCCAATTCATAACACATACATCTCATTCTCTTAGGTACCGTGTATCTATATGGGATGTACGGATGTATATACACCGGCATATAGGTACAGGTATAGTGGCACAGGTGGTAAAGAACCTGCCTGCCGATGCAGGAGACGCAAGCGACACCGGTTTGATGCTTGTGTCAGGAAGATCCCCTGGAGGAGGAGTGGAAACCCACTCCGGTATTTCTTGCCTGGAAAATTCCATGGACAGAGGAGCCTGGTGGGCTACAGTCCATGAGGTCTCAAAGAGCCAGACATGACTGAGCACACAGTATGTATAGGTGTAGATATAGATATATAGATATAGGTATCAGTTCCGTTCAGTTCAGTTGCTCAGTCGTGTCTGACTCTTTGCAACCCCATGGACTGCAGCACTCCAGGCTTCCCTGTCCATCACCAACTCCTGGAGCTTGCTCAAACTCATGTCCATCAAGCCGGTGAGAGAGAGGTATCAAGTCGGTGAGATATAGGTATAGGTATAGCTATAGATATATTCCTGTGCTCTCCTCCAGCTGTGTGCACATGTGTACTAAATGTCGCTCACTTCCCTATTGTGCAAGGCTAGGGACTCTGGGAACTCAGGGGAAAACAATCTCCAGCAGGGTCACTGCCCTCAAGGGGCTTGTATTTTATCAGGTTAAGGTAGACAATCAACTGCTAAGCAGATGAAAGACGATCCGGCTAGAAATCTACGTCCTAAAGAAAATAGGACTAGTTAGTGCATTAGAGTCCAGCTAGGGTGGGATGGGCTTATACTGTTTTAGAAGAGTTGTTCCAGGAAGTCTGTTGTGAGGAAGTGAGGAGGCAAGGTCAGAGGGCACCGCCCAGGCCAAGGCCCTGCAGGAGGACCAGCCCCATCTCTTTGGGAAACAGTGAGGTTCATGTGGCCAGAGTGTGCAGAGCAGCAGGAGATAAGCTGGAGGGCCAGAATGTGGTGAGGGTCCACGGGGTCTTAGAGGCCGCGGCAAGCTTTGCCTTTTATTTTCAAGGTGTGGGCAGCCCTTTGGAGGGCAAGCTGCAGTTTGCATTTGGAAACATTTTCTGAAGTGTCCTTGAACGTCTTATGTAACCGAGACAAAAGCCAGAAGGCAGAAGGTTGGAGGGCTTCTTTTAGGTCACAAGCTTTTAGGGGCAGGCTTTGACTAAAATAGACATCTCTAAATCCTCCTCCTGTCAAGAAGAAGGCAGAAAACTGCCTTCTTCCTCTCCTGGGATGCTGAGAGGGGAGCTTGGTAATGCATGCGAAGTCTCCTGTACATTCTGCATACGGCAGGAGGCGAGGTTGCATCATCTCCATTTGTAAAGCTGAAGCTTTCTCAGTGCAAGACAATGAGTTTTCCAACCCAGACGTTCGTTCCCCTTGGCATCCTACATGGGCTTCCTAGAAAAAGGAAAAAAAAAAAAAAAAAACGGGTCACACATAGGAAACAGGCTGATCCAACAGAAGATCCGTTTGGTTTCATCAGATGGCCCATGCATCATGCCTGGAGTAGCTGCAGCCACAATCTGAAATCTTTGTGACACCATGATGTTGGGAAAGAGCACATTTTGCCCCAAATCACCCTCCAGCCTGCTCAACCTGAGTTATGGATGGAAGGGAAGGCTTGCTGGTTTACGGGTTCATTTATGGATTTGGGAAACCCGAAGATTCACAGCTCTGTGTGTCAGTTGTCACTTGCTGCCTCCCCCACCCCAAACAGATGCTGGTCTTTGATACAATTCTCTCTCGTTTTAAGATTCACTTACTTATGTATATTTTAGTTGCGGTGGGCCTTTGCTGCTGCCAGCAGGGCCTACTCTTTGTGGCAACGTGTGGGCTTCTCGTTGCGGTGGCTTCTCTTGTTGGGGAGCACC
>SJYA01000387.1:471999-519664 GCA_006410615.1 Neotragus moschatus
TGGGACCTTATTATGAAGGCTAATAACAATGGTCTTCGTGCTAAGGACCAGTTCATGCCATGGATAAAGGGCCCAGGGTTCGAGGTGAGGCAGAGACCACACTGGTCTTCCTCGACTATGTCTCCCAGGTTCTGGTACAGGGTCTCGTACAGACTCAGCATCCAGTGAATATTTACTGAAGGGAGCAAACAAATCCTTTCATAGGCTGCTTTCACATATCAGCAGTTCTCACATGCATGCACGCCAAAGCCGTGTCTGGGTACTATTTGATATTCTTGAATATGGTACAAGAATTCCTTACTGAGTCTCCTGATACATATAAGTTGGTGTCCAAGCCAAGAAAATACACATAATTGTACACATCTCAACAAAAAGGCAGGTGTGAGAGGAATCAGTGGAATGGGCTGAGTATGGCAACTTGAAAATCGTCCAGTTGTTCCATTGTTTGGGACTCTGTTTTATAGGGACAAAAGCTTTCCCTGAATTTCTGGAAGAAATGTACATTTTCTTGCCTAAAAGCTGATGAGGGCTCTGACATTTCTAGCAACTGTTTCCTGGGCTGAATCCCAAGGTTCAGTACATAAAAGACCGGTGGTCAGGTCTGTGCTGTTGCAATACAGAGCTTTCACCAGATGCCCTGAAGGCCCTCTCTCTGGGTCAGTTGCTGTTCAGCATCCCTGGAGGCTGCCTCCTCTATCCGTAATTTTGCAGAATCTATTCCCAACACTCACGAGACAAATCTCTAGGGGATGATGGAGGGGCTGACAGCTAAAGCTGCGGGGATTTTTTAGCAAAAGTATTTCCAAGATATATATTTATATATCATATCACATTTCATATATATTTCAAGTGCCATATATATGAGCATATACACAGTTAGGCATAAGACAGCCACCTACCTGCTATGATTCTGAGGGGACCAACCTGACCCCCCCGAAGAACAACCCCTCTTGCTTAGCTTGCCAATTCCCTACTGGGCTGAGCCATTTGATTCCATAATGAGAGTGTGGCTTAAAATTTCACTGCCCTCCGACCCATTAATTTCACCCCAAGGCTAATAACCTTCATTGACATGGAAAGTCATTCCTGGAAGGATCATGTAAAACGAAGAAACGTGCGAAGGACCCAGATGCCTGGTGAAAAGAGACGAATCACAATTTATCAACACACTGGAGTCTGTGCAAAAATTAAAAACTGTTCCAAAAATTTAAAATGGAGGAATATTCATAATAAAATGGCAGAAAGCAGCAAATTACGCAAAATTGTGCTTGTCACAAGAGTACAGTTATGTAACACATACACACACACATATGTGTCCAGCTTGATTCTGAGCTTCCACTGACATTGACCATGAGGCTGGTGAGGACCTGCAGCCACCCCATCCCTGCCCCATTCTATTTGCCTGAGTAATTGGCAAGGCTCACGGGGAGGGAACTTGGGGAGGGGGCAGTGCAGGTGAAAATGTATGGGTTATTTTCCTAAAGGCAGGTGATAAAATGCAAAATAATTGAGGAAAGGACACTTTTATCTTTCCTCACGGGGTATGGAAGAGGTCCATGGCTGAGTGCAGCCTGAGAAGAACACAGCTNCACGGGGAGGGAACTTGGGGAGGGGGCAGTGCAGGTGAAAATGTATGGGTTATTTTCCTAAAGGCAGGTGATAAAATGCAAAATAATTGAGGAAAGGACACTTTTATCTTTCCTCACGGGGTATGGAAGAGGTCCATGGCTGAGTGCAGCCTGAGAAGAACACAGCTCCATTTGGTCCCTGGAGCGTTTGGGGGGTATTTTAGCGGCTCCTTGGCCAGGGAGGGGCTTCCTGGGTCCAGTCCCTGGATCTGGAAGATCCCCTAGAGAAGGAAATGGCAACCCATTCTGGTACTTTTGCCTGGAAAATCCCATGGATGGAGAAACGTGTAGGCTATAGTCCATGGGGTCATGAAGAGTTGGACACGACTGAGTGACTTCACTTCATTTTTTGGCCAGGGAGGTGGTATTCCTCTGAGTGGCTCAGATGATAAAGAATCTGCCTGCAATGCAAGAAACCTGGGTTCCATCCCTGGGTCGGAAGATTCCCCTGGAGAAGGGAATGGCAACTCACTCCAGTATTCTTGCCTGGAGAATCCCATGGATGGAGGAGGCTGGCGGGCTATAGTAGATGGGGTCGCAAAGAGTCGGACAGGACTGAGTGACTAACACACTTGGCAAGGGAGGTGGTGTCCGCCTGGGTGGCAATTGACTCCCCCTCCATTTTACAGGTGAGAAATTTAAATCGGTGGGCCATGCTCTTTCTTGAGGCTCCAGGGGAGTATTCATTTCCTTGCCTTTTCCAGCTTCGAAGGCCCCTGCACTCCTGGGCTCGTGCACCCTTCGTCCATCCACGGTCAGGGCCAGGAGTGAAGCATCCTTAAATCTCCCTCTCTTTGTCTTTGTCACCTCTGCTTCTGTCCTCACGTCGCTTTCTCGGACTCTCCCGCCTCCCTCTGATAAGGACCCTTGTGATGACACTGGGACCACCTGTATAATCCAGCATAATCCCCCATCATAAGACCCTTAACTTCATCCCATCTGCAAAGGCCCTTCTGCCCTGTAAGGTGACATATTCCTAAGGCTGATGACACCGACATCCTGCCCTCCACACGCCCTCATGTCGAGTGTAAGCTACTGCTATGCCATTGGAGGAAATACCATGTTTAATGATACGCAAGAATAGTTATGGAAGCTTTGTCTTCTTAACTGTAGGAAAAAGCACTTCGGACCGTTCAAAACTGGATGCTGTGTCAAACTCGTTAGAAACAGATCTGTGACAGGGTGGTGGGGGAGGAAAAGCAAACCCATTTGTGATGAGCACAGTAAACAAAATCATTAATTCCACTAGAAGACTAAATTTCTTGAGAGGTTTCATTAGGAGTAAAAAAAGATAAAAAAAAAAAAAAGAGAGAGAGAGAGAGTAAAAAACAACTAGTTCTCACTTGGATAATTTTTTTCTTTTCGAGATTTCTGTTTAAATCAGAGAAAACAACAATGGGGGTTTTGAATGAGTCCTAAGCAGTTTCTTATAAAGAGAGACCATGGAGACAGACGCAAATGGGCTGTGTGCTGATGTGTCCAGTCACACTCCCCTTAAAGAAATACATAGATTTTTGTGCAAACATAGGTTTGTTGTTGTTAAGTTGCTAAGTCCTGTCCGACTCTTTTGTAACTCCGTGGACTGTAGCCCTCAGGCTCCTCTGTTCTTGGGATTTCCCAGGCAAGAATGCGAGAGTAGGGAGCCATTCCCTTCTCCAGGGAATCTTCCTGACCCAGGGGTTGAACTCGAGTCTCCTGCATTGCAGGTGGATTCTTTATCATTGAGCCCCTAGGGGAGCCCCAAAACATGGATGTTTGAATGCAAATGGATTCATGTGATTGATGAAAACTCTCATGTGTCAAGTACCATGTTAGGCTTGGAGGATACACACGTGGATTAGGCAATCGCAGCACCACCCCGAGAGGCATGCACTCTGGTGGAGAGGCAATGAAAGCTGTTCAAATAAGTATGTTTAATCGCCTCTTGCATCAATGGGCACTTTTGGATATTAAGCTCCTAAAAGGGAGAGCAAGAGGCAAGGTGAGCCATGGTGGAGATAATTCTAGTTTACCAGGAACAGTGTCACCTGCGTTGCCATGGAGGACGACAACACAGCTGAGACGCGGGCACAGGGCACATATCCGGGTACACACTCCCTCTTGTTCACAGGTGTCTGGGTGCTGAGACCTAGAGGGGAGCTTCCAGTGAGTGGTCAGTATCTGGGTATCACCTGCTCCATCCGCCCCTTGTCACACCTGGGAGTGGGGCTGGGGCAGTTTGATGATCCTGTGATGACTCAGTTCCCAGCAGCTCTGCCCCTCTCCTTCCCATCTCACACTGAACAAGCTGCCCCAGTTTTTCACGCTGAAATCTAATCGTGGCCAAAGCAATTCAAGATGAAGAAGAGCACCCCCCCCTTTTTTTCCCTCTGCAGAAACTTGATTCTTCAGTGGCATGTTCTCTCAAAAGGAAGCTCAATCTTTCTTGAATATGAATAAAAATCACATGATTATATTTATGAAGCCTGTGTCTACAGCTTACATCAAAGTAGTGAAGACTTGATACTTGACAAGGGAAAAGAGGCCATGGTGTTCTCAGCATCAGTCCATATTTCAAAAAAAACTCACTGCTTTTGGATCTCACTGGATTTGAGTAAGAAAACAACTTGAATTAATGGAAATTCTAGAGAAACAGTTGTGAATAATTAACGTGAACATGGATATACTCCTAATCAGAGTTTCTGTCCTTACTTCTCTGCTATTATCAAACTAAATCCCCTTGGTACCCCTCTGCTAACATGTCATCCACCTTAAAAGTTGTTATGTTTGCTTTGTAAAAATAAATCATTCTAAAATGACTGGACTTAAACCACTGATAGGCTCAAAACACCTGGTGTGTCCTCCTGACTGCTCTAAGGGTTTGACTGTGTCTTTTCTAGATGCTTGCTCTCGGTAGAAATGTTTGGGCATCTGGACAGCCACTGAGGCTTTGGGTGAAGTGACATCAGCTTAGACACCAGTTAGCGGCTGCTCTCACCCTGGATGCACAGTAGAAGCACCTGGGAGCTTTTGAAAATCATAGCCGCCCAAGTGCTAAGGAACTGATCCTGAATCTCCAGGGACAAAGCTGGGCACCTGCAGCTTTATACAGTTCCCCCAGGGTGCTTCCAACACGCTGGGCAGATTGAAGACCGCTGGCATAGAAGATGCTATCTTTCAGCTAGATGATGGTGGTCTATCGCCCTCAGTCACNCAACGCCCAGAATCCTTTCCCCTTTCTCGAAGAAGCAGGGAGAGGAACTTTCATTTCTGGCAGAGGAGGAGACAACCGGCTCCTCTTTCAGTTGTGGCGGGACTCTCAGTATACCTCTTGTGTGGAGACAGTTGTCTCTGGTAACTTCTTAGGTGAGCTAGGATGTGAAGGAACTTTTCAAAGTCTAAGTGAAGTGGTGTGATTTCACTCAAGATGCTGCCACGGCAAAAGGCCTCATCTCCCCTGGAGGGGAGAATCTCCTAGTTTTTCTCGAGTTGCGGCCGTCCCTCTGGAGTTATGACGGGGACCTCTGGGATCCCCTTCTTTGACCTCCACGAAGTCCACTCTCCATGGGAGTTGTCAGGGGCCTCTCGACATTGCTCTCAAGTCGGTGCCGTGTCATAAGTTCTCGTCAGGATTTGAGCCTGGAACCTGAGGTGTCCTCTGCAGTGCTGACAGGGATCTTGGCGTTCTTCTGGAGTCCCCAGACCGGAATCAGGCCTCGTCTCCAGTGAAGACAAGCANGTTAGGGAGATGTGTATAAGAGACAGCCATGGGAGTTGTCAGGGGCCTCTCGACATTGCTCTCAAGTCGGTGCCGTGTCATAAGTTCTCGTCAGGATTTGAGCCTGGAACCTGAGGTGTCCTCTGCAGTGCTGACAGGGATCTTGGCGTTCTTCTGGAGTCCCCAGACCGGAATCAGGCCTCGTCTCCAGTGAAGACAAGCACTTCCGCTTTCCTGCCGAGCACTCGAATCAGAGTCAGTCTTCCCGTGACGTTGACATAAATATCTGTTGATTTCCCTAGAAGTGACAAGGACTGTCACACGTGCCCCTGAGTTTTGAGTCGATATTCGGGTTGTCAGTCAAGGGAATGCAGGATAATCAAGTTAATCTGAAGGGGACTGACACATTTGTTGTCTTTAGGAATGGTGGCACCACCCAGGGAAATTTTGTGGGTTTCTGGAATGGTGGCACCACCCAGGGAATATTTTTGGTTCTTTAAGAATGGTGGCACCACACAGGGAACATTTGTGGGTCTTTAGGAACGGTGGCACCACCCAGGGAGTGCCTCTGGCCTTTCCTGTGTATAGCGCCTCCTCCTGACATGCGACTGCAACGCCAAGAATCCTTTCCCCTTTCTCGACAAAGCAGGGAAAGGCATCTTCATTTTTGTCTGAGGAGGAGGCAACAAGGCTCATCGTCAGTTGTGGCGGGACCCACGGTATTCCTCTTGAGTGGAGACAGGTATTTTGGGGAACTTCTTGAGGTGTATAAAGGGTGTGAAGAAACCTTTCGAAGTCTAAGTGGGGTGGTGTAATTTCCCTAGAGATGCCGCCTTGGAAAAGGGCCTCATCTCGCCTGGAGGGGAGAATCTCCTAGTTTCTCTCGAGTTTCGGCAGTCCCTCTCGACTTACAACAGAGACCTCTGGGATCCCCTCGTTTGACCTCAACATAGTCCAGTCTCNAGAGGGAGAGATGGAGGTAATTGCTTCACTCATGACTAGATAATTAGGGGATTATACCTTTAAATAAATATTTGGAAAAAAATTAGAAGTATCTACTGGTAGAATAAAAAACAAACCAGAGTATACATAACAAAATGAGAAAGGAGCTCTGATAAAGCAGAAGTCATAACAAAGCAAGGTGGGAAACACAGAGTCAGACATTTTCATCACGGTGATAAATGCTGAAAAATTCAACTCTACTCCATCAAAGGAAAACAGTCTTGTGACAGGAAGCAAACATCTATCACATGATGTAAGAGACAGAAACCAAGGAGAGTGCTTTTGCCATTCACAATAAAGGACGGGGATTTCCCTGGTGGTCCAGTGGTTAAGACAAAGCTTCCACTGCTGGGGGCACGGATTTAAGGCCTGGTCATGAATCCCAGGGACGGGGGAGCCTGGTGGGCTGCCGTCTATGGGGTCGCACAGAGTCGGACACGACTGAAGTGACTCAGCAGCAGCAGCAGCGTGAAGCTAAGACTCCACATGGCCCCTGGCGCAGCTAATACACACCCGTATGGAAAGTCACTCAGTCGTGTTCCACTGTTTGCAACCCCATGGGCTGTGGCCCATCAGGCTCCTCTGTCCATGGAATTCTCCAGGCAGGAACACTGGAGTGGGCAGCCATTCCCGTCTCTAGGAGATCTTTCCAACCCAGGGATCCGACCGGGTCTCCTGCACTGCAGGCAGATTCTTTACCGTCTGAGCCACCAGGGAAGCCACATACACACCGGACAAGGCAAAGGCAGGGCGAGGCTAGCTCGTACAGCAGACAGGAAGGGTGACAATGTCAACATCAGGAGAATAAAAGCACTAATCTGAAGAGACACAGTCACACCTATGTCCACTGCGGCACTGCTTACAGTAGCCAAGATACAGCAGCAACCTGTCTCGTCAACAGATGAGTGGGTACAGAAGATGTGGTGTAGATATAAGCAAACACACCACACATGCACACTAGAATACGAGTCAGTTATAAAGAAAGAAAGCTGGCCTCCCAGTTTCGAAAACACAGATGGATCTAGGGCGTATTGCTAAGTCACTTCGGTCGTGTCCCACTCTGTGCGACCCCACAGACGGCAGCCCACCAGGCTCCCCCGTCCCTGGGATTCTCCAGGCAAGAACACGGGAGTGGGTTGCCATTTCCTTCTCCAATGTGTGAAAGTGGAAAGGGAAAGTGAAGTCGCTCAGGCGTGTCTGACTCCCAGCGATCCAGTGGGCCGCAGCCCACCAGGCTTGAGTCAGACCAAGAAAGACAAACACTGTATGACCTCACTTATGTTTGGAATCTAAAGAAACAAAACACATCAGCAAACATAACAAAACAGAAGCAGACTCATAGACACACAGAAGAAGCAAGTGGTTGCCAGAGGGGGGAGGAATGAAATAGATGAGGGAGATTAAGTTAAAAAATAAGCCACAGGGATATAATGTATAGCATAGAGAATATACCAATAATATAACAGCTGCATAGTGACCAGCGGTAACTAGACATAGCAGTGATCATTAGTAACATATAAAAATATTGAATCACTGTGTTGTATACTTGAAACTACTATCATCCTGTAAGTCAACTATACTTCAATTTAAAAATTTTTTAAAAATATAGATGTCAATTAAGAAGCCTTGGGCTTCCCATCTGGGGTTAGTGGTAAAGAACTTGTCTGCCGATGCAGGAGATACAAAAGGTGCAAGTTCGATCCCTGGGTCAGGAAGATCCCCTGGAGGAGGGCATGGCAGCCCACTCCAGTTTTCTTGCCTGGAGAATCCCATGGACAGAAGAGCCTCACGGGCTATAGTTCATTGGGTCACAAAGAGTTGGGCACAACTGAAGCGAATTAGCACCCATATTCAAGAAGCCTTAGAACTGCAATATGAGTCATGTTAGATTATGAAAAGTGATGATTCTGAAAACAGTCATTAGCCATCACGCACTGATAAACACTGTTGACATTTGTAAATTAATCCTTCAGAAGTCAAGAGGAAACCATCAAAATAAAGTCATTGGGGAGAATGATCGAAAACCATCACTCTGTGATAGATCAGCGGCCAGGAAATTAGTTATTTGGCTGTATTAATCACCCGTGGCCGCTGTAAGAAATGTCCGCCAACTTGGCGTTTTAAAAGGGCGCACATTGACTCTCTCATAGTTCTGGAGGCCAGAGCCTGGCATCAGCTTACTGCTGCCAGCAAGGTGTCAGGAGAACCACCTTCTCCAGGAGGACCTCCGGCTTCCTCACCTCTTCCTGTTCTGAAGCTCCCTCCCCTGGCTGTGGCCCCTCCTCCAGCCTCAAAGCCAGCAGCACAGCGCCTCGCTTCGGTTATCACATCGCCTCCCTCTTCTGTTTTGGTTCCCTTCCTGCCTCCTCTTATGACGAGACTGTGACTGCATGTAAGGCACACCTAGATACTTCAGGATAGCCGCCCCATCTCAAGATTCTTAATCACGCCGGCAAAGTCTCTTCTGTCGTATAAAAAGCCTGTCTGTCTTCAGGAGGCATCACTCAGCCTGTCACAGTGATGATGGGTGCTCAGCCACCCAGTCGTGTCCGAGACCCCATGGACTGTGGCCCACCAGGCTCCCCTGCCCGTGGGATTCTCCAGGCAAGACTACTGGAGTGGAGTGCCACTTCCTACTGCAGGGAATCCTCCCGACCCAGGGATCCAGCCTCTCGTCTTCTGCATCTCCAGCACTGGCCGGCGGATTCTTTACCGCTAGTGCCACTGGGGTAGCAGGACTTAAACACAGAGATCAAGTTCACAGCACTGGGCTATTTCAAGTTTTCCATGGAACATTTCCAAAGCTGGCATGCATTTGGCTTTATAAACACCCTAAAGCAAAAATTATTTGCTGATCATCTTCTAAAATTCAAAATTTATAATACTTGTTAAGTCTCAAAGTCATGTCTGACTCTTTGCAACCCCATGAACTGCAGCATGTCAGGTTTCCCTATTCTTCACTATCTCCCTGAGTTTGTTCCAATTCATGACCATTGAGTCAGTGATGCCATCCAACCGTTTCATCCTTGGTCACCCCTTCTCCTCCTGCCCTCAAGGTTTCTTAGCATCAGGGTCTTTTCCAGCGAGTTGGCTCTTTGCATCAGGTGGCCAAAGTATCGGAGCTTCAGCTTTAGCATCAGTCTTTCCAGTGAATATTCAGCTTTGATTTCCTTTAGGACTGACTGGTTTGATCTCCTTGCTGTCCAAGGGACTCTCAAGAGTCTTCTCCAGCATCACAGTTTCAAAGTATCAGTTTTGTAATATCTAAGTAATTATAATTTTTTCTATAATACTTAGAAAGTATAATTACTTAGATATTACAAATAAAATAAAAGCACTCACAAGTATTGAGTATGCCATGAAATATCATTTCAGATTCTTTAGAAAAATCATAAAAACAAGGACACAACTAAAGCTGTCAGACATATCAGAAAAGGTGGGTTTCTAAAACAAAACTCTTCGTTACCAAATGAAAAAGAAAATAAATATGTAAGTAGTCATTCATGGCAGGGAATTAGAACATGAACCAGATAAAAGTGGAAATTAATTAATTAGAAAGAGGGTAAGATTAATAAGTAAAACAAAAAGTAATCTATTTGCAGAGATGATAAACATCTCTGTAAAGCGTAATCAAGGAATAACTGGAGAAATCACAGCAAAACAAAATGAGAAATAAGAACTTCTATTATCATCTTTATATTAATATTACAATGTTATTTTGGAGACTCTGGATAGGGTAGAAATAAGGAATATACACTTGATATGAAGAAGATGAGAACATAATTATTTCCAGCCAATATGATTATATACAAACACTCTCAGATTATGAATCAAAATAATATGTAGATTGTTGATACAGCGCAGTGGTTAAATAGGAAAGTAACAAGTAAAAATCAAGTCTTTATATTGTCTATACCCATTAAGAAAACATAATAATTATTAATATAAATATTGGTATCATACTTACCAAGAAATGTACAATAGCACTATGTTACATAACATGTCCTGAATGATAAGGCTATTTGGATGATAGAATTTCTCAAAAGTTTACATGATTAAAACAATTTCAAAGAAAGTCTCTATTATATTTTTGGAGAAACTCACCAAAATAATTCCATGCTAATTTGGAAGAATAAAAGGATCAGAATAAATTGTATGTATTTGGAAATGGAAGTATGATAAGGGGGAGTAAGCTTTGCAAATATTAAAAGTACAAGGCTATGTTAATTTTTAGTCCCTTTAGCCCTATTATTAAGGAAGGAATTTGACTATATGAAGTTGGCAAAGGCAAATCATCAGAGAAATTATGGATTACTTAATGGAGAGTCAGACGCTTCTTGTCAGATGGAAATGTACTGAGGAAAGACATTCTCTGGAGTACGTTAAGGGGAATGCAGCAAGGTTACCGATGTTCTGAGAGGTTTGCTTAGCACCCTTACCCCCTCCCATAGAACTGGTGACCTTTAGATACCCAGACAAAAATCAGGCAGTCTGACTTCTAAAATAATTGATACAATTACCATATAGACCAGCAACAGAGAGAACCAACATCAGAGACCCCACCCTTTTTCTCAAACCTAAACAGAGAACCAAGGTTCACAGGGCAGGTAAGGAGCTCTAGACCCTCAACTGAGAAAGGCCAGGGAAAAGGAATTTAAAAAAAAAAGAAAGATTCCAGAAGAAAGAGAGTGATTCAGGTTACAAAATAAAAGCTGAGAACAATACTCCAACTAATAAGGAGATTTAAATTTTTGAGTTCATAAACCAAGAACAAGACGGTATGAAAAAAGAAAAAACTGCAAAACAAGAATCACCTTTTAGGGATTAAAAAATAAATAAAGGTAGAGCCAAAGATATTTCTCTGAAAGATTAAAGAGATGGAAAATAACAGAGAGATGATAAGACATAAGGGTCATGGAAAGAGAGAGCAGTGGGATTATTAGATAAAGTGTAGGAGTGACTCAGAACTGATGAAGGATATAATATACCAGATGGAAGGACTTGCTCTACAATGAATTATAAATGACTTCACCCTAAAGCATATCCTACGGTCTCTTTGATCATGGAGTTGATCCTTTCCCCATTTGCATGGATTTCTGAACATTGCAAAGGTAAATTTTTAGCCTGTTTCTAGAAAAGTGCTCAGGGCTTGACCTTTTGCTTACGATGCCAGATTATCTACTGGCAGCTTGTCATCACCACAAGCAGCAGCATGACTACCAGTGCGTCGCCACCACGGCCATGTGTGTCTACATCTGGAAACGACATTTCCAACAATTCCTTTCCTCGTGCAGTTTTGGTTCAGAGTTTGCTCAAAGAAGAACTCATACAGGACTGTAAGATTTGGAAATTGGAAATGATAACAGTCAAGGCTATGGTTTTTTCAGTAGTTGTGTATGGATGTGAGAGTTGGACTCTAAAGAAAGCTGAGTGCCAAAGAACTGATGCTTTTAAACTGTGGCATTGGAGAAGACTCTTGAGAGTCCCTTGGACTGCAAGGAAATCCAACGAGTCCATCCTAAAGGAAATCAGTCCTGAATATTCATTGGGAGGACTGATGCTGAGGCTGAAACTCCAATATTTTGACCACCTGATGCGAAGAACTGACTCATTGGAAAAGACCCTGATGCTGGGAAAGGTTGAAGGCAGGAGAAGGGGATGACAGAAGATGAGATGGTTGGATGGCATCACTGACTCAATGGACACGAGTTTGAGTCAGAGTCCGGGAGCTGGTGATGCTGCAGTTGGAAGCCTGGCGTGCTGCAGTCCATGGGGTCACAAAGAGTCAGACACAACTGAGCCACTGGACTGAACTGAATTGCCAGTTCAGAGCTTATGCCTCAAAAGCCGTCGCCTTAAGAGGCCGTTTGCCTTCCTGTGCTCCAGTCACTGCAGGAGAATAACGGGCCACAACTGATCCTGGGCCCCAGAAGGAGGATGGGGGACTCATGGAGCAGAGCAGTCGGGGCCTGAAATAAGAGCTACCCTGGTTGATTCACAAGCTGAGCAAGAAAGATGTTCGTGGGTACCTGCCACCGAGAGTCTGCCTCTGTCTCACCCAGCACTTCTGCAGCGCCCGCTGACTAGTGCAGGTGCTCAGACTGTGTCGTACTTTTTATCCGTTAACTCATCAGTCTCACTGTTTACTTCCCTTACTTAGAAATGTATCTCACGGTGTGGATGATAGTGAGGAGTCTCACACGCTTTTTGGAAAAGGTACAGTGTAGATAAAACACTAAGGACATGTTTTGGAGAACGTGGCTTCACCTTCCGATTTTCATCTGCGGCTCAGATAACTTTTAGAATGCCACTGTGTGACCGTTCTTAATACAGTTTGGAATGTAACCATTAAAGAGAAGTCTAGGGTAAAAGAGTCAAATGAGAACAGTGTTGAATTACTTCATTCATGGAGAGAGGAAGAATTCTGGAGTAGGAAGCCAGGTGGACTATTAGGAGCAAGTGACGTACCTTAAAGTCATGCAAATAAGTTAGTGATCAGGTTGACAATAGTCAGTGGTGCATAGATTTGCCCTATTCTTGTTTTATCTGCCTGAAGAAGCCCGTGGTTATACATTTTTTATATCAACGACTTTCTTCTGCTTTTATTCCCTGGATCCTTTTATTGCTTTAAGATTCATTTCCGTTATCAATTTTGAAAGAAGAAATCTCAGTCATATCATAATGAAATTTTCAGCAGAATTATGTTATAATTTATTACAATTATCTTCATTTTTTTTTAGGCGAAAGTGCTAACATGCTTCAGAATGCCATTTATGCATTGTCCCTCATTCTCCAAATTTAACTTTTTACAGCCTTCTGTAAATGAGCTTGGAACAATGTTAATGTTCAGTGATCTGCGAACATAGCATCAATTGATAATGATAAAAGAAAAAAAAATCAATCACCACCAATATGAAACCCAGGGGAAATCAACTGAAGTGGAAAACTATATGTTTTGTGCAGAGGCTTAAAAGTAGGAAAAATTATGGCTTTATTGGGTCTTCCCTACATTCTGCAAGCATACAGCAGGTCTGTGTAATTTATTTCTTGAGGCTACTCTGTAAGCTTGTGCTGAAATGCAGTGAGCACTTACTGTGAAATGGGCCATTAATTCTCCTTCATTTTGCTGCATTGAAGCAGACGATAATTATTAACCTAGCAACAGGGGAAAACAGCTAAAGCATTCTTGGCCCTTGGGGTGGGGAAACGCTGCTAACCGTGTGGACAATCCGATGGCTCTTCCTCTTTTTATAAGGATAATCTTGTTCCCTTGCTGCTTCTGCAGCGCTGTCCTGAAATGTTTGTCCTGCTCCAAGAAACAGTTTCTTAATTTTTGCAACTGGGCTTTTTTTTTTTTTTCTTTTGTGAGCAGGCTGGATTGGAGGATTGACTGAGAAGGGACAGATGAGGAGAGGGGGACGCGTATCTGGAGATTTAGACAAAGCTGAACTGAGATTAGAAAGCACTTTGGAGCAGCCTCCCTACGAGCCTGGGCTGAAGCGATGGCTCTGTGCATGTGAGTCAACCAACCAACTGAGTTACTGCTAAGGAAGCTGAGACTGGGGTTGCCCAGATGGCTCTGTGGTAAAGAATCTGCCTGTCAACGCAGGAGATGCAGGTTCAATCTCTGGGTTGGAAGATGCCCTGGAGAAGGAAATGATAACCCACACCAGTATTACTGCCTGGGAAATCCTATGGACAGAGGAGCCTGGTGGGCTACAGTTCTTGGGGTTCCAAAAGAGTCAGACATGACTTAGTGATTAAATAGGAACAGCAAGAAGAAGCTGAGGCTGACCCGTAGGGTGTGGCATCAGGGTCCCTGAGCTGCAGTTCTGCAGAACAAGGCAGGGCACGTGGCCTGCCTGGCATTGCAGTTCCTGTGGCAGGTATGTCTGGGGCAGGTATGTCTGTGCTGAGGGACCAGTCTTGGCAGAGGGGAAGGCCTGTTTCTGTCTTACTGAAGCACAAATTCAGCTTGCAGCAAACACATGATAAGGAACAAAGGGGAAAAGACTGGTGGGCAGGGAGCTGGGGCCTTAGGAAACACACAGCAGGCTGATGGCCACGGCAGCAACTGAGGGCTGGGCTGTCCAGAGAACAGGACAGCGTTCCTGATTTTCTCTCCATCCTAGTGGACTTCACTAGGGTGTGTGTGGCTTGTCCGTGGATGCTGAGTGGGCTCTTGGGTTCTGTGACCTCTGAGGGAGAGAATGAGATTCCTGGAAAAAGGAAACAATGCTCTTAGAGCATAGAAAGAAGGCTAGAACCATTTGGTTTTCAGACTTACAGAAGGAACTTATGGTTGCTAGGGGAAATGGGTAGTCAGGCAGTTTGGGGTGGACATGTACGCACTGCTGTATTTAAGATGGGTAACCAACAAGGACTTGCTGTAAATGCATGGAACTTCGCTCAGTGTTATGTGGCGGCCTGAGTGGGAGGGGGTTTGGGGGAGAATGGATACATGTACATGTACGACTGAGCCCCCTTGCTGTTCCCCTGAAACTGTCACAACATTGCTCATTGGCTTTGCTCCAATGCAAAATTAAAAAGTTTAAAAAAAGGAAAACAAAAAACAAAAGGGTTTGGCCTAATACTTAAGCCAGGCTGAGGCAATGGGATGCATCTGTTAAAGAGATTATATATTAATGAGGTACAGCAAAGCCTTTTGACACCTCGTACTTTCTTGATGCTGAGAAGTTCTGGGAATGGTCCATAAAACACGCCACTGAAGGTTATGTCAGAAGAACAGGATTGATGTCATGTCCTCACACAGGTAGAACAAGAGTCACATTCAGGGTACGGTGAATGGTAAAGTAAGTTGAGAAGTGGCAGGAGTAAGTGAGGTTAGACACTGAACTCGGTAGATGTTGCACGTAACAAATTACCACAACTTAGTAGATTAGACCTATCATTGTTATTTGCAGATTCAGTGTCTGCTAAAGGTTTTGATACAGATCAAATGAGATTTGTTTGCAACCTCCAAAAAGCAATCATCACAGTGCTTTCACGGTTATTTGCAAACATCTGCAGAGGAAAAATCCCAGACACTGGTCGCATCCATTCCCGGCGGAGGTGAAAGGAGACGAAGGATGTCCCTGCAAGAGTCCTTTCTGTGGCCTACTTAGTGCCATGCATTTTGCATTTTGGGGCTTTTTTTTTTGGTCACTTTACTGTTTAAAGTGGTCTCCAAGCGGTGTGCGGAAGTGCTGTCTACTGTCCTGAGCACAAGACGGCTGTGATGTGCCTTATGGCAAAAAATATATGTGTCAAATAAGCTTCATTCAGGCCCGAGTTACCGTGCTGTTGACTGTGGATTCAATGTTAACTTACGTGCACGTGTGCTCAGTCGTGTCCGACTCTTTGTGACCCCAAGGACCGTAGCCCACCAGGCTCCTCTGTCCATGGAATTTCCCTGGCAAGAATACTGGAATGGATTGTCATTTCCTTCTCAAGGGGATCTTCCGGACCCAGGGACCAAACCCATGTCTCTTGGACCTCCTGCTTTGATAGGCAGATTCCTTACTACTGCACCAGCTGGGGAGGCCCCATATATATATTAAACAGAAACACATGAAAACAAGGTTATATGTTGACCGGTTGATGAGAATGTTATGCCCAGAGCCTGGCAGGAATCCAGCCATGTGTTTCTTCAGGAACAAAGGCACAAGTTCATTTCTCACCAAGATGTCATCAAACGCAGCTATCATGCATAAAGAGGGTCAACTGTATGCTTATTTCCTGCTAGTTCCTGCAGGTCAGGCATCCAGGTGGGGTTTAACTGGGTCCTCTACTCAGGACTCAAAGGCTGCATCCCTCTTAGGAGCTGGGGGTGCTCTCCAGGCTCGTGTGGTTGTTGGCAGAATGCAGTCCTTGTGGCTGCAGGACTGATGTCCTGTTTTCTAGCTGGCCCTTAACTGGGCTGCTCTCAGTGCCACAACTGGGAGGCCACAGCAGCTCCTTGCCACCTGCACCAGGAGGTCTCACAGCCTGGTGGCTCACTTCTTTAGACAAGCAGGAGAATCTTTCACTCTAGTTGCCCATGAAGGAGTCTCATATATTGTAACATAACCATGGAAGTCATTATCTCGTATAACACAACCTACTGCAGGGAAGGACATCCCAGATGCAAGTCACAGGTTCCATCCACACTCAGGAGGAGGGGATTACACAGGTCATAACCCACTGGGGGTCACACAAAGATGCGCCTGCTATAGAGATGTGTCAAAATCTTCCAGAAGATTCCATACAAACACAGGGAAGATGAGATGCCATTGTTTACTCAGGAAAGAGCTAACAATTCTGAAATTAACACCGATAAAAGAGGGTGTCATTGAGGGTACATGGTGCTGGAGAAGGGTGCAGGTTGGGCATCTGGGTCATGTCCAGCTCTGACGCTCCCTACCTGCAGTCAGATCACTGGGCCTCAACTTTGTAAATTCTGCACAGTAGGCCTTGTGGTTAGAAACCCATGGATGAGTGAGACATGCAGGCAGTTTTAAACATTTGAAGTGGTGACCTCGAAGGATTTCAGTCAGCCCATCGACCATTCAAGCTGTGAGAGGCCCTACTCTGTCTTATTTCACTTTAAGAATTCTTCAAGGGCCCCTGGGTCAGGGAACAATTTCAGTGGAAAGGAAGTGGAAAGGCCCCAAATTGTGGAAATAATTGTATTCCCCTTTTCAGCTAGGTCTCTGTCAGTCCACACTCTGCACATTGCAACCTGACAGCTCCATGGATGAAAGGCTCAGAAATGTCTATGCTAGGAACTTTTTGGTGATCTAGAGATTAGGGCTCTGTGTTTTCACTGCTGAGGGCCTGGGTTCAGTCCCTGGTCGGGGAGCTAAGATCCTGTGAGTGCACAGTGCCACCAAAAAAGGAAAGGTAAAAAAGAAAAATCTGTCCCGGGTCTAGAGCCTGAGATTCAGAAAAATTGCGGTGAAGGGTGAGCACCGGGCACCGGGACTAGAGTCGCTCAGTTTGGGTTTGCTTGTCACTGCAGGTAATCCGAGGGCACCAGCATTGCCGTCCGAGTGCCTGTGGGCCCGTGTGTGCCAATGCTGCTGCTGTTCAGTTGCTCAGTTGTGTCTGACTCTTTGTGACCCCATGGGCTGTAGCCTTCCAGACTCCTCTGTCGACGGGATTTCCCAGGAAGAATACTGGAGTGGGTTGCCATTTCCTCCTCCAGGGGATCGTCCCAACCCAGAGATTGAACACATCTCTCCGGCGTCTCCTGCACTGGCAAGTAGATTCTTTACCACTGTGCCACCTGGGAAGCCCGTAGTGCCAATGAGGCAGCCTGAAATTACTCCGCCTTCCTCCTCAATCTAGAAATAAAGACAGGAATTGGATTGGAGGTGCCGCCTCCCCTCTCCCTTGACCCCCAGGTACATTAGTGTGTGTGGTCTAATTAAGCTCCATTTGGGAGGAATGCACAATAGGGCTCTTTCTCTTTAAGAATTGCTTTCAGACTCCTCGGGCCCTTTAGTCCTGTTTCTCTTTTATTTGGAGTCCAAAATCCATTAGCCATCGAGCTCCTGCTTCTTCAAGGGGCCTTCAGACACAGACTGCAGATGGCCGGACAAAGCCTGGTCCTCGAGCACCCGGCCGGATTCGCCCCGGGGCCTTCCCCTGATAGAGCCTCTTTCACTAACATTTGCTTTTTCAAAGCCATCTTTCCTGAACAAAGGCTTCTTTCTATATAGATGGCTCCTAATAACCTCTTTTTTTTTTTTTTTTNAGTGGAACTGTGGGCTTTGGGTGGTTATGATGCGTCAAGGAAGGCTGATCTTTGGTAAAAGAAAAGAGTGTCTTTCCAGTGAGTGATGCTGCTAACAGAAGAGACTTTGCATTTGTGGGGGCAGGGGATGTAGGAAAGCTCTGTACCTTCTCCTCAGCTTTTCTATGAACTTAAAACTCCCTTAAAAATATAAAGTCTTTAAAAATGATACAGATCTGTTGTCATATAAAACTGAGCGGTAACTCCCCCATTATCCCTCATCTGAAGGTTGTGTCTCCTTGTGTGCTTGTCTCAGGCCTGGGAAACCACCACTGAATTCTCAGGACGTCTTAACCTTTAGCCAGGGGCCAGCAAATGTTTTCTGTTAAGGGCCAGATAGCAAATACACAAGGCTTTGCTGGCCGTAAAGTCTCAGTCATAGCTACTCAAGCCTGCCATTACAGTGTGAGAGCAGAGGTGCGTGGCCGTGTTCCAATAAAACTTTATTCACAAAAATTCAGCCGTGTTTGGCCCTGGGGCCGTATGTTGTCAGTCTCGCTGTAACGTGGAAAGGATGAGCCCAGGGGCTGGGACCCCTCTTGTTCACTCTGTCCAGAGCACATCCCTCATCCATGGAGACTCTTTGGACCTTGTCCCCACACTCAGTTATCACAGGCTGTTTGGGAATCAAAATCCCACTTAAGGGGACCTCACTGATCATCAAAGTCTTTCTATTTCAGACCCTTTTGCAGTGTGGGCCACGCATGTTACATGATCATAGCTGGGCTTGGGGAGAGTAGGGGTGGACAGCTGTCTTCCTCCATCTTTAGCCTTGAGGTTTGGTTAAAAAAAAAAAAAAAAAAGGCATCACCAGCTTTCACAGGGCTTCTTTGTTCTTGTGGAGAGCCCCAGGGTGGAGACCCGATAAGCAGCCTTCCCACACTGGGTGGCAGAGTCTTTATGACGTGAGCGGCTGGGTTATCGGAAGAAGGAAACCTTTAATCTTCAAGAGAACCATGAGGAGTGTCTGGCTCTACTGAGCCTTCATGTGTGTCTTAGAACCTGAGGTTTCTTGCGTCCCCAGATGACTCTGGGAGAGGAAAGGCGTGTGACCTGGTGCCAGACTGGTGTGAGTGACTGTATTATAACAGAGACAGTGTGGCTGTGCTGATCATGACTCTGTTATGTCAGCCAGTGCTTTCAGAATTTTGGTGGCTGTTCAGTTCAGTTCAATCACTCAGTCGTGTCCAGCTCTTTGCAACCCCCATGGACTGCAGCACACCAGGCCTCCCTGTCTATCATCAACTCCCAGGGCTTACTCAAATTCGTGTTCATTGAGTCAGTGATGTCACCCAACCATCTCATCCTTTGTCGTCCCTGTCTTCTCCTGCCTTCAATCTTCCCCAGCATCAGGGTCCTTTCAAATGTGACTCATTTGAAATGATTCATCTGGTGGTTGACCTCCACGTAAAGCAAAGTTTATAAGGAATCTCACCATGTGAAAGCGTTCATTGCACAGAGAAACTGGAGCTGAGTCAGTACCTTTGCTGAGGTGCCTGCTGGGGGCTCCTTTCCCAAAAGCAGATCTATGGAGCTTGGCGGGACGGAGTTTAAAATCCTCCGATGCCCATAAAAATGTGTAGCATTAATAAAGAAACAAGTACAGGTTAAAACACACCTGCCTTCTGTCATATCTGTTCAAAATAAACTAGTTTAACATTCAAAAAGCGGTTGCATCATCGTAGCTGAAGGCAACTTGAGCAAGTCCTTGATCTGGAAAGCTCCTAACTGAAGAATTACCAAGTTAGATGAGATTCCCCTGGACCCTGTTCCTGCCTCTCCTGGCCACCCCCACATCTCCTCTCAATACCCCCACTTTCCCACAGTTATAAGAGACCCTCCTGCCCCAGAATGGAAGCTGAAAAGGATGGTGATTAAGGGGCATGGGGAACAGCTCCTTACCCAGGCAGCCTTGTTGCTTCTCCTGACTTCTTTGGGCACACTCGGCTGGCAGCTTGTGATAAAGTTGGAGAGAACCAGTTTCTGCAAAAACCAAACACAAGATTTCAAGGAGATAGACTCCCTTTGATTCCAAAGCATGAGACTCTTGGGCTAGAGATGGGCCCAGCCAAGCGGGGGCCCACTCCATACATCCACAGGCGAGACCATGACATCACCACTGACATTTATTAAAGGCCTCCTGTGAGTGGGTCACTGTGCATGAGGAAGGCTTGTACACGATCCGTGTGTTTAATTTTCTCTGAGTGATTTCCCTCTGGGCGTCCGGTTGGCTGTGAGTCCTGTGCCTCATTTTAATGAAGCAGCCTCTCCTGTGGCGTGATGTCTCTTTGGTTCCACCACCATCACTGGGCCTCACGCTTGCTCTTCAGTGTCTGAACTCTTACTGTAATGTCCACTTGGGGACACAGAATCTTACGACTGGGGAGCACGTGGTCAGTCTTTTTGATTCTAGAGACCAGTGGCTTTCCCATGGCTGGTTGGCTGCCCCCCAGACTTCTGCCTGCTTCCTGTAACCTGACTCTGAGGATCTACAGGGCTCCCGTGTGACCGTCTGGTAATAGCAGCATGATTCTTTAGGGTATTCGCATTAAAATGAAGTCGCTCAGTCGTGTCCTTCTCTTTGCAAGCCCATAGACTGTAGCCTGCTGGGCTCCTCCGTCCATTTGATTTTCCAGGCAAGGATACTGGAGTGGGTTGCCATTTCCAAGGGATCTTCCTGACCCAGGGATCAAACCCAGGTCTCTTGCATTGCAGGCATGTTCTTTACCATCTGAGCCATCAGGAAAGCCTACTTGCATTATTTTGATGATTTTTTTCATTTTCAACTTTTTAAGTACTAATCTTACCTCTGTTATTATCGGGTATAATAACAGAATAATAGCCAACATTTATTAAAGGGTCGTCATTCATACTCATGGGGCTTCCCAGGTAGCACTAGTGTAAAGAATTCACCTGTTAATGCAGGAGACTCAAGAGACTCATGTTCAATCCCTGGGTCAAGAAGATCCCCTGGAGTAGAAAGTGGCCACCCACTCCAGTATTCTCGTCTCGAGAATTCCAAGGACAAAGGAGCCTAGCAGGCTACAGTCCATGGGGCTTCAGTCAAACAATACTGAACACTATCACTTAAAAAAACACTGTGTGAATTATTCATGCGAATGAATGACTTCATTTAGTCCCTCCAAACTAACATTTATCACCCCCTAAACAGAGGAAGAAACTGAGGCTTACCCTGTTTATCTTGATGAGGTCACACAGCTAGAAAGTGACTGATCGGGCATTCAAATCCAGATCCATTTGCCCTGGAGTCTGAGTGCTTAGCTGTTGAAACCCAGGTCTAGCCATTATGTAAGACAAGATCTTGTTTCTGCTCTTTTTGTTTTAAGACACTCCAGTGAATTGTCTTAATTGTCAAGGTGGCAAACAGTGTAAAACAGTCTACTCTAAGTGAAGAATAGTGTTTAATGTAATAAATTTATGGGATTTTGTCTTGTCTATTTCTATCTGTTTAACAATAAGGAGAGTGTTTTCCTGTAAATCATCAGCAAAGAACTAATGGTCTCTCGTGCCTGTGTCTACCTGCTGGATCCGCTATAGACCCCTGTTCCAGGAGCAATGAGATATTTTACCCAGAATCCTTCAAGAGCATAACCAGTTGGAATTTGAGTTAAAAGCTCTCCTGTTAGTTGAAATGACACTCTTAGCAACTGAGTTCGAGTCCTTGGTTACAACTTGAGGGAATCATGTGCGTTTAGTCAGCCAGTAGATTTGAGGACATAGTTTGTATAGGGATGATGATTAATAAAAACATAAATAAGACAAAAATAACTGCCTTTGAGGATTTTATTATCTTATAAAGGGGTTAAAACACATCTTCAAAGCATAGTAAAGCATAAATGCTTTTACTTTGCAAGATAGCTTCATAGCACAAACTCTAAGGGTAATGTGACGCTAAAAGTCTAGTGTAGGTATTGGAAACCTTTCAAAGAGATGATATATGACCATCCCTGGTGCCATTACTGGGAAAAAGTACCTTGACTATAGGTGCCAGACCGGAGTGGGATCCCACCAGATGCCCAGCAGCACCAAACTAAATACACACACACACACACATCTATCTTTAAAAGCATCCATGCCCCAGAGATGCTGAAGGCCCTGCTGCCTTCTGCAGTCGAGCCCACCTTCCGTAGCCCCCCTCGGGTCACACCCGTCTCCTGGTCTGCCTCATTGATCCCTGACTTTGGCTCTTGTTGACCCTCCTTGGCTCCTTGTGCTGGCTCTCCTCTCGGGGAGGAGGTCTAGAGTGTGTGTAAGGTGCTCTAAGGGATCCATGAGGTGGCCCCTGGGGTCTACGGTGTGCATGCAGGTTTTGGGGTACAGAGTGTCCATGGGTTTGCTGGTCCATGCCTGAGGAAAACCATGACATGGCTGTACTCTTCTTATACGGAGAGTGTCAAAGACGTGATTGCTTTTTCTGGGTGTGACTTGAAAATGAAAGTCATTCAGTTGTGTCTGACTCTTTGCGACCCCATGGACGATACAGTCCATGGAATTCTCCAGGCCAGAGTACTGGAGTGGGTAGCCATTCTCTTCTCCAGGGGATCTTTCCAACCCAGGGATTGAACCCAGGTCTCCCGCATTGCAGGTGATTTCTTTACCAGCAGAGCCACCAGGGAAGCCCAAGACTACTGGAGTGGTTGGCTATCCCTTTTCCAGTGGATCTTCCTGACACAGGAATTGAACCAGGGTCTCCTGCATTGCAGGCAGATTCTTTCCCAGCTTCCAGGGAAGTCCACAGGGTGTGACTTGCTGGTCCCCTTTTGAGGGCAGACCCAACTTACTGGAGATCCACAATCAGTGATACCCCAGGAAGATTTCCTGAGCTGTTTGGGTTCATGGGAGATGAAGGCAGCTGGAAGATGATGCAAGGATTTCGACAATAACATAAATGTATTTTCCTCACTGCAGAGCTACTTGTTAACCTTTGTATTATCCCATAAGCCAATTTGGTGCAGATATCAAAGGAAGGCAGTCCCTACTTTCACAGACTCAACTTGTAGAAACAGAGAGGAAAATTATAACACAAAAAATAAGATCAATCTGCTACTAATTTGAATTATAATTATCATAATATTTTCCCTTATTTTGAAGTATATTTTCCATCAATTTTTGTGTGTAGGTGAGATTCTGTGTTCACTGCATTTTATTTCCCTCTTTATTACAAAGTCCATGGTTATTCACAAAGCACTCAGGAATAGCAAATTTGGTTTGAAGTTATCTTCTTTTGAAAACATTTTCTAAAATGCCCTATTTCACACTTAATCCGGATGACATGGGCAGCTTCTCTGCTCTTGGAAGAACCAGTACAGCTTGGTCCATACTCTGGATTGCATGGTCTGAAAAAGTTCACTTCCTGCACAGTGATTTCTATAAATTCCTAATATTGATTCCCTTTCATCTTGGGCCAAACAGTCCATCTTTTTACCAGAAGAAACCTTTTCCCCAGAAATGTCCTTGGAATTGGCATTTCTTTGATGTAGAGACCTTGGGCTGACCTGGGGGTGTCAAAAGTGACTTGAAGCAAACTCAGTTCCCTGCCCAGGAATCAAATGTGGGCCACCTGAGTGAAAACCAGGAATCCTAACAGACAGACTCCCAGCAGCTAGGGGCTAGAAGCAGAGCCCTTGCTCTTGCCTTCTCTGAAAAAAAGAATTCTGCAAAGAAACCGGGATAGCAAGCAGGCACTTAACGGGTTTATTAGAGGCACAGTGCGTATGGGAGAACACACAAAGGAGCAGTTTTGTGGCTTTCGTTTGTATTTACTTGGCTGCACTGGACCTCAGTTGCGGCACACCGGATCTTTGATCTTACCTGCGGCATGTGGGACCCAGTTCCCCAACCAGGGATGCTTGGGTCCCCTGCACCGGGCATGCCGAGTCTCAGCCACTGGTCCACCAGGGAAGTCTCAACACAGTTTATTCAGGACAGAAGCAAAGCACACTCAAAGGAGGGGAACGTGGATGTCCTCACGAGTGAGGAGTGCCCAAGGGACAGTTTGGATCACTTACACTGGGGCAATGTTGTTTTCTCTGCATAACCATCCTATTTCATGCCCTTTTCTGACCCGACTCAGGGCCCCTCCAGCTGTGCACTGTCATCTTTTTGCTGAGATGGATTCTAACACAAGGGTCTCTGGGCAGTTGAGAGAATGTATCATAGGCTAGTGTCCCCTCCCTTTTTGGCCCCTGAGGAGGCTTTCTGTGCCTATGTAGTTGAGGGTATCTCCTAGACCTTAGGAATGAAAAACGTGATTGTCTTATCTTTTTATGACTCAAGCAGAGCCCTGCTCCTGCCAATGCATTTACCTTGACGTGCCAGCAGAAGACGGAGCCCAGCTCAGTCCTGACAAGCTCCAGCTGCTCAGTCTGGAGCCCATCTATCTCACACCNATCTCCTAGACCTTAGGAATGAAAAACGTGATTGTCTTATCTTTTTATGACTCAAGCAGAGCCCTGCTCCTGCCAATGCATTTACCTTGACGTGCCAGCAGGAGACGGAGCCCAGCTCAGTCCTGACAAGCTCCAGCTGCTCAGTCTGGAGCCCATCTATCTCACACCTCGGTACCAGGGACCCACTGGGTTAGCAGTGCTGGTCTAAATGCCTGAGATCGTGCCAGGGGAAAGAGTCATGGATGACCTTGACGATGAGTCTAGGTCTTCGTTGCCTTCACCTCTTGCTTGATGTGGAAGGCTCTTGTTAGCTTTGAGTTTTGCTCAGTGGAAAGTCTCAACACGTCCACCCCATGCAAAGATGGCTAATTGTTCTGCATTTCAGAAGATACCTGCTGATGCAATGCCAGCAGGCATTTTGCTGTCAGCATGCAAGTGGGAATGCTGGATAATGGAGAGATATTTAAAGATCTTCTAAAGATAAAACTAGAATGTGAGAGCCAGAAAGAAATTTGGAGTCAGCGTTTTCGGTGGTTTTTAAAATACAGGTTTGAATTCAAGTTGCCTGAGAAAGAGTTTCTTAATTCCACATTTCAGGGCCTCAACCCAAATGTGATTCAGTTGGTTTGGAAGAGAATCCTGGTAACTATAGTTTTTAAAGAGTTTTAGGTGACTTTGTTGAACATTCTTAGTTCCGAATCACTTAACAGTTAAAAATTCCTCACTCCACAGGTAAAGAAACTGGACACCTAGGAAATGAAGTGACTTCACTAATGTCACAGGTATGCTCGTGGTGAAGAAACCCCACCTGCCAATGCAGGAGATATAAGAGACATGGGTTCGATCCCTGGGTCAAGAAGATGCCCTGGAGGAGGGAATGGCAACCCACTCCAGTACTCTTGCCTGGAGCATCCCATAGACAGAGGAGCCTGGTGGTCTATGGTCCATGGGGTTGCAAAGAGTTGAACATGACTGAAGCGACTTAGCAGAAGCAGCAGCAGAAGCAAAGTAGCAAGCACGTATGATGTCACGCCAGCTGATACTGTGAACTGCAGCTTCCTAGGGGTCCCTGAGACCCAACATTGTGTCCGGCCCTCAACCCCACTTCAGAGGGGTGTCCAGCTCACAGCAGGGGTGTCCTAACTGAGAACAGAATGGGGTCCCAGAGGTGCTATGTGTCTGAACTTGGCTGGAGAATGTTGGGAAAGGCAGAGTCAAGTGGAAAAGCATTTATTTTCAGAGACCTTGGTTTCAGAGCCCAGTTTTGCCAGTGACTAGCTATGTGACTGAATAAGGAGCTTAAGCTTTTAGTTTCATATTCTCGTTTGTAGGAGCAGAGCTGTTGAGAGAATCAGCATAGCCGTTACTTCATCAGTCAACTGAAGATGTTTAGTGCAGTTACTGGCCAAGCCAAAACAGGAGCTGTTTTTATTTTTGTTACAGTGTAAGTGGAAAGTGAAAGTTGCTCAGTCGTGTCCAGCTCTTTGTGATGGTCCGTGGGATTCTCCAGGCCAGAATACTGGAGTGGGTAGCCTTTCCCTTCTTCAGGGGATCTTCCCAACCCAGGGATCGAATCCGGGTCTCTCACATTGCAGGCAGATTCTTTACCAGCTGAGCTGCCAGGGAAGCCCAAGAACACTGGAGTGGGTAGCCCAGTGCTATTCTCACTAGGATAGTTTGCTTGTAAAATCTTTCATCTTTGTGTAACAAAGGTTTGAAGACTCTATTGAGATGACATGAGAGCAATGTGAGGACGCTAACCCATGTCTGGAATTTCATATTATATAGGGACACAGATGGATGTTTTTCAATTCTTGAGCCAATTTCTCATCCTATCTAATTTTAGTTCCCTTCATTACTTCAAAAAATTTCCCCTTGAACTGTCAAAATGAGAATCAGACCCATTTATTTTCCCATTTTCTGTCCACAGAGCGCATAGTACTTCAATTTTCTCCCCCTTTGCATTTATGACCATTTTCCCTACCATCTTAATCGCTCTCACGCTCTGTAGCGAAACATTTGACAATTATAAATACTTGTGTAGATAGACTGGAAAATGCTGATGTTTCAACACTGTGGCTCATTGCAAGATTTCTGAAGACTTTGGCTTCTCTTAGCAATTAAAATGCAGCCTTCTGGACCTGATCTAAGGTTTGCTGTCCAAGTGACCAAAGTGAAATGGTGTGGATTGGTTTCTCTGGTGGCTCGGTGATAAAGAGTCCACCTGCCAGTGCAGGAGACTCACATTCAATCCCTGGAGAAGGAAATGGCAACCGACTCCAGTATTCTTGCCTGGGAAATCCCATGGGCAGAGGAGCCTGGCGGGCTACAGTTCATGGGGTCACAAAGAGTTGGACACAGCTTAGAGACCAAACAGCAACAACCTGGTGAACTAGGGGCCTCCTTTTTTGGCCAAGGTCTCCTCGAATCCTGATCTTAAGCAGGGAGATAAATCTGGCTTGGTTTACAAGATCCCTGCTGGTTTTATAGGACTTAGAGTGCCTTTGAGAGCAGGAAAACAGACTGTCTCGTTCACAATCTGACTTAGGAGAGGCGATCCACACTCAGAAACCAGACGAGATGATGACTTCACAGCAGGCAGGTCTGAACAAAAAGAGGAGCTTGGTGATGGATGCACGGAAGCACGCTTGGGTGAGCGGGGGAGGGGGCAGGTCTTCCAGCCTGCTGTTCACCAAACCCTCCGCACTCACCTGAATCTGGACTCGAAGCTGCCCCAGCAGCTTACACGTGCACAGAGGTGAATGTATGTTCTCAGTTAAGACTGCTGGACGTGTTCTGATGAAAAGGCTGTATCCATCAGAGAAGAGTGATGCCATTACCGATTTGGAAATATTTGCAACCTACTTTTAGGATGGAGTAGGATTATAACTAAATATGCATTGATATAAGGGGATTTTTAAACTTCATGATGAATCCTGGGATTAATATATATCCATTTAACTCTCATCCTCATTGACAGAAGTGTACGTTGAAAAAGGTGTATTTAGCGTGACAACAGCAACCACGAATCACTGCAAATACTTAATTCCACAACAACTAAAAAAAAGAGATCGGGGCAAGCTAAGTTGGGAGGAGGAGGGGAAGGCAGGAATTTTTTTTTTTAACTACCTGAACAAAGACATCACATCTTTTGGTTAACTCTCAGTTGGCCAGAAACCTATCTTAACCTCATATATTTATTTCTCAAGTTTTCCTACTAATTAAAATTTTAGTGTGTGAGGTATATGTCCCCAGAGTTAAAAATCTAGTTTTTCATTCAGTAAGACAGGACACTAAGTAGTTTTTTCTGTGGACAAGGTTTGCTGCTTTTCACCAGACCTGGGATTTGGCACCATAGCACAAAGTCTCAGACTTCTCAGGAATCCGTTTTGCTGTTTAATTAGCACCATCCGACTCCCAGGAGCAGGCAGCAAAGAGCTGGACAGCCGGACCACCAGGCAGGCAGCCCCTCCTGCACCCACAGACTGGCTGCTGTCCCTGTGTTCATCATGTTACATCTTTCTGAAGGTCAACTGTGTGTGCAGAAGACACATTTCCGGGCCTCCACGTCTCACTCTGTGATTCAGCTTGTGTACCCTGGGTGCTCAAATGCTTCCCCTAGACTTAACCGTGAGCCCTTGGTCTTGAATTGACAGGAGCCTGCCAAGGAGAATTGGTTTTTAAATGGTGATATTCTGAGATTTCTGCAGCAGGGAGCACCCCCTGTGAGGCCATCTGTTCAGAACAAGCTCCTGCTCTTTCTTCTCCCAGACAAGGTGAACTGGCAAGTGCAGAGATTGCCAGAAGTATCTTTGAATGGATGGCTGACCTCTTGGGCTGCTATGGCCATAGCTATTCCAGTCATCCTGCAGTTTCCCTCACAGGAGGGTTGGCAAGCAACGTGGAGAAGTAAGCTTTGCTTTTTTTTTTTTTTTTTAACTAATGCACATTGGCTAGAGAGTATCTGCAAACAAAATAAAATGACTCGAAGCACGTCACGCAGAGAAGGTCCTCATATACTTTGACACTCTGCGGTCAGATGCACGGTTCATGCTTAGGCATATGCCTTCTTGGAGAATCCACCCCTTTTCAGTGTGAAACACCATGCTCTATCCCTGATAGTTTCCCAGCCCTGAAGTCAGGGATTTATTTGAAATGAACAGAGCCAGTCCAGCTTTCTTCTGATCAGTGTTAGCACAGGGTATCATTACTTTTAGCCTGAGTTTTTATATTTAAGGCTTTCTAGGTGGCTCAATGGTAAAGATTCTGCCTGCCAGTGCAGGTGAAGCGGGTTCGATCCCTGGGTTGGAAAGATCCTCTGGAGGAGATAGCAACCCACTCCAGAATTCTTGCCTGGAAAATCCTATAGACAGAGGAACCTGGCCAGCTACAGTCCATGGGGTCACAAAGAGTCAGACAGGACTGAGCATGCGTGCACCATCCACTATCTTTCCACATTTGTTATTTCAACTTGAGTTTTTTGTATTTAAAGTGGGTTTCTTTTAGACAGCATATAGTTGGAGCTTAGTTTTTTAAAATCCATTCTAAGGATCTGCCTCTTAATTGATATAGTTAGACCATTCCCATTTAAATTGATTATTTATCGAGTTGGCTAAGCATCTGCTATGTTTGTAACAGTTTCCTATTTTCTGCTTTTGTTTCTTTCCTTCTGTCTCCCCTCTTGACCTTGGGCTTCCCTAAGCATTCCTCCCCAGAGAGTTTGTGTCTTCAACTTTTTCCTCTGTCATCCACTGTTACTATCTTGGGGAAGAGCAGCATTCTATAATTTTAGGATTAAATCTCAATCTCCCCGTAGGCCAGTGTCTTAGTGAACCCTTACCTGCATCACTGGTTTTCCCCTGTCCCAACTCCCTTCCCTAGCTGAAACGTTCTCAGTCTGTTGCCATGAAGTCCTGACTTCTGTTGCCCATGCTTTCTTTCCCCCTTGGATGAGAGATAAGAAAGCTAACAGAAACTTGAGTGGGAGGAATTTCATTTCCCCCAGTTGCAATACTGTTCCAGGAGTTCTGGCAACGTCTTTCCTTGGGGAGAACACCTTGGTTAAGAAATGTCTGGGCACATTTCACAAAGATGACTCTTCTCTTCTCCTTGCTGGAGCCAAAAGGAGATGTTTCTTGGATCTTCACAATGAGAACCTATGGGGTTCCTGCAGCTGAAACCCAGAAACGTGTGATAGCCCCCTAAGTCTACAGCTTCTGGAAGTTTCTCTCTCTCCTGGTAGCACATACTCAGCCTCCAGGAATTCACCAAATTTCTCACTGCAGTATTCTATCAGTTTATGGTTCCAGAAGGGTCTGCTCCAGAGAAGCTGAGCTTCACTTCTGCCTTAGGGATCCTCTGGTTTCTCCTGACCTAGGGTGGCAGTCTGCCCTGCAATCTCAGTTCTCGGATGGGTCTAAGGTCAGTCATTCCTTTTGCACTTGTCCAGTGCTTTCTGGCTGGAAGGACAGCAGTAAGGACTTCCAAGCCTTTGTCAACAGCCAACACCTCTAATCCCAAGATAACCCTTGTTTCTTTTCTGTCAAACTTGCCCCAGTTTTCCTACTCCTTTATGTCTAGACTTATAGATATTAATGAAAACTTATATTGATGCTGATGCTGAAACTCCAATACTTTGGCCACCTGATGTGAAGAACTGATTCCTTGGAAAAGACCCTGAAGCTGGGAAAGATTGAAGGTGGGAGGAGAAGGGGATGACAGAGGATGAGATGGCTGGATGGCATCACCGACTCAATGGACATGAGTTTGAGCAAGCTCCGGGAGCTGGTGATGGACAGGGAAGCCTGGCGTGCTGCAGTCCATGGAATAGCAAAGAATTGGACACGACTGAATGACTGNCTGATGCTGGGAGGGATTGGGGGCAGGAGGAGAAGGGGATGACAGAGGATGAGATGGCTGGATGGCATCACCGACTCAATGGACATGAGTTTGAGCAAGCTCCGGGAGCTGGTGATGGACAGGGAAGCCTGGCGTGCTGCAGTCCATGGAATAGCAAAGAATTGGACACGACTGAATGACTGAACTGACCTGAACTGATGAATGGGCAGACGATGGATGTATAGAGAACTGGATACATAGATAGATCAATATGCCTCAACAAAAGAGATTGCATTTAGTTCTATGCAGAGATTTGTAAGCTAATATTATATTTTAAGCAGTTTCAGAAATTATTATAAGTCCTTGATTAAGGAGAATTCTTAAGTAGTTAAAATCACAATTCCTAATACAAATAGACAGCAATCACAGGGGAGGGTTGTTTGGAACTCAGTAGATGAGGGAAAAAGTTGGCTTAAGGCTCAACATTCAGAAAATGAAGATCATGGCAACCAGTCCCATCATTTCATGGGAAATAGACAGGGAAACAGTGGAAACTGTGTCAGACATTATTTATCTGGGCTCCAAAATCACTGCAGATGGTGACTGCAGCCATGAAATCAAAAGATGCTTACTCCTTGGAAGAAAAGTTATGACCAACCTAGATAGCATATTCAAAAGCAGAGACATTACTTTGCTGACTAAGGTCCATCTAGTCAAAGCTATGGTTTTTCCAGTAGTCATGTATGGATGTGAGAGTTGGACTGTGAAGAAGGCTGAGCATCGAAGAATTGATGCTTTTGAACTGTGGTATTGGGGAGAGTCCCTTGGACTGCAAGGAGATCCAACCAGTCCATTCTGAAGGAGATTGGCCCTGGGATTTCTTTGGAAGGAATGATGCTGAAGCTGAAGCTCCAGTACTTTGGCCACCTCATGCGAAGAGTTGACTCATTGGAAAAGACTCTGATGCTGGGAGGGATTGGGGGCAGGGGGAGAAAAGGATGACCGAGGATGAGATGGCTGGATGGCATCACTGACTCGATAGGCATGAGTCTGAGGGAACTCCAGGAGTTGGTGATGGACAGGGAGGCCTGGTGTGCTGCGATTCATGGGGTCAAAAAGAAGCGGACACGACTGAGCGACTGAACTGATCTAACCTGAGATGGGGGAAGAAATGGATAACAAAGAGCTCGTATGGACAGGAGACATCTACCCAATACAGAGAGGGATAATATAAAAGTGCTTGGTGTTTCAGGCACAAAACTGTTTATTCTTCCAAGAGGGCATTTGAACTGTACCCTTCAGGGTCATCTTGTCTAATGGGTCAGTCATCATATCTCATTGGCTTTCCTCAGGTAACCTGGCCATAACAAGCTGTTAAATCAACCAGTATGTTCGCTGAGCGTCGATGACCTTCAGACAAGCTCATTAGAAAACCATTTAGCCTAATACTGGACGGTAATGAGATTTTTTTTTTTTTTTGCCTTTTTTTCTGAGTTTGGAAGACTTTTCCTGAGTGTCTGTGAATACGATTTTAATGGCCTTTGTAATGGAGTGTAACAGGGATGTCACTAGCAAAGAATCACCTAGAATTTTGCCTGCTCCATCTAGGATCTCAGACCCCCTGTCCCCTGGCCTATTTCATCTTCCCACTGAGAAGAAAGGTTGGACCCCATCTTCCACATTCCAGGGGGCTCCTGTAGGGAAGGCGCATGGTGGAGGGATGGGAGGGGAAAGGACTCCGCTTTGTGCTGGGATTCAGCAGGGCAGGGACTGAACCTGGGCTTGCTGCAGCCTTCCCCGCCTCCCCTCTCATGAGCCGAGGGCCTCCCGACCTGCAGAGCACGGCCGTCCTGGACTCACCACCCTAAGCCACTGTAGATTCATGTAGGGTGTGCTTTCTCACCCATCTCTCTTTCGCCTGCTTCTAAACCAGAACTTCCCCCACAGCTCCCACTCTGAGAAGACCCGAAGCGAAATCGTTAGCTTTGCCAGACCCCTCAGAGGTGGACCTCCTAGCCCGATTGGTTCACTAGTGTGTCAGAAAGGAAGACCAGCTTCTTTCTCCCAGTTTCCTTCCTGTGAGGCCTGCAGGGGAGTCTGTGTTGCATTATCCCCTTACTAGTGAGCAGACAATGGAGTCCTGCCCAGGGTGATCCCCGTCTGCTCCTTTGCATCCAGGGGCTTCACCTGCAGCCCAGGAGGGCCCTGCTGCTGACCAAGGGGAAGGGGTAGGACTCTCCACCCCGGGCTCAGGACCAAGGGCACTTCCAACATAGTTTATAAGAGGGTGTGCATTCAGCCCTTATTAGGCTCTGCTCAGTGTGCAAAAGCTCTGCTTGGACCCCTCTGGTTTCCGATGTCCACTGGTTGAAATGTGTAACAAGAGAGTGCTGAAAAACTAGAACCCCAAACCTCCCCAAAGCGTCCATGACTTCTCCAGAGCCAAGACCAAGAGAGCAAGCCTGCCTGGGTTAAAGGAGAATGGTGATTCTTGAGCCATTTGCAAACAAAGGATGCCTTTGGGTTCCAGTGAAGGTAGGTTCTCAGGAAGGAGCATTCAGCGGCCTGCGTGTTACTGCAACAGGGATTTTGTGCTCTTGGAGGGAACGTGGGACTCCTGCAGCATCAACATTGAAGTAATACCATACTTTTCAATCTACAGACTTGGAATCATAAGAGCTAATTGGGCTTGAGGATATATATAAGGTGTTGACTAAAAAATATTAATCACAACCTGTAAAGTGTGTTATTTTCTTTGATGGGAGTGTTAAGGACTCTAAGCTGGGGAGACAGCATCTCAGTAGTTCTGAGATAACTCCTTCAAGGAAGCTGGAGAGGGAGTCAGGTTTTATACAAGTTTGCACCAACAAGGGCAGGAAGTCTAAACATCAAAGATTATTATTAAGTAAAGAAACCCAGATATCAAGTAAGGAATTTAGCGTTCTCTGCTGCAAGCTCTGGGCCCCCTGAATTCATTCCTTTCTTGGGCCCCTCAGCTACGTGGGGCCTATTCTTTTCTGATTTCTCACATCCCCCCAGCTCTTCAGCAATCGCCGCGGGGGACGCGGCACCTGCTGGATTGCAGGCACTGTGCTCCCTTTTGGGAGCCTTCATTCTTGGAGGCAAAATCACTGAAGACTGTTTGTTGTTGTTCAGTCACCAAGTCTTTTCCGACTCTTCACAAGACCCCATGGACTGCAGCATGCCAGGCTTCCCTGTCCCTTCCCAATCTCCCAGAGTCTGCCCAAGTTCACGACAGTTGAGTCAATGATACCATCCAACCATCTCATCCTCTGTTGTCCCCTTCTCCTCCTGCCCTCAATCTTTCCAGCATCAGGGTCTTTTCCAGTGAGTCAGCTCTTTGCATCAGGTGGCCAAAGTATTGGAGCTTCAGCTTCAGCATTAGTCCTTCCAGTAAATATTCAGGGGTGATTTCCTTTAAGACTGATGGTTTGATCTCCTTGCCATTACATCCTTGTTTACTAATATGGCCAGAGACATTCCATTTCACAAAGGTAATCTAGACTTCAGGTACATCACTGTTTATACATCTCAGTTCACCTCCATGAAGTCATCACTGAGCAAGGCCATGTCCTAATGAGGCCACGTGCACCTCCCAACGCTATTCATTAAGCAGACCCACCAACAGTCCAGAGTTGATGTAAGAATTGATGCCCCTTTGCCATTCCTATCTGGTACAATCAACTTGGTTTACAGAAGATAGACTTGAAGGTCTCATGCACAATGTATAACCAGGCTTCTCTCTCCAAGTGCAAGGATTGGTTCAGATTGTTTACACAAACACTTTTGCTGATACTTCTGGTATGAACAGAGAGTTAAGAGTAACTAGTCTGCCTCCAGGATGTGAAATTATAGTATCTTTCCCTCTCTCATGAAAATCACTCTTTAAAAAATTGTCTTTATTGCACTTTTCTTAAAAGAACTTGCCTTATCAAATGGACAGAGCCTGGTGGTCATCTGCTAGAATTTGGATGTGATTGGAGATGGGGTTCCCTCCAAGGTACACATGGATTCTGTAAGTTCTTTATCCCTTCAAGTTGAAGTGGTGCTTCCTCGCTTCAAAGTCTGGGCCTGGAGCAAGATGATATCAAAAAAGAGCCACGGGTTCTATGGTCTTTCAGAAATAGATGAACTGCTTTCAGAGAGTCAGTGTTTTGGCTGCATATTTAAGTCTTTGCTCAGAGGACGGGTCTGTTCTCTTTTTAAATTTGTTTTAATCTTGTACCCGGGTATAACTGGTTAACAACATTGTAGTAGTCTCAGGTGAACAAGGAAGGGACTCAGCCATACATGTACATGTACACATATATGTATACACATACACATACATGTATACACATACACATACATTCTCCCCCAAACTCCCCTCCCATCCAAGCTGCCACATAACATTGAGCAAAGTTCCCTGTGCCATACAGTAGGTCCTTGCTGGTTATCTGTTTTAAATAGAGCAGCGTGTACAAATCCATCCCAAACTCCCTAACTGTCCCTTCCCGCCTCCTTCCCCCAGCAACCATAAATTCATTCTCTAAGACTGAGTCTCTTTTCATTCGAATCATTTGTTTTTAGATTCCACACGTACAATATATCATACAATATTTCTCCCCAAGATAGGTCTGTTCTTGATGGTTGTACAGAGCAACTTTGAAACAGATTCATTTGCACCCAAGAAGAGCTGGGAGAAGGAGAAGACTTCTCTGGGTTGTTTCTAGTGAGCTAACTAACAAATCGCTCCTCCCAAAGTTCTCTACAAAAAATAGATCTTGGAATTAGAAGGAATGTAAAGAAATTCCCTGTGGGAACTGCCCCAAGCATAGCCTGAACTTCAGCCCCTCTCCTCTGTGTAGGTCCACCTTCAGGGGGGCTCTTTCCCCAGGGCAGAAAGGGTGGGCATTGGCAGCCCTGGCCTCTCAATCTCTCTCTTAGATTTGCGCATCAGGACTTAGAAATGACTGTGATTGTCTTGACCACGGTCACATGTCTTTTATTGACCAGTCACTGTAGCCAGAAAAATGGGCTACTCTGATTGGTCAGGGCTGGGTCATGTGGCTTCTGTGATGAAAAATAAGAGACTCTTCTGATGATCCATAACGGCATAGATTCCCCATCACAGGGCTTCTTTTACCAGGAGAGTGGTTAGGGGTGTTGAATCACCTTCTCCAAAAAGACACCTTGCCGAAAGTTAATGCAAAAAGGTGTGACCTTCCAGTCAGTTTCTCTTGAGCACAGGCCTTGTATCACCCTTGTCCTTGTAAATATAAACTCTGTCCACCGGACCCACTGGAAACTGATGGGTGCTGTGGAAACTACAATACAAATGTAACTTAGCTCGAGACTGGCTTCAAACCCTTTGTCACTTTTATGGTTGTTATATCACATATATGCCTGGGGCTCCTTTATCCTATGCAATGAAATCCAAGGACTGTAGCAAGATATGGAGATACGTATTTAGAATGGAGAGAATCAGGTCTCATGGAGCGCCCAGGTCACATGACTGCTTAGTGGCAATGTGGTCCTTGACTAAAGGCTGCTAATGTCCATTCTAGGACCACATCCTTTCTCTGTTTTAGAGCAAAAGTATCACAGCTAGCTTTCCTGACTTGATAAATAGTGCAGTGACAAATCGGGCTTAAACCTGCCATAAAGACAGCTTGAGACTCATTAGGAGAAGTTGGAGTGGAATTGGAAATGCTAATTTCCAGACATCCAAGCAATTCATTCCGGTTGGCACTTTTCGTGTTGCTGTAGAGGCTGCTGAGAAATGAGGGGGCCGAACACTGAACAGTCAAGGTCAAGAATGACCCCGAGAAGGACAACGTAATCATTTCCTTCCTCTTCTTTGCTAGGGCTAAATGTGCCCATGAATCAGAGGTTTCACGGATGTTTTTAGAGTTAAAAAGAACTTTTAAAACTGACATTGGAATTTATCATAAAAAATGTGTTTTGGTCTTTGTCCCTGTTCCTGGCACAGAGCTCCTTAAACCCTTGTAATTTTCTATGTGATGAGAGCTATACAGGTGTCTAAGTTATGTTATTGAGGTGACTTTCGGAAAACACCTAAGGTTGGAGACTGGTAACCAGGTGAACCTGACCTCTGGAGACAGAAGGGGCACTGGAGGTAGAATTCAGTTACCAATGGCCAATGATTTAATCAGTCATACCTATGCAATGTGTGTGTTAGCTGGTTAGTTGTGCCCGACTCTTTCCGATCCATGGACTGTAGCCTGCCAGGCTCCTCTATCCATGGAAGTCTCCAGGCAAGAATACTAGTCTGGCTTGCCATTCCCTTCTCCAGGGGATCTTCCTGACCCAAAGATTGAACCTGAGTTTCCTGCATTGCAGGTGGATTCTTTACCGTCTGAGCCACCAGGGAAGCCATTAATGAAGCCTCTACAAAAACCCGCAAGGAGCAGGGTTTGGGGAGCTTCCAGGCTGTGAACACATGGAGATCTGAGGAGAGGGGCACACTGAGAGAGGGGGTGGGAGCCCTGTAGCCCTTCTGCGTCTCTTCCTATGCGTCTCTTCCCTTTATAATAAACCGGTCTAGTAAGCAAATATTTTCTCAATTCTGCGGGGGGCTCTGGCAAGTTAATCCAACCCAAGGTGGTAGGGAGAGCGGGGGTGGTTGTTAAAAGCTCCAGTTTGTTGCTGTCAGATCTGTGATTGGCAGTCTTGTAGAAATGAGCCCCTGACCTGGGAGAACTGACACCTTCTCCAGGTAGACGGTGGCAGAATGGAGTTGAAGACAGCCAGCGGGTGAGGGAATATTGCTTGTTGGTGATATGGAAACCACACCCCACCCCACATCGGTACTGGTGGTCAGAACCCTTAAACACTTAGTTCTTGCAAAAATCTACCGCTGAGAAGCTGCAGAAAGTATGCTAGTCTCTTGCCACAGACAACTAAAAACCTTGCATAATATGTATGAAACACCCGTAAGGAGATTCTGAAAGGTGGAGAGAAGGCAGACCAGAACCAGTTTCCTGGGTTCCCTTTTGCCTCACCTGTCCCAGATCTGGGACTGAAGAGCCACTCATCTGGAAAGGTGCAGACAAACAAAATCTCTGCCTCTTCTGCTAGTATCATGTGTTTTGATTTTATACTTTAAATCTAATGATGCATTATTATTTGTTACAGTCAGTGATATTTTAAAATTTACCCGCATATTCACCCTATCCTGTGTTCATCATTCCTTCTTGTTTTACTATGCTGCTGCTGCTGCTGCTAAGTTGCATCAGTCGTTTCTGACTCCGTGTGACCCCATAGACGGCAGCCCACCAGGCTCCCCTGTCCCTGGGATTCTCCAGGCAAGAACACTGGAGTGGGTTGCCATTTCCTTCTCCAATGCATGAAAGTGAAAAGTGAAATTGAAGTTGCTCAATCGTGTCCGACTCTTTGCGACCCCATGGACTGCAGCCCACCAGGCTCCTCCGTCCATGGGATTTTCCAGGCAAGAGTACTGGAGTGGGGTGCCATTGCTTACTGCCTGGAATAATTTGACTTCCACTTAAAGAACTCCTTTTAATATTTCTTTCAGTTTATATCGGTTGGCAATAAATTCTCTCAATATTTATCTGAAGATGCTTTTCTTTCACCTTTGAAGAATGTATTTGTTGATATATAATTCTCTGTTGGGGCTTCCCAGGTGGCTCAGTGGTAAAGAATCCACCTGCCAATGTAGGAGACATGGGTTCTATCCCTGGGTCAGGAAGATCCCCTGGAGAAGGAAATAGCAACCCACTCTAGTATTCTGGCCTGGGAAATACCATGGACAGAGGAGTCTGGTGGGCTCTAGTCTGCGGGGCCACAGAGAATCAGAGATGCCCTGAATGACTAAGTGTAGCACAAGTCTACATTAGCAGTTGTTTTCTTTCAGCATTTTCAAGATGTCATTTCACTGTCATGGAATGTCATTTAATAAGAAACACTTTCCTTAAAATAATTTGTTCAAATCCTATGAGTTAAACTTACATATATAAAACCTCTCATATATATTTAAGTCCTCTTAAATGCTCTAAATGTGTAGATGCATTTGTTAAGGTTTAGAATCAAAGGGGCTACACTCATTCATCCATCACAGAATGTAAGAGAGAGAAAGGTGATCACACTGCCAGGCCACCTTCTTTTAATGTGTAACAAGTGTATTACGTCCCCCATCATGCACAGATTTAATTTCTTCCCTCTTAAGCCTTTTTATGTTTAATTCTAAATCTTTCTAGAGTTAAAACATTTCTGTCTCTAAAGAAGATAGTTAAAGTCCTGTGTAACTGAGTTGTTTCATTGTTTTGTTTAGTCCCTCAGTCAGATCCGACTCTGCGACCCCATGGACTGCAGCCCACCAGGCTCCTCTGTCCATGGGATTCCCCAGGCAAGAATACTCGAGTGGGTTGCCACTTCCTCCTCCAGGAAATCTTCCTGACTCGGGGATTGAACCCATGTCTCCAGTGTCTCCTGCACTGCAGGCAAATTCTTTACCTCTGTGCCACCTGGGACGCCCCCATACAACTGAAATTGCTTAGTTCTAAATATTTATGGAGTTGGCAAATGTGTAACATGAAAAAAATCTCATCCAGCAAACATCCCGGTTAATGGAGACAACTGAGAACCAGAGACTGTATTTGCATAAGAAATCTAATGCACAGATACCCACTCACTGAGCCCAAAGAGTACCTTTGCAGAGCCGCTGGCTCATGAGCTTCAAACTATAAAGAAGTCGGGCTCACAGCTCATGTAGCCTTTGGAGCAGGAGTCAAGATAAGGCGCTGCCATGACTTTTTTCTCACCTGAACATCCAATGCCAGCAGCTCTCACTTGAGACGGCTGCTTCCTTGGGTGTTGTACTTCTTAGTTTTTAAGCACATTTTAAGTTAAGCTATACAGATCTTTGAGCCTTGTGGGATCTTGAATTGTGTATATATGTTTTCCACTTGAATTTAAAGACATTTGAATTTGATGTTCTCTTACATTAAAAAAAAAAATCTTAGAATGATACAGTTCCTGTGAGTATTTTAAAAGCTACTGGCTCCTTTTGGACATCCCACACGGCTTTATTTGAGCTGGGGGTCATAATGCCTGAGACCATTCTGAAGCCTCGTCCTCCCCACCCCCCTTCTTTCTCCCTTGAACTTTGGATGGCTTCTGCTTGAAAGGCTCCCGTGGTGATGGAAGAGGCCTGGAGGGGCCTCCCAGAAAGGAATAACAGGATGGTAGGATTTTTGTAGGTGGTCCTACACTCTTCTCTAGTTGTAGGAAAGGAGACAGGATTCAGATAAGAACCCTCTCTCTAGGAACCAAGGTGGTGAGTTTGGACGCATCACCTGAAATGAGGGATGAGTACCGGAGCCCCTACAGTATGTCACTCTGATGCTCGGTCGTGTGGACACTCTTGTTCTGTCCCCTTGGTGTAGTTTGGTCATTGGGGCGAAGGCTGCTGAAAAGGAGTGCCATGCTGTGACAAGAACACGGAACTCAGCTCCAGGCAATCAGGACTGGAGAGCTGATTCTGCCATCCGCCATCTCCACAGGCTCCTTAACTTCTGAGCTTAGTCTTCAAAATCGGAGACTTTTAAAATTGAGTTAAAAATCTCACAATGAGACAGCAGCATTCATTCCAAAGGACTTTTTTCTTAAGTAGGGAGGTGAGGTATGTGAGGGTATTTCAGTATAATGCCCTGTCAACAAAGCATTTCTTTGTCAATTTCTGGGCCACATTGAATAGCAACATCTCTCAAGTTTGTCAGCTGGAGGGGAAAAAGTGTTCAGATCTATTTCCTTAAGCAATTTTGATGATATCATCATAATCTATGGTTGGTCAAAGGTTTTTTGATTTGTTAAGGATTTGAGCTCTCTTAAGAGTTTATTTCATTTCAAAGGAACATATACTTTGAGTGGGCTTCCCAGGTGGCACTAGTGGTAAAGAATCTGCCTACTACTGCAGGAGATGCAAGAGATGCAAGTTCAATCCCTGGGTCAGGAAGATCCCCTGGAGTAGGAAACAGCAACCCACTCCAGTATTCGTGCCTGGAAAATCCCATGGACAGAGGAGCTTTGTGGGCCACAGTCAATGGTTCACAAAGAGCTGGTCACAACTGAGCACGAGCACTAGGTACTTTGAATAACAATTTTCTGGGCATGTTTGATGAACCTAGGTGAGAAAACCATGGTGCTGTTTAATTGTGAATAAATTGATATAAGATTGGACCACTACTTGGTGTGTACAATTTTAGTATGTGGGGTTTTTGTACTTTTAAAAAATTATTTTTAAAACAAACAAACAAACAAACAAGAAACTCTCCGAGTGAGACACGGATGAGGTAGAAACATGAAGGATCTTGCCCCCAAGCACTGCATTGTTCATCCTCAGACTCTGCAAGACTCTCACTGGATTAATGGATTTATATATGGCGGCACTGACCTGCAGATGACCCTCATCCACTTCTGTGATGATAATTGTTTTTCTCCAAGATTGCTCTGGCAGTCCCTGCTCTGAGCCCTTGACATCAGCAGGGGAAGCTTAATGGGGTCTGGCTTATCATGAATTCCATGCTTAATGCTTACCCTCGAGTCAGGAATGACGGGAGCATGGTGCTCATTCTTCAGTGGGACCCAAAGCTATTAACAATTTTCTTTTCGGCCTCTGCTCCATGAAGGATACCTTCTTCACTTGGCCTTGCCTGTCTTGTCTCCAATATGAATGCACACGTCCTGGTCTCTCCTGTGGCCTTACGCCGGCTATTTTCTGAAGCTGCAAACTTTTTTCTCTCCTCTTGTTTCCTGCTCAAGGTCTTGTAAGAATAGTTGAGGTTACTTATGAATATAATCACTTTTCCAGCACTCATGGAGCTTTGGCCTTTGCTTCTACTTCTTAACTAAAGATGACTTCTCAAGATCGCAAGGAACTTTTCTCAATTAAATCTTACTTGCTCCTCCTGAAGCCTTGGGGCCAGTAACCGGACTTGTCTTCTGAAACCTCTCTCTCCCCTTCGTGCCCATGGTTCCAGGTCATCTGGGCTCCCAGCTTCTCTGTTGAAGCTTCACTCTTCTGTTTAATGTACACCACCCCCCCCAAAGATTGTCCTCTGTCTTTTCTTCCTATTATTTTGCTGCGCTTTTTTTTTTTTCTCAAGCAATCAAATATTCCCACAGGCTCAACTGTCGCCTCTGTTAAAATGGCTTAGAGACTGTATCTCCATGGTCTTAGCTGACATCCAAAATATGCTCTATAGAGATGCACAGATGAAAGAAGCGAGACTTAAGTCACACAGGAAAGGCAAGAGACAAGGGAAATAGTTTAAAGGAAATGATTAAAAGGAGGTCAAACCAGTCGATCCTAAAGGAATTTAACCCTAAATATTTGTTGGAAGGTCTGATGCTGAAGCTCCAGTACTCTGGCCACCTGAGAAAGACCCTGATGTTGGGAAAGATCGAAGGCAAGAGGAGAAGGGGGCAGCAGAGGATGAGATGGTTGGATGGCATTACTGACTCAATGGACATGAGTGTGAGCAAGCTCTGGGAGATAGTGAGGGATGGGGAAGCCTGATGTGCTGCAGTCCACGGGGTTGCAAAGACTCAGACACGACTGAGCAACTGAACAGCAACAACAAGAGTTAAAAAGAACACACTGGCAAAATAAATTAAATGTAAATGTTTGACAACCCTATCACTTTCTGTTGAAGCCTCTCTTCCGGACCTGCAGACAGCCGCCTCCTTGCTGTGTCCTCTCATGGCCCTTTCTTTGTGAGTGGGAGGGGAAGAAGGATGGGAAGAGAGAGACAGAGAAAGAGAGATTTCTGGTGTCTCTTCCTTTTCCTATAAGGACCAGTCCTACCACATTAGGGTTCCTCCTGCTGGACCTCATTTAACTTTATTTGCCTCCCTTTTTGTTCAGTCGCCAAGTCATATCAAGCTCTTTTTGACCCCACCGACTGCAACACGCCAGGCTTCCCCATCCTTCACTATCTCCCAGAGTTTGCTCAAACTCATGTCCATCGAGTCGGTGATGCCATCCAACCATCTCATCCTCTGTCGCCCCCTTCTCCTCCTGCCTTCAGTCTTTGCCAGCATCAGGGTCTTTTCCAAGGAGTCAGTTCCTCCCATCAGCTGGCCAAGGTATTGGAGTTTCAGCTTCAGCATCAATCCTTCCAATGAATACTCAGTTGATTTCCTTTAGGGTGGACTGGTTGGATCTCCTTGCTAAAAGACCCTATTTCCAATTATAGTCTCATTGGGGATTAGAGCTTTAACATATGAATTTGCGGGTGGAGGGAGGGCATAATTTAGTTCACATCAGAGGCCCACTGAAAACAAAAGTGGCTTATCTCAAACGCCTCATGTAAAAAGGAATCATTCAGAGAACCACACACCTGTCCACAAATAAGGACAGTGGTGTAATCATGAACTACAAACAAAGCAAAAGCAGAAAAAAGTTACATGAAAGTAAAATCCCGGGCAAAACTAACGGGCAAAAGGATCAGTTTCGATTTCTAAAGGCTAGAGTTCACAGTGATGGAAAACGGATAGGAATCATCTTTATCTGAATAATATTACATAAAGGCTAAAGGTCACATTGTTAGAAAATCAAGAAGCGGCAACTAGCCCTTAAACGGCGGTGGTAGACCTTTACACAGCTGTTGGGTACAGTGTCAGAAATGACAGCTCTGTGCTCACGGTTAAGCTAATGTGTGCAAAAGAGAATAAGCTGGTGCTACTTTGTCATCATGGAAAAGGTTGCTCAACATCTATCAGACATTAACGGGACTTTACCCAGATGGACCGTGACTTCTTACTCAAATTATCCTTGTCTTCCCAAACCACGCTCCGTGGATGACCCACATGGACCAGCGCAGACGTAAACAGATAACACTGAAAGCTCTTTTGCAACTGGAAAACAATCTCACACGGTGGTGAAGAAGCTTCCCCAAATCTCCACTTGTTGATTGTTGGAGCATTTTCAGAAATTTCATCTCTAGGTGCTCGTTAAGTGGAAGTAACCTGGGTAATAGTATCCATGCATTTGAAAAATCACTAGGAAAAATCACTTAGTTGAGCAACAAGTGTGGGCACCTTTCTCAAACTGAGTCCACAGCTTTGTAACACCAAATGATAACCATATCTTGGAGAGGCAACAGGAATGGTGAGAGTCAATGATTACACTGGGCAAGAAGACCCAGAATCATGGTAAAATCACACACTCCTGCTAAGGGGTGACCTTCATGTCCACCCAGTCTAGCTTGAGTTGATGCTGAATTCCTCTGTGACTTTCCTCCAAGGGACACCTGCCAGTGGAAGAAANTCAACTGTCGCCTCTGTTAAAATGGCTTAGAGACTGTATCTCCATGGTCTTAGCTGACATCCAAAATATGCTCTATAGAGATGCACAGATGAAAGAAGCGAGACTTAAGTCACACAGGAAAGGCAAGAGACAAGGGAAATAGTTTAAAGGAAATGATTAAAAGGAGGTCAAACCAGTCGATCCTAAAGGAATTTAACCCTAAATATTTGTTGGAAGGTCTGATGCTGAAGCTCCAGTACTCTGGCCACCTGAGAAAGACCCTGATGTTGGGAAAGATTGAAGGCAAGAGGAGAAGGGGGCAGCAGAGGATGAGATGGTTGGATGGCATTACTGACTCAATGGACATGAGTGTGAGCAAGCTCTGGGAGATAGTGAGGGATGGGGAAGCCTGATGTGCNATGCTGAAGCTCCAGTACTCTGGCCACCTGAGAAAGACCCTGATGTTGGGAAAGATTGAAGGCAAGAGGAGAAGGGGGCAGCAGAGGATGAGATGGTTGGATGGCATTACTGACTCAATGGACATGAGTGTGAGCAAGCTCTGGGAGATAGTGAGGGATGGGGAAGCCTGATGTGCTGCAGTCCACGGGGTTGCAAAGACTCAGACACGACTGAGCAACTGAACAGCAACAACAACAGTTAAAAAGAACCCAGTGGCAAAATAAATTAAATGTAAATGTTTGACAACCCTATCACTTTCTGTTGAAGCCTCTCTTCCTGACCTGCAGACAGCCGCCTCCTTGCTGTGTCCTCTCATGGCCCTTTCTCTGTGAGTGGGTGGGGAAGAAGGATGGGAAGAGAGAGACAGAGAAAGAGAGATTTCTGGTGTCTCTTCCTTTTCCTATAAGGACCAGTCCTACCACATTAGGGTTCCTCCTGCAGGACCTCATTTAACTTTATTTGCCTCCCTTTTTGTTCAGTCGCCAAGTCATATCAAGCTCTTTTTGACCCCACCGACTGCAACATGCCAGGCTTCCCCATCCTTCACTATCTCCCAGAGTTTGCTCAAACTCATGTCCATCGAGTCGGTGATGCCATCCAACCATCTCATCCTCTGTCGCCCCCTTCTCCTCCTGCCTTCAGTCTTTGCCAGCATCAGGGTCTTTTCCAAGGAGTCAGTTCCTCCCATCAGCTGGCCAAGGTATTGGAGTTTCAGCTTCAGCATCAATCCTTCCAATGAATACTCAGTTGATTTCCTTTAGGGTGGACTGGTTGGATCTCCTTGCTAAAAGACCCTATTTCCAATTATAGTCTCATTGGGGATTAGAGCTTTAACATATGAATTTGCGGGTGGAGGGAGGGCATAATTTAGTTCACATCAGAGGCCCACTGAAAACAAAAGTGGCTTATCTCAAACGCCTCATGTAAAAAGGAATCATTCAGAGAACCACACACCTGTCCACAAATAAGGACAGTGGTGTAATCATGAACTACAAACAAAGCAAAAGCAGAAAAAAGTTACATGAAAGTAAAATCCCGGGCAAAACTAACGGGCAAAAGGATCAGTTTCGATTTCTAAAGGCTAGAGTTCACAGTGATGGAAAACGGATAGGAATCATCTTTATCTGAATAATATTACATAAAGGCTAAAGGTCACATTGTTAGAAAATCAAGAAGCGGCAACTAGCCCTTAAACGGCGGTGGTAGACCTTTACACAGCTGTCGGGTACAGTGTCAGAAATGACAGCTCTGTGCTCACGGTTAAGCTAATGTGTGCAAAAGAGAATAAGCTGGTGCTACTTTGTCATCATGGAAAAGGTTGCTCAACATCTATCAGACATTAACGGGACTTTACCCAGATGGACCGTGACTTCTTACTCAAATTATCCTTGTCTTCCCAAACCACGCTCCGTGGATGACCCACATGGACCAGCGCAGACGTAAACAGATAACACTGAAAGCTCTTTTGCAACTGGAAAACAATCTCACACGGTGGTGAAGAAGCTTCCCCAAATCTCCACTTGTTGATTGTTGGAGCATTTTCAGAAATTTCATCTCTAGGTGCTCGTTAAGTGGAAGTAACCTGGGTAATAGTATCCATGCATTTGAAAAATCACTAGGAAAAATCACTTAGTTGAGCAACAAGTGTGGGCACCTTTCTCAAACTGAGTCCACAGCTTTGTAACACCAAATGATAACCATATCTTGGAGAGGCAACAGGAATGGTGAGAGTCAATGATTACACTGGGCAAGAAGACCCAGAATCATGGTAAAATCACACACTCCTGCTAAGGGGTGACCTTCATGTCCACCCAGTCTAGCTTGAGTTGATGCTGAATTCCTCTGTGACTTTCCTCCAAGGGACACCTGCCAGTGGAAGAAAAGTCACTGTAATTCAGTGCAGTCTATTCCAACCTTTGTAGCCCTGAGATGAGATGCGCGGGCCTGTCAGAGCTACAAAGCAGAAACCCATGTAGATTTCATTTGCTACTACATTCCCAGTGCCTAATATAGTGCCCGACACACAACGGGTACACAAGACCTGTTTGTTACAAGAATTAATTAATTAAAAAATATATTTAAATATAAGCTGTAATGTAGGTAGGTTGTCTATAGACAATTGCTTAAATTGTCTAAATTGATGGTATCACTTATCTGTTTCTAATTCACTGAAGTTCTCTTTGGGAAGGCCTCTCAAGCAAGCTCACTATATCCAGGATGCCCAGCTCTGGTGGACCTTCAGTGAATACAATGAAACCCAAGAATGTCCACGTGAAACAACCAGTAACATGCTGCTCCATCCAGAGTTGCCAAGGAGTGCTGAACGCATCAGTTTGGCCACACGCTGGAGACACAGGTTTATGATCATTCCCACCTTACAGATGAAAACAAAAAACGATAGTCAGCCACGCATGCCACCACCAAAACACACTGCTTTGTTGACATTGCTTCTGCCTGATCAATCAACTGACTTTCATTCAGTGTCTAGGGGAAGAAGCAAATTTTGTTTTCAGTCCTCAATAGTTCTTAGACTAGAATCTTTATTTCTTTGGAAGTTCAGTTCAGTTCAGTTCAGTTGCTCAGTCATGTCTGACTCCTTGAGACCCCATGGACTGCAGCACGCCAGGCCTCCCTGTTCATCACCAACTGTTGGTGCTCACCCAAACCCATGTCCATTGAGTTGGTGATGCCACTCAAACATCTTATCCTCTGTCTTCCCTNCCCTCCCTTCATGGAAGAAGGTTTGTGAGTCACCAGCAGTGGCCTCCTGGGTAAATATTTATACAGAGAAGGCATTAATGATGAGAGAGGTAAATAGCCCCGAGTGTTCAAGACAAGGCAGACAGGTTTTCTTCGTTCTGCCTCACCTTGCTTGTGTGTACCTATCCTCAGGGGTAAAATGTGTTTTTTTTTTGTAGTTCAGTTTTCATTTAAACTGGAATTGGATGTGTTTGTCTGTGAAAGGAGCTCGGGGTGAAGGGTTCAATTTCTAATACTTCTTCATCTACCTGGAAGCCCATCTCAGGAGGGGCCTTAGCTGACTGGATATCAAAGTCTATCTTGTTAGGGACCAGGTCAGTACCTGAACCAGTGGCTCAATTCAGGCTTCTTTGCTTGCACTGGAGTGGAGTCCAGTCTGGGACTCTAGGCTTAAGTGGAGTTTTCCACACTGCTGAGAGTCTAAATTTTGGGACAAGAATGCTGTACCTGCTGCTGCTAAGTCACTTCAGTTGTGTCCAACTCTGTGTTACCCCAAAGACAGCAGCCCACCGGGCTCTGCTCTCCCTGGGATTCTCCAGGCAAGAACACTGGAGTGGGTTGCCATTTCCCTCTCCAGTGGATGAAAGCGAAAAGTGGACTGAAACATGTATACTATCATGTAAGAAACGAATCGCCAGTCTATGTTCAATACAGGATACAGGATGCTTGGGACTGGTGCACGGGGATGATCCAGAGAGTTGATGTGGGGTGGGAGGTGGCGGGGGGGTTCAAGATTGGGAACTCATGTACACCTGAGACGGGAAAAAAATAAATAAATAAGAAACAGTGGGAAAAAAAAAAAAA
>SJYA01000387.1:522491-572208 GCA_006410615.1 Neotragus moschatus
GATGCCATGATCTTAGTTTTCTGAATGTTGAGTTTTAAGCCAACTTTTTCACTCTCCTCTTTCACTTTCATCAAGAGGCTCTTTAGTTCTTCACTTTCTGCCATAAGGGTGGTGTCATCTGCATATCTGAGGTTTTCTCCTGGCAATCTTGATTCCAGCTTGTGTTTCTTCCAGTCCAGCATTTCTCATGATGTACTCTGCATATAAGTTAAATAAGCAGGGTGACAATATACAGCCTTGATGTACTCCTTTTCCTATTTGGAACCAGTCTGTTGTTCCATGTCCAGTTCTAACTGTTGTTTCCTGACCTGCATACAGGTTTCTCAAGAGGCAGGTCAGGTGGTCTGGTATTCCCATCTCTTTCAGAATTTTCCACAGTTTATTGTGATCCACAGAGTCAAAGGCTTTGGCACAGTCAGTAAAGCAGAAATAGATGTTTTTCTGGAGCTCTCCTGCTTTGTCCGTGATCCAGCGGATGTAAGTGGAAGTGAGTGAACTCAAGCTAGACTGTGTATCGACTCAGTGCTGCATCTTCTTCTCAGCTTGGTAGAACCACCTATGTTTGCTCGTGAAAGATAAGACATCCAGCAGAAGGTTAGACTCCCCGTGTCTTTCCTTAGAAGACCAAGCCAAAAAACACTCTAGCCACGCCTGTGTCCACAGGTGTCCTCTGGAGGTGACACGATGGATTCTGGGATCTTTCACTCAAGAGCTGTGAGTGGGTCACCCCACCACCGTGACCTTGGGCCTCTCATCCTTCTTTGCAGTGCTGGTTAGAGGAATTAATNCCCGTGTCTTTCCTTAGAAGACCAAGCCAAAAAACACTCTAGCCACGCCTGTGTCCACAGGTGTCCTCTGGAGGTGACACGATGGATTCTGGGATCTTTCACTCAAGAGCTGTGAGTGGGTCACCCCACCACCGTGACCTTGGGCCTCTCATCCTTCTTTGCAGTGCTGGTTAGAGGAATTAATGAAGAGGTGACATTGCCTGCAGACTCAATAAATGACAGCTACTGTTATTTTCCTTCTAAATTAAGTTGGGTTGAACACATGAGAACTTAAAGGTAATGAGCTTTTGCAGAAGCAGTGGAGTTAGAGGAGAGAAAAATAAGGAGGAATACGGACCCTGTACTGTTAGAATCTAGCAAACAGAGGGTTTATGGAAGATTGTAGTGACAAGCGTTAAGCTGTCCATACTATCGCCAATTGTTAATTTTTCAATTGCTTTTTCTGTGTTTGTGTGCTCAGTCATGTCTGACTCTGCAACCCCTTGAACTATAGTCCACCAGGCTCCTTTGTCCATGGAATTTTCCAGGCAAGAATACTGGAGTGGGTTGCCATTTCCTTCTGCAGGGGATTTTCCTGACCCAGGAATTGAACTCGGGCCTCCCACATTGCAGGCAGAGTCTTTACTCACTGGGGGTCTTTACCCGGGAATGCTTTTTCTGTAGAGTCAGTAATTTCACGCTGACCCCACCCCGCACTCTCTCTCTGTAAATGACCCTATTACCAAACCTGGCATTTTTATACTATCGACAACAGTTATGGTTCAGAATAGGTAAAAATGTATTAAGTTGATTTCTTATCTTGGGAGAATGTATAGTAATGTTCAACAACACATTTTCTTGGATATCTAAGACCTTATGCTGCAGTCAGGGGACAGAGCTTCAGGGAGAACAGAAGTCTACTGAAATACTTAGACAAACAGCAAAAGCTCTCTCTTAAGCAGATACTGCAAATTTGGATCACAACAATGAAAATGTCATCCAGACTGGCTGATGCACCACTCGTTTTGTCAATGTCTTTGGAATTGCTTGTATTTTTGAGAGGAAAGTGGGCAGGACTCTCGGGTCTAGGCTCACCTGTAGGAGACAGGTAACCTCATGGGCATTGCTTTTCCCGTCAAGAGGCAGCCACCATAGAAGAAAGAGGAAAAGACAGCCCCCCTCCCTTCATGGAAGAAGGTTTGTGAGTCACCAGCAGTGGCCTCCTGGGTAAATATTTATACAGAGAAGGCATTAATGATGAGAGAGGTAAATAGCCCCGAGTGTTCAAGACAAGGCAGACAGGTTTTCTTCGTTTTGCCTCACCTTGCTTGTGTGTACCTATCCTCAGGGGTAAAATGTGTTTTTTTTTTTGTAGTTCAGTTTTTATTTAAACTGGAATTGGATGTGTTTGTCTGTGAAAGGAGCTCGGGGTGAAGGGTTCAATTTCTAATACTTCTTCATCTACCTGGAAGCCCATCTCAGGAGGGGCCTTAGCTGACTGGATATCAAAGTCTATCTTGTTAGGGACCAGGTCAGTACCTGAACCAGTGGCTCAATTCAGGCTTCTTTGCTTGCACTGGAGTGGAGTCCAGTCTGGGACTCTAGGCTTAAGTGGAGTTTTCCACACTGCTGAGAGTCTAAATTTTGGGACAAGAATGCTGTACCTGCTGCTGCTAAGTCACTTCAGTTGTGTCCAACTCTGTGTTACCCCAAAGACAGCAGCCCACCGGGCTCTGCTCTCCCTGGGATTCTCCAGGCAAGAACACTGGAGTGGGTTGCCATTTCCCTCTCCAGCGGATGAAAGCGAAAAGTGGACTGAAACATGTATACTATCATGTAAGAAACGAATCGCCAGTCTATGTTCAATACAGGATACAGGATGCTTGGGACTGGTGCACGGGGATGATCCAGAGAGTTGATGTGGGGTGGGAGGTGGCGGGGGGGTTCAAGATTGGGAACTCATGTACACCTGAGACGGGAAAAAAATAAATAAATAAGAAACAGTGGGAAAAAAAAAAAAGAAGAAAAGAAAAAAAAAAAAAAAAGAAAGTGAAGTCGCTCAGTCGTCAGGGACTCTTAGCGATCCCATGGACTGCAGTCTACCAGGTTCTTCTGTCCATGGGATTTTCTAGGCAAGAGTACCAGAGTGGATTGCCATTGCCTTCTCCAAATTCTGTACCTAATAAAGACAGAATGAAATAAATGCAGAGTCTGCCTCTACAAGGAAGCCTCCAATTCAGTTACCCTAAAAGGAATGAACCTTACCTGAAGTAAGCAGACAGGATGAAGGGACACGTATTATCCCAACTCACAAGGGACTGATGTACAAAACCTGAGTAGTTCTATGTGAATGTATGTTGAGGAGGTTTGATGGAACATGATTGAGCCTTCACAATCGCCCGTCCTTTCTCACCCTCACTGATTCCTGTCTTTGTCCCACTAGAGTTGGCACCAGCAGCAGTGGCAGTGGCCAGGAGCCTGGGAACTGGGGGTAAGCCGCTTGTTGATAGGAAAAGGTGTGAAACCCCTATGAATGGTGACTTGTTGATAAAGAGGCTTCATTAGAGTTTCAAGGAGCAGCAGTGTATAAACTGTTTATTGAGAAACACATGCAAACTTGATGCAAGAAGGCTAAGGAGGTTATAAGAGAAGAAACATATCTGCAAATTTGGCAACCACGGCCAATTCTAGATGCTACCACATGCTTTAGAACCGAGGGGGAAAGACACAAGACGTGAATGATGTACACATGGGTAATATGAGGGCTTCCCAGGTAGCTCAGCTGGTAAAGAGTGTGTCTGTAATGCAGGAAACCCTGGTAAGATGAAGACAACATAGACTCTGGCTCTTCTTACTCCTTAGAGGTTCAGAATTAGAGACTCTCACACCATTGAAAGGAAGCAACGAAGCCCGCAGATTAACCAAGTGTGTGTGACTTTTGTGATGACTGTCGAGATTAAGGATATGGGCAGTGCTGGGAAGTATTCAGCACGGGTATGTGGTTCTTTCTCCTCTGGGCACTGATCTGTGGGTAACCTCACTCCATTCACAGACACCACCTCCCTGGCTCATCTGACAGCCCTGGATCTTTTCTGAGGCTCATCTCTGATCTTACTCATCTCCCTGAGATGGTCAGCTAAGCTGGGGTTTTACTTTCAAGGCGCTGTGTGCACATTTGAACAAGACATTTCTGAGACTTCTAGCCATCCCCACGCTCTCTCCTGGCTTCCTACACATGTTCACCCACTGGCCCTGGAGGATGCTGCCTGGGGCCAGAATGGACCTCGGTAAGCATCTGCCCTGCTGCCAGTTGTGGGAACAAGGCTTCCCACTTGGGCCTAGAGGTCATTAAGCAAAAGTCTTCTTTCCATCTGAAACAGATCTTCTTGGTAGAGGACCTCGGGTTATCAGGTGAAACCAGCCACCTCTGTAAACGACTTCTGGGGAAAGCAAAGTGCCTCTGGGGGTAGAAACAAGGCTGCTGTGTGCTGTTCAATATCAGCAATTAACTGTTCTCAGCTTTCATTCTTTCTGGCTGAGGTTTCCAAGCTGTGTACCCCAATGATAAGGAGCCCCCCTTTCAGTCCCTCTGGGAGCTAGAAGGAAAATGCAGAGCCAGAGAGCTTGGCCCCTCCCACCTTGTCACTGAGTGGCTTTACTCGCATCTGTTTAAGTATTGCACAGCTGCAAAAACCTTTGCTTAAAAAAAGTTCCAGAAACTAATGAACATTGGCCAACCTGGGCTTTGAGTGCGGTGTAAAAACAGACCGCTCCACCTCTCAGGCGTTGATTTCCTGCTGACTTAGCTCCTGGCCATCCTGCTTTCTTTGGGCTGTCCGTCTGGGGCATTCAATCGTGATGAGGCGGGACTCAAAGCTCTCAGCTTGCACACTCATCCATCAACTGCTAGGAACAAAGAGCCGTGCACTGCACCTGATGTTCCAGTGGGAAGTTCTACCTGAGAACCTGGTCTCAGAGCATGTACTTCTTCCTGAAATTATCACACTACGCTCTTTTCGGAGATCAGTGGTGTGCTAGTAAATGTCTAACAACTGGATCTCTAGTGAGGGAAAAGTGCCCTGATTGGTAGCATTTACTGATTGTGTGTGTGCTCAGTCTGACTCTCTGTGGCCCCATAGACTATAGCCTGCCAGGCTCCTCTGTCCATGGGATTTCCCAGTCATGAATACTGGAGTGGGTTGCCATTTACTTCTCCAAGGTTTCTGTCTTACCCAGGGACTGAACCCATGTTTCTTGAGTCTCCTGAGTTGACAGGTGGATTCTTTATTACTGAGCCACGTGGGAAGCCTGTTTGCTGATTACTCGGGTGTAAATACTCCCAGTAATATCAATTTCAATCAATCAGCTTGCTATCACCAGATGCAGAGCTGAGNTTCTGTCTTACCCAGGGACTGAACCCATGTTTCTTGAGTCTCCTGAGTTGACAGGTGGATTCTTTATTACTGAGCCACGTGGGAAGCCTGTTTGCTGATTACTCGGGTGTAAATACTCCCAGTAATATCAATTTCAATCAATCAGCTTGCTATCACCAGATGCAGAGCTGAGAAGAGAGGTACAGTAGTATACTGTTGTAGAGTATATTTCCATCTGAAACACACAAAGACACAAGTAACATCAAAGTAGAGATACTCGACCTAGAGTAAAATATTTAGAGAGGGATACATTTCGAAACTTTGCTACCCTTTCTCTTAATATAATTTACTTAGTTGTAAATTTGCATCATTGAGTTAATAATAATGGCAACTTATATGCAGAGTACATCATGAGAAACGCTGGGCTGGAATAAGCACAAGCTGGAATCAAGATTGCCAGGAGAAATATCAATAACCTCAGATATGCAGATGACACCACCCTCACGGCAGAAAGTGAAGAAGAACCAAAAAGCCTCTTGATGAAAATGAAAGTGGAGANAAGTTTAAAGTTCAAGGTTTAAAGTTCAGTATATTTTGAGGCGGCATGGTTAAGGCATACAAATACGTGATTCTTCTGATTGGGTTGTTCCTAGTAGCAATATAGAATAATATATTTATTAATACATAGTGTCCTTCTTTATCCCCCTAATATTTTTCCACTTGACTTTTTATGAATGAAATATGCTGATTTTTTGTTTACTGGCTGTGCTGGGTCTTCGTGCTGCACGGGTTCGTCTCTGGTTGTGGAAAGTAGGGGCTACTCTCCAGTTGCAGTCTGCAGGCTTCTCACTACGCTGACTTCTCTTGCTGTGGAGCACAGGCTCTAGGACACGTGGGGTTCAGTAATTGCAGAGCAGGCTCCAGAGCACAGGCTCAATAGTTGCGATGCATGGACTTAGTTGGGATATTCCCAGAGAGGGATCGAACCTATGTCTCCTGCATTGGCTGGCAGATTCTTTACCTCTGAGCCACTAAGGAAGTCCTGCTTTTTACTTTAAATTCTCTTTCATCTAATAGTAATATTGCTATCCTTTTATTGCAACATTCGTAAGGCACATCTCCTATCTTTTTATTTAAACATTTCTGTGCAGTTTTATGTTTCCTTGTGTTTTTTTTCTTAAGTAGTATTAGCTACAATTTAAAATGCTTTTATCTGTCAATCCCTATCTTTTAACTGACAAGTCTAATCCATTTATGTTTATTGAGATTTATGATATGTTTGGACTAATTTCCCCCATCTTATGTTGATTTTCTACTTACCTTCTTTCTTCTTTTCACTTTTATCTTCTTCTTTATACTGAATTAATGAAATTTTCTATAGTCACATTTCTCTTCTTTTTCCCCTCTACTGATGAGTCATATGTTATATTTTCATTAACCTAGTGATTGCCAATAAAGTTTTCACTTAGCCATAAGTTTTTTTTTTCCTAGAAAATTATACAGTAATTCACTGTATCCTATCTCAAATTATGGCAAGAATTTTGTCATACTTATGCCCCTTAAAAACCCTAAAGTTTTATTATTATCCTTAACACTTATTTTATCCTCTTTTAAAACACAGACACACAAATTACTTCTATAGTCAGTAATAGGCTACACTTCCTGCTGTATTTATATTAATTTCTGGGCTCATCTTTCCTTCAAGTATGCCATTGTACCTCCTGCGCCCAAACTTTCCTTGCTGAATGTATCAATGCCATTAGTGAAATCTAACAGAAAATGCCTTTAACTTATTAAACAAAAGGAATTTATGTAAATGATATTAGGATATATAGAATGGATAAACAGTAAGTTCCTACTGCATAGCTCAGGGAACCATATCCTGTGATAAATGACAATGGAAAAGTATATGGAAAAAGAGTATATGTATATATATGTGTGTGTGTATATATATATATATATACACACACACATATATTATAGCTGACTCACTTTGCTGTACAGTGGAAATTAACACAAATGAACACATTGTGAGTCAACTATATTTCAAGCGCTGAAAGATGCACAATCATGTGTAAAATAGTGAGAAGTTGCTAGATAACACAGGGAACTCAGCCTGGCACTCTGTGATGACCTAGAGGGGTAGCGTGTAGGGAGGGGAGGGAAGCTCAGGAGGGAGTATATATACATGATATATTTAATTGTGACTAGTTCATATTGTTGTACAGCAGACACCAATACAAAATTGTAAAGCAATTTCCCACCAATTCAAAAATGAAGTTGAAAACTAAATCAACTATATCTGAGTAAAATTAAAAACACATTAGGAAGGAGGAGGAGGCCACAAGGAGGCCAAGTTTCCAGAAATCATGGACAAAACCATCCTAAGAGCTGATCAGATGGGAAAACCGCCTCCGCTGCCCCCAGTAGACGCTGAATAGGGCGGTTTCCGCTGCAGCCACGTATGTGAGGACCCAGAGCTGGCTGCAGCTGCTGCCTCTCAGACCGTCCCGCTGAAGGATGTCACCTTGGGAGCCCACCCCCAAGACATGTTGAGTTAATACTTCCCTGCTGCAGGATGGGATATGCACATAATTTTGCAGAATTCTTACGGAGAGGAGATTTGTATTTTCTCCTGCATCTATTTATTAATTCAATCATTTATATCAGCATGGCTTCATGGGTATTTATCATCTACTTTGTATTATAATTCAAAGCTACTTAGACCTGGGTTCAGTCTCTGGGTTGGGGAGATCCCTGGGAGAAGGGAAAGGCTACCCACTCCAGGATCTGGCCTAGAGAATTCCATGGAGAAGTCCATGGAGTCGCAAAGAGTTGTACACGACTGGGCGGCTTTCACTTTATTTTCTTGTTTGAATTGCCCCAACTTGGGCTATAGGGAGTTCTTTCACTTGGTTCTTGTGCTTCTTTGACATAAATTTATTTATTATCTTGGTGCTTCCTTACCCTCTGACTCTGCAAAATGCTCACGTTCATCTTGGTATTTCCTGCTCCAGGCTTGGAATCGCATTTCCAAGGAGCCTTGGTTCATGGCATTGGAGAATGGTAGAAGCCTGACATTCTGCAGTCCATGGAGTCACAAAGAGTCAGACATGACCTAGCGACTGAACAACAATTAGAACCTAAGATATGGGGGTGACATGAACTGTTCCAACACCTTTTAGAACCTGTCTTGGGACTGAAAGTGAATGACAATAATGGTTTCTAATCATAACTCCACGTTTAGTTTTAGGACTTAAAGATGCTTCTCTCATCTTCAGTAGCAGCATTAAACAGCAAGCTAACACCATTGGGAGGCACACAATTTTCTACCAGGACACAGTAGCTGTTCTGTCTTCCTTATGTGGCAACCATGTAACATGTACCTTTGTGAGAAGGATACTCACAGTTTTGGGTGAGAATTGCTTGAGAACAACAGTTTGGTCACAACTTAGCATCTTTGTTCTGACAGAGGTTAAAAAAAAAAGTTGTTTAAGGTCAGTGATGGGCTTCCCTGATAGCTCGGCTGGTAAAGAATCCACCTGCAACACAGGAGACCTGGGTTCTATTCCTGGGCTGGGAATATCTGCTGCAGAAGGAATAGGCTACCCACTGTAGTATTCTTGGGCTTCCCTTGTGGCTCAGCTGGTAAAGAACCCACCTGCAATGCAGGAGACCTGAGTTCGATCCCTGGGTTGGGAAGATCCCCTGGAGAAGGGAAACGCTACTCACTCCAGTATTCTGGACTGGAGAATTCCAAGGACCGTATAGTCCATGGGGTTGCAAAGAGTCGGACACGACTGAGTGAATTTGACTTCACTTCAAGGTCAGCGATACTGGAGCAGGCAAAGGGGAAATCTGAGTGAGGGTCTCCTATAGCACATAGAATTTAGGGACCTTTCCTGCGCTGTCCTAGAGGAGAGGAAAGGACAGTCAGAAGATGTTGCAGGAAGAGATGGGAGTGCTGGCTACCCAGGGGGTAGACGGAGACACTGCTGTCTCAGAGAGAGGATGGGGCAGCTCCAGGGGTGAGGGGAGCATTTGGTAAAGTAAGTGGGTTCATAAAAGACAGGAATGGGGGAGCGCCGTTATATAACTTATGAAAGTGCCGTCCAGACGAGGCAGCTGCTCAAACGTGCCATGCTGGGTGGGGCTACAGGCATAGTCGTGGAGGCCTCAGGTCATCTCTAGAGGCTCAGACGTCATGGGTCAGGTCACAGATGCCCCATTTCTGGGCCCCTCAGCCTGCCTGACACCTGTGTGTTCGCTTTCACTCTGGAGGAAAGGACATGAGCAGAAAGTCGGTCCCAGAGGGGAGCACAGCGGCAGAAAGGGTGAGCTGGGAGGTGTTCTGGAAGGGCGAAGGGNGAGGCTCAGACGTCATGGGTCAGGTCACAGATGCCCCATTTCTGGGCCCCTCAGCCTGCCTGACACCTGTGTGTTCGCTTTCACTCTGGAGGAAAGGACATGAGCAGAAAGTCGGTCCCAGAGGGGAGCACAGCGGCAGAAAGGGTGAGCTGGGAGGTGTTCTGGAAGGGCGAAGGGCATGGCTGGATGCAGGAGGTGTCCACTGAGAGCTCCCAGAGGGGGCTGACCTGAGAAGGATGTGCAGGTGGGACGAGATGCCAGGAGTGCTGAGTGTGGTGCAGAGCCGTCAGCTCAGGCAGCAGGTGGACGCCCGTGGGGCAGGGTCCACCTGACACGGGGGCTGGGTGAACGCCATTCAGAAAGCATCTCTCCTCAAGCAAAGGCAGAGGCTGAGGCTCAAAGCATCTTGGGTGAAACGGATCAACTTGCAACAAGAAAGTATTGGCCTGGGGAATGCCAGAATCCTGGGCTCACACGCAAGCAACGGGACCTTAGACAGTTAATTAACCTATCAGGCCCTTGGTCTTCTCATTTGATAATGANGGGCGAAGGGCATGGCTGGATGCAGGAGGTGTCCACTGAGAGCTCCCAGAGGGGGCTGACCTGAGAAGGACGTGCAGGTGGGACGAGATGCCAGGAGTGCTGAGTGTGGGGCACGGTGGTGCAGAGCCGTCAGCTCAGGCAGCAGGTGGACGCCCGTGGGGCAGGGTCCACCCGACACGGGGGCTGGGTGAACGCCATTCAGAAAGCATCTCTCAAGCAAAGGCAGAGGCTGAGGCTCAAAGCATCTTGGGTGAAGCGGATCAACTTGCAACAAGAAAGTATTGGCCTGGGGAATGCCAGAATCCTGGGCTCACACGCAAGCAATGGGACCGTAGACAGTTAATTAACCTATCAGGCCCTTGGTCTTCTCATTTGATAATGAGATCATTTTTAGGTCCTCTCCTGAGTCAATAATTCTCATTTTTGAGTCCGTGATCCAACACTATATTGGCAATTTCTCTACCCAGGTGCAAGCTATGGGCCACGGTTCATCATCTTGAAACAGAGGGTCTTGGCCCTGGGTCACACTCTCCAGGGGACTTACTTTTTAGAATTCCTCATGTGATTCCAATAAATGTCCAGAATTAGGAATCACTACCTGAAAGCAGCAGTTCTCCAGCTTGAGCATGCCATCAGAACATATCTGGAGGGCTTTTGGGACATGAGACACTGGGTCCCTCCTCAGCTTTTCTGACTCAGTAGGTCCAGAGGGAGACCTGAAAACTGGCGTCCTAACAGTCTCCCCAGTGATGTGCTGGTGGCATGTCATTTGGACAACATTAAATGGAAACACTTCTTGTTCCCAAGTAACGGAGCAGGATGGTGCTTTTGTATCTTTGTGTCTTTGTATCTTTCTTCCTTCCTTCCTTTCCTTTTTCTTCTTCTTCTTTTTTTTTTTGGACTCAATATAGGGAAACTAAAGAACTTTTTGTTAACTGTGTGTTAGATGTTATTGCTAGCACCCAAAATCCCAGTCAAGGTGATCTTGATCTGAATCTCAAGGAGTGACTTAGCAACTGCAGTTTAATTAGACCTGCCCAGAGGNTTTTTTTTTTGGACTCAATATAGGGAAACTAAAGAACTTTTTGTTAACTGTGTGTTAGATGTTATTGCTAGCACCCAAAATCCCAGTCAAGGTGATCTTGATCTGAATCTCAAGGAGTGACTTAGCAACTGCAGTTTAATTAGACCTGCCCAGAGGAAAGCTGTGAAAGCAGGTGAGGATCGGATGTAGGGAGACTAGAAGGAGGCGGACCATACGGAGGTTGCCTGTGTGCGTGGCAGCCACTGAACAGGATGCGGGGGTGCACCTGGAGCTCACAGAGGGATGACCAGACTTCATGTGGTCATCCCGCATCGGTTCATCATTGCTGTTGATCATGTCCGAGTCTTTGCTACTCCATGGACTGCAGCACGCCAGGTTTCCCTGTCCTTCACTATCTCCTGGAGTTTGCTCAAACTCATGTCCATTGAGTTAGTGATACAATCCAACAGTCTCATTCTCTGTCGTCCCCTTCTCCTCCTGCCCTCAATCTTCCCCAGGATCAGGGTCTTTTCCAGTGAGTCAGCTNACTTTCATCAAGAGGCTCTTTAGTTCCTCTTCACTTTCTGCCATAAGGGTGGTGTCATCTGCATATCTGAGGTTATTGATATTTCTCCCAGCAATCTTGATTCCAGCTTGTGTTTCTTCCAGTCCAGCATTTCTCATGATGTATTCTGCATATAAGTTAAATAAGCAGGGTGACAATATACAGCCTTGATGCACTCCTTTTCCTATTTGGAATTAGTCTGTTGTTCCATGTCCAGTTCGAACTGTTGCTTCCCGACCTGCATACAGATTTCTCAAGAGGCAGATCAGGTGGTCTGGTATTCCCATCTCTCTCAGAATTTTCCACAGTTGATTGTGATCCACACAGTCAAAGGCTTTGGCACAGTCAATAAAGCAGATGTTTTTCTGGAACTCTCTTGCTTTTTCCATGATCCAACAGATGTTGGCAATTTGATCTCTGGTTCCTCTGCCTTTTCTAAAACCAGCTTGAACATCTGGAAGTTCATGGTTCACGTATTACTGAAGCCTGGCTTGGAGAATTTTGAGCATTACTTTACTAGCATGTGAGATGAGTGCAATTGTGCAGTAGTTTGAGCATTCTTTGGCATTGCCTTTCTTTGGGACTGGAATTAAAACTGACCTTTTCAAGTCCTGTGGCCACTGCTGAGTTTTCCAGATTTGCTGGCATATTGAGTGCAGCACTTTCACACCACCACCTTTCAGGATTTGAAATAGCTCCACTGGAATTCCATCACCTCCACTAGCTTTGTTTGTAGTGATGCTTTCTAAGGCCCACTTGACTTCACATTCCAGGATGTCAGGCTCTAGATGAGTGATCACACCATCATGATTATCCAGGTCATGAAGATCTTTTTTGTACAGTTCCTCTGTGTATTCTTGCCACCTCTTCTTAATATCTTCTGCTTCTGTTAGGTCCATACCATTTCTATCCTTTATCGAGCACATCTTTGCATGAAATGTTCCCTTGGTATCTCTAATTTTCTTGAAGAGATCTCTAGTCTTTCCCATTCTGTTGTTTTCCTCTATTTCTTTGCATTGATCACTGAAGAAGGCTTTCTTATCTCTTCTTGGTATTCTTTGGAACTCTGCATTGAGATGCTTATATCACAATCTATGTCTGGGTTTTTTAACTTGAAATTATATTGAGACTGGCAACTCTCTTCAAAGCCCATTCTGTGGACTCACCTTGGCAGAATGCTCATCTCTGAGCTGGCCAGGTAAGTCATTTAGAGACCTTGCTCACAGGAAGTCCCTGCAAGCCTGACATTGGGACAATAAAGGTAACACCAGACTGCACAGCAAAGCTCACATACGTTCCAACAATCAATCACTTCTTTTGAGACTTTCCGGCTTTTGCATAAGTTGTTCAAGCTAGAATCTTCTATTGACTCTGTTGGTGCCCCAAGGAGAGGGGAAGTCTGCTCACCCGGCAACCCAGCTCTGACAAGCTAACAAGGCACAGGGGAGCCTTTGGGTGGATTCTAAGCCAGACTCTCATTTCACAGTGAATGCGTGCATGCTAAGTCGATTCAGTCATGTCCGACTGTGGTCTGCCAGTAGAGGGGAAGTCTGCCCCTCTACAGTCTGTCCATGGGTCTCTCCAGCAAGAACACTGGAGCAGGTTGCCATGCCCTCCTCCAGGGGCTCTTCCGAACCCGGGGGTCGAACTCGAGTCTCTTATGCTCTCTGCGTTGGCAGGCAGGTTCTTTACCACTAGTGCCGCCAGGGAAGTCCCTTCACAGTGAATACATACCCACTAATTGCCACTCCTTTTTCTAGAGTACTTTTCCCATGGTAAATGTCACACGGGGACAATATAGAAGATTTTTAAACAGAAACGCGAATTCCCCTACAGTCCTACCAAGCAGAGACAATGAGGTGAAAAGTTCGATGAGTTTTGTACAGTATTTTCCGGGGCAGGTCTAGAGATAGAGGGCCTGGTGGTTAAGAGGCTGCTGCCCACTCAGATGACCTGGGTATGTGTCCAGGCAACCTCCTGGGAGGGTCATGTTGATTGTGTTCCTTAACCCCCAAGATTTGACTTCTTAATCAGCAGAATAGGGATCAACATGCTATCTATGTTTAACTAAAAAACTACATTCAGTCAGTTCAGTTCAGTCGCTCAGTCGTGTCCAACACTTTGTGACCCCATGAGTCGCAGCACACCAGGCCTCCCTGTCCATCACCAACTCCCGGAGTTCACTCAGACTCATGCCCATCGAGTCAGTGATGCCATCCACCCATCTCATCCTCTCTTGTCCCCTTCTCCTCCTGCCCCCAATCCCTCCCAGCATCAGAGTCTTTTCCAGTGAGTCAGGTCTTCGCTTGAGGTGGCCAAAGTACTGGAGTTTCAGCTTCAGCATCATTCCTTCCAAAGAAATCCCAGAGCCGATCTCCTTCAGAATGGACTGGTTGGATCTCCTTGCAGTCCAAGGGACTCTCAAGAGTCTTCTCCAACACCACAGTTCAAAAGCATCAGTTCTTCAGCGCTCAGCCTTCCTCACAGTCCAACTCTCACATCCATACATGACCACTGGAAAAAACATAGTCTTGACTAGACAGACCTTAGTCAGCAAAGTAATGTCTCTGCTTTTGAATATGCTAAAACTACATTAAACTACATTAATTAAACTTAAAAAAATGTTTAAAAAAATATATGGAACCTCAAAGGATTGTTGTAAGGATTAAAAGAGATAATATATGCATCTTATATATTGAAATTAACAGAGAAGATACTTAATAAATATGAGCTCTTTCATGATTATGATCGCAAGTACTCTGATTTTTTCTACCTATTCTCACATAAGTATTTTTTATTATATGACATACTTAAACATTATTTTAACAGTTATAGGATATTCCAATATGTATTTTTGTTCTTAGTCATTTAACAAATGAAGCTCCTTCTTTTTTCTACAATGACAGATAGCTAGCCATTTAGTATTTTGCTTAAGAAAGGCTTGATATTTGAAATTGTATGGATTTCATAAAAATCAAATTACTTCTAATTGTTGTTTAAATTTATTGATTAATTGAACTTGCTTATTGATTTGGACATTTTCATATACTTGTGTACCCAAAATCATTACTTCTATTATAGCTCATCTTCAGAGAATATTGTATGGAAGGAATCAGTCTATGAGTCTCTTAGGACAGTATAAGGTTTTTTTTTTAAAAATCTCTGTGCTTCCTAATTTGATATTTTTAAGGTATATTGTTGGCTTCATATTCCCAAACTTTCAAAATCTGTACATGTACAAATCCCAGAAGTTTTGTAATTCTCCCCACACAGACACACACCTGTGATGTTTCCTGATATAATCAACCCATGGGCTACTTTATTTTTGAAGGAATGGTGGGTTAGATTTACTGAATATCTGGTCATCACTGGTCTGGTAGTGAGGATAGAAAGATAAACAGAAAGTGTCCTTGCCATGAGGAATTCACAGATGGTGCTGAGACAGGTAATCACAGTGTCGTGAGGCTGAGAATGGGAGAGACTTGAACAGAAGACCCTGCGTGCTCCCAGGGGAGGTGGAAATGAGTAGCTTTCTGCAGGTGGTAACCGTGACTGCACAGCCGCTCCCCTCAGGCAGTGAAATGGAGCAGGACCCTGTGGCCACTGTCCACGTCCTCTGCTTGCTTTTTGTCTATGGAAAAACTTTAGCCAAATAATGAGTTTAATCAAAGACATGAGAACATGCAGAAACAGAGGGAAACAGCCAAAGGAGGCCGAATAGTAATAGTTCAGTCATTAAGCAAAGCCAGGGACCTTTAGTTCCTTCTCAAGGGCTGTTGGTGATATTCTGAGCCATAGCCTGTGAGCTGTCTTATAGACGCTGAAACCCCTACCAGGGGAAGACGCCGCCTATACGATGAACAGAATTTACCCAGGACAGAAGCTGCCACAATTCCTAGAAGTGGCCTCAAGAAATGGAAACAAGCCGATCCAGGAGTGAAGATTAACTGTGCTTAAGACAATCAGGATGACACTGATCTGACCACCGCCCGACCTATTTCTGGATGACTGTCGAGCCGACTGTGCTCTTTCTGCAGGTGGCCTCCTCCCCCGGTCTATAGAAGCTCTTGTCGCCTGATTGTCGAGGTGGAGAGTGGGGAGTTGGCCTCTGGACAGGAGTCTTCCTCCACATCCAAAATAAAGCAAACTTTGCCTTCCACCAGCCTGGCCTCTTTACTGGCTTTTGAGTACCAAACAGTCGGAACCCACTTTCGGTTACAGTTGGTCATGTAGATTATTTCCATTTTTCCACGATTAAAAAAGCTATGAAATGTTCTTAAAGTTAGTATTTGGAGCATACATTTTTGGAATGTGATTTTCCTTCTTTATGATGGATTTGCCGTAACAGAAACGACTGCTGGTCCATTTTCAGAAGCCGTGTGTAATGACTGCGCTGGAGAACATTGAATAACTCTGAACACCAACTCGGGGTTGCTTACACTTCTGTTCCTGTGAGTACCAGACACGCTGTGGCCTTGTTCCCATATTTTCCATCATTTCTAGTTCCCTTTTCATCAGTCATTTACGGGCGTCATTAGCATGTTTACCTCTGGGCTTTCCACTGTTTTTCTTGTTGACATTTATGGACTCAGAGTGTATTAAAATACCAGAGACAATCTTACAGTTACTGCAAATATTGTTCCCTAGTTTGTTGACTGCTTTTTAATTTTCATAGCCCATGCTTTTGAGGAACATGACTACTTAAAGATGATGATAAAATGGCAATAACTAATACAACTGTGTTTCTCTGACCCAGCGGGCTCTTTCGTTCAGGACACTCTGTGTCCGTCGCGGCCATCCGTTCAGGCTGCTGCCTGTGTTCTGTGCCCCTCGGTCCTTCAAACAGAGAAAGTCATCTCTCTTTCCTGTGTATGGCTGCTCAGCCGCTAAGGCATGTCAGATGCTTTTAAGACCCCATGGACTGTAGCCCGCCAGGCTCCTCTGCTCGTGGAATTTTCCAGGCAAGAATACTAGAGTGCATTGCCATTTCCTACTCCAGGGAATCTTCCTGACCCAGGGATCAAACCTGAGACTCTTGTGTCTTCTGCATTGGCAGGTGGATTCTTTACCGCTAGTGCATAGCCTCTACAGTCTACAGATAAGACCAGACATCTGCACTGGAAGAACATTTCCGGCATCACTTCTTAATTAAAAGCTACTGTGCTGGAGCTCAAAACGGAGTAGAGTATAAGAAAAATCAACGCAGAGAATGTGAGACCCTGTACTGAGCAAGAACACCGACAATACACTCCAGACACGGTGCCACGACTTAGCTCCAGCCGCATCTTAGCAGGCTTGGTGTTTAGCCGAGAGGGGTTCTCCGGGGGTCTGGATGGAAAGAGGTGGTTGCCAGCCCCTCTGATGCCAGACTCAGTGCACAGAAGTGCAGCATTGGGATGCAGGTGCTGATGGCTTTGACATGATAGACTTATAAATACTTAATAGCCACAAGTAGATGCCTCAGGGTGCCTAATGTCGGCTTAATAGGAAAAAGACACTTTCTTATCTTCTGAGCAGCTGAAAGATGAAATGAATTACCTCGGGAGGTAATGAGGCGATATCTACAGCGTGCTCTGTCCAGTTTTGAGCTCTAGCCCAGGAGTTCTTAATGGAAGGTGCTGAATGGAGACTACGGGGTGCTTGGAGGGACATCTAGGGACACAGGAGGATGCTGTGAGTCTGGGGGCACGTTACCTCTTCCTTTTAGACCAACTCCATCACAGAAGAAAATGAGCGTAGTTCAGCAAGCCTTTCCTTCTTTGGGATCATGAACTACCCTTTCCATAGTGCATTATAGAGCTATTTCCACAGTCAATGCCAAGCTCACTAAGCTACAGTTTGTAAAAACTCACTTTACTTTCCTTTTAGGAGAAATTACAATGACAGTTGCTGATTGGCAGTCCCCTTTTTATCCCTGGTCCCTACATTCCTTTAAGGATGTCCCTAGCCCACAGTCCATCCAAAACTCTCCATCAACCGTCTCTGCAAACCTAGTCCTTCCCATCTTCAGGAGAGCTTCTGCAGCCTTTAGAACCCAAAGGAAGCTGCTTGACAAGTTTATAAGAGTCCCCATAGACAAAGCTATAGTTTTCCCAGTAGTCATGTATGAATGTGAGAGTTGGACCATAAAGAAGGCTGAGTGCCAAAGAAATGATGCTTTTGAACTGTGGTGCTTTTGAAAGAATTGATACTTTCGAACTCTCCAAGACTCCTGAGAGTCCCTTGGACTGCAAGGAGATCAAACCAGTCCATTCTAAAGGAAATCAACCCTGACAATGCATTGGAAGGACTGAAGCTGAAACTGCAATACTTTGGCCACTTGATGCAAAGAGCCAACTCATTGGAAAAGACCCTGATGCTGGGAAAGATTGAGGGCAGGAGGAGAAGGGGACAACAGAGGAAGAGATGGTTGGATACCCTCACTGACTCAAGGAACATGGGTTGAGCAAGCTCCAGGAGATAGTGAAGGACAGGGAAGGCTGGAGGGCTACAGTCCGTGGGGTCACGAAGAGTCTGACACTACTTAGCCACTGAACAACAAAAAACCATTAACTGTAGCCTAAATGCTTGTGAAAAACAGGATAGACCAGGGGCCTAGAAGACTTTACCCTCTCCAAGGGTGTTTTGGTGAGTGGTTCTTGGAGAAATAGCCAAGGAATGCAGCATGCTGGAAGCAACCCCCAAAGCTAATTAGAAGTAAAGCTTCCCCAAGAAGAAGCCATCCTTCCAGTACATTCATCGAGTGCTGGGAAAATGGGCCTTCACAGCCACTTATTTGTGAAGTGTCATCAGCTAGAGTGTGGTGAGTTTCTGCTTGCTTGGGGGAACTGGTGAGGATGGTCTCTGTGTGGGAGCAGAAAGCCGGTGAACCAAGAAGGGCACACGTTAGCAGTTCCTAGATGGATGATGTGTCCTTGAAGCAAGGGGAGCTTCAGGTGGCCGTTTAATCAAAGAGACTCCAGATCTTTTTGCAGTGGAGTCAGTAAATCAGGGATAAAGGAGAGGCAGTGGTGGACAGCCAGCCCTGGATACACAGGTGAGGGTAGGGCTGGGTACTGTGGCATGGGAGTGGAGGATGTGGTGATGTGGGTGAGGAAGAGGAAGTTGAAAATGCCATAGGTCATGGTCTTCCCTCTAGGGAAGAAAATGCAAATGATCTGATGCATGTAGGGGTTAGATGATGACTTTTTGAAAAGAAAGCTACCATCCGCGACCCCATGGACTGTACCTTACCAAGCTCCTCTGTCCATGGGATTTTCCAGGCAATAGTACTAGAGTGGATTGCCATTTCCTTCTCCAATCATCCGCTTTAAATGCTTCTTAATAGCAGATCTCTATTATAGTGGGTAGGGTTGTGTTCCCACCCCTAACCCCTACCAAAAAGTATATCTGAATCCTGGTCCTTGTGAATATCGATTTGTTTGGAAATAGGGTCTTTGCACATCTAATCAAGTCAAGATGAGGTCTTACTGGATTGTTGCTGTTTAATCGCTAAGTTGTATCCAGCTCTTTTTTGAAATTAATTAATTAATTTTAATTGGAGGCTAATTAAAATATTGTAGTGGTTTTGCCATACTTTGACATGAATCAGCCATGGGTGCACTTGTGTCCCCATCCTGAACCCCCTCCCTCCCCATCCCATCCCTCAGGGTCATCCCAAAGCTCCGGCCCTGAGCGCCCTGGCTCATGCATCCAACCTGGACTGGTGATCTGTTTCACATGTGGCAATATACATGTTTCAGTGCTATTCTCTCAGATCATCCCACCCTCGCCTTCTCTCCCAGAGTCCAAACGTCTGTTCTATACATGTCTGTCTCTTTTGCTGTCTCACATACAGGGTCATCGTTACCATCTTTCTAAATTCCGTACATATGCTTTAATATACTGTATTAACTCTTTCGCAGCCCCATGCAGACTGCCAGGCCCCTCTGTCCGTCGGATTCTCCAGGCAGGAATACCGGAGTGGGTTGCCGTGTCCTTCTCCAGGGGAGCTTCTTGACCCAGGGCTTGAACCTGCGTCTCCTCTGTCTCCTGCGTTGGCAGGTGGATTCTTTACCACTCATGCCTCCTGGGAAGCTCTAACTAGATCAGGATGGCCCAAACCCAGGGAATGTGTCCTTGTGAAAAGAGGGACATTTGGGCTCACCCACTGAGATGATAAAGAAGAAAGCCATCGAAACACCGAGGTGGAGATGGGCGTGATGCATCCACCGTCCGGGGAGCTTCGAGGGGCGCCAGCAGCTCCCAGAGGCTAGGAGAGAAGCACAGAACAGATGCCCCCTCAGAGTCTCCGGGAAGCGTCCGCCCTGCTGACACCTTGATTTTGGACTTGCAGCCTCTTGCTGTTGTTTTAAGCCACCTAGAGTGCGGTGACTTGGTCCAAGTGTCCTAGCAAATGAACACACCTGTTGAGGCCCTCACACCGTGACTCTCTGGAGTTACAGTGCTGAGGAACAGAGAGAACGATGGAGAAGAATGAGGACGGCAATTTGCCAAGCAGCCCTAAGGACCCAGCTGAGAAGGGGAACAAGACACTGCTGTTGGTGTGAGCGACCCGGGGGATGGATCGCTTCCTCTCAAGCGCCTCCTGCCTGGGCAGTCAGCCTGGGGAACACGGATGCTTGGAATGTTCTGGAGCTGGAGACCGGTGAGAGGGACTGGGGAGAAGCAGAAGGGAACTGGCTCTGCAGACCTGCAGGCAGGGGCCAGGCTGTGAAAGTGGGATGTGAAGGAAGGCTTCCTGTGGGGGAGAGGAGTTGGGGGAGGGTCAGAGCCAGCTTCCCAAGTTCAGCATGCCAGCCAGTGGGCAGGAATACAATGCAGGCATTTTCCCCCCTTTGCTTTGCTGCTCAGTGGTAATTACCCCACTGACTCCTTTACTCTTCCAGCTAATGCCTGGCTCAAACCAGCAAAACATCCCCTGGCCCTCAAATTCCAGAATTTGCAGGGCTACAGGGCTAGAGACAGAGAGCCTGCCAAGAAGGAAAAAACACTTTCTGCAACAGAGCAACCTGAACTTCCGATGAACACAGAAGGATTTTTTATGGCCTGAGTTTTGTCTTTGTCTAAATTCCGTTTAACTGGTGTGAAGCTTTGAGGGATAAAACAGCCCCCCAAAGACCTATCTATTTACCCCTTGTCCAAAATGGATCTGCCCTCCTGTTTGTGTCTGGCAGCAAAATAGAGAATTACACTGGTGATAAAAATAAAGGAAGCTGTTTATTCCAGACTTAAATCATTGTTTGCAGCTAAACGTTTGTATTCTTGTGTTCTACATTGCTAGGTATATAATTGGGAAGCATGCAAATTAGGCCAGATAATGAGCTGTAATTTCTTTGACTTCTAAGGAGGGTATTTGTAATGAAAACGGGTGTTTAAGTAGAATTTTAAGAGCTATTGAATAACACAAAGGAATAAATTACATTTTTTATTTTTTAAGGACAAGGAATTTATGACTTACTTCAGTGAGCTCCTGCAACACTGGGCCTTGGGATTTCTCAGCATTGCTTGTCCCCGATGCTGGTTTAAATAGGAAGAGAGTCAGAAAGCTCTTCCAGGGCTGAAGAGAAATGCACCTGAGCCTGGTGTTAGCAGTAAGCCAGGCATGGGTTTCCTGATATTTTCTTCAAACCAGGAAAGAAAACCTTCCCTTTTGACTAGCGTCTGATGAGCCAGATCTGAGCATGGCTTTAGTAAATTAAGGGGGAAACACAGCTCATGCTCGGGGATGAATTCTGTGGACCATGGAGGCACGATAGAAGAGGGCGTTTCTAACATATCCATCACCGTATGTAAAACAGACAGCCAGTGGGAAATTTGCTGTATGACTCAGGGAACTCAGACTGGGGCCCTGTGACAATCTACAGTGGTGGGATGGGGTGGGAGGTAGGAAGGAGGTTCAAGAGGGAGGGGACATAAGTATACCTGTGGCTAAGTCATGTTGATATTTGGCAGAAACCGATGAAATCCTATAACGCAATTATCTTTTGGTTAAGAAATAAGTAAAATAAAAATAAACCAAAACCAGTAATTAATTATTGCAGATGGTGACCGCAGCCATAAAATTAAAAGACACTTACTCCTTGGAAGGAAAGTTATGACGAAGCTAGACAGCATATTAAAAATCAGAGACATTACTTTGACAACAAAGGTCTATCTAGTCAAGGCTATGTTTTTTCCAGTAGTCATGTATGGATGTGAGAGTTGGACTGTGAAGAAAGCTGTGCGCTGAAGAATTGATGCTTTTGAACTGTGGTGTTTGAGAAGACTCTTGAGAGTCAGTCCCTTGGGCTGCAAGGAGATCCAAGTCCACCCTAAAGATCAGTCCTGGGTGTACACTGGAAGGACTGATGTTGAAACTGAAGCTCCAGTACTTTGGCCACCTGATGCAAAGAGCTGGCTCACTGGAAAAGATCCTGATGCTGGGAGGGATTGGAGGCAGGAGAAGGGGACGACAGAGGATGGGATGGTTGGATACCATCACCGACCCAACGGACATGAGTTTGGGTAAACTCTGGGAGTTGGTGATGGACAAGGAGGCCTGGCGTGCTGCAGTCCATGGTGTGACAAAGAGTCGGACACGACTGAGTGACCGAACTGAACTGAATTAATTTTTTAAAAGTGAAAGGCCTTTCTAACATGTGCTTGCTATGCCCACAGTGGCCTGTAGGGGGCAGCACAAACAGGATGCTCAAGCCTGCCTGAGCCCTGGGCTCCTAAAAGTCGCGGCTCCTTTAGGAGGCTCCTCTGAGTTCCAGGTGCTTTGCTGAGCGTGGCTGCAGTGACTGTGAGAGACTGATGGGCCTGATTTTTGGCCCAGAGAAAGATGAGGGCTGGAGTGTAAGGTCTGACACTTGGCAGAGCCTTGAAAATGTGAAAAGAAAGAGAACATAAAAGCTCCAGTTTCCTGGAGGTGGTAGGACAGAATGAAGTAGGAGAGACAGATAACTCAGGAGTGAGAAGGGAGCAAGGGGCTGAGGACTAGCCACTCTCCCCCAGGAGCTCTCGTCCTGCCCAGAGTCGAGTGACTGTGCCTCAGTTTAGGAGGCCAGGGCAGGCAGATGCAACAAGGAGCCATCAGCATTTCAGCCCTGGACCACTGACTTTTGTCAGCCCCACTGAACTTGACTTCAGAGCTGCCTGTTCAGTGATTCTCCAGAACACAGATCCTCAAAGGACTCAGTAAGGAGGGCCCATGGGGGTCCCCAGGGAGGAGGGAGCAGATGTATGGAGCCGCGGCCAGCCTGGATGGTGGCTGAGGGCAGAGCCGGTCAGCTGGAGAGGGTGCTGGCCTGCACGCCTTCTTGGGACATCTGGCTGCCTGTGACTCAGGTGCCTGTCACCCGGACCGATTGCTGCGCCTGGTCTTAGCCCTGCCCCGCTCTCTGCTCTGCAGGACTGAGTCCCGATCCTCTGAGCGCATCACCCGTCAGCACAGGCTCGATTATACTGCTGTAACAGGTAGTCTACAGTCTCAGCCCCAGGGGGTCGCTGGCCCCATTCTGGCCGCTGTATTGCGAGCAGAAAAGATGTGCCGCCTCCCGGCTGTGCCTCTGATTTCTGGCACGAGACCCTCCAGGGCTCCCTTCTACTGCGGCACCTCTGTGGGTGGCATCCAGAAGGTGACCAGGCCTGGGTCTGAGTCACTCACTCAGGCTGAGAGAGGACATTTGGACGATAAACTGCGCTCCCAACAGACCCCCAGCAGGAAGCGCTTCTCCAAGGGGCTCAGAGGGTGATCTGTGCGGAGCCTGCACCCACAGGCTCCATGCGACAGCAAGAAGCGCCCCTTCAGTCTTTTATCCCGACACGCGGAGTCACAAAGCTCTGAGGAAGACCCCAGAAACCCGCATTTTTATGACCAAGCTTCTCTCAGTACTTCTCGAGGCCATGAGTTTGGCCCACATCTGAGTATTTGCAGAGCAGAGCTCATTCTGACACGGTGTAAAGGGTGTGGTTGGGAGGCGTTGCTAAAGGATTTGACTGTGAACCAGCAGCCATGAACTTGGAGCGTGAACTTGGGGTACCAGGTGGTCCTGGTGGGGATCTGGAAAGAAAGAAAAAAAAGTCGCTCAGTTGTGTCCGACTCTTTGCAACCCCATGGACTGTTAGCCAGCCATGCTCCTTCATCCATGGGATTTTCCAGGGAAGAACACTGGAGTGGGTTGCCATTTCCTTCTCCAGTGGATCATCCTGACCGAGGGTCTCCCACAGTGGAGGCAGATTCTTTACCATCTGAGCTTCCAGGATCTGGGTACAGCAGTAAATGAAGCCTCCGGCGGACAACGCAGCACCAGTGTCCAACAGTGGCCCTTTGTGGCAGGAATAGACACGGCACCATTGGTCTGATTGGAAGTTTCGTTCTTTTGTTGTGGTGCAAAAATGGGCTTGCTTCCCTGGTGGTTCAGATGGTAAAGTATCTGCCTGCCATGCGGGAAACCTGGTTGCCATCCCTGTGTTGGGAAGATCCCCTGCAGGAGGAACGGCTACCCACTTCAGTATTCTTGCCGGGAGAATTCCATGGACAGAGGAGCCTGATGGGCTACATACAGTCCCTGGGGTTGCAAAGAGTTGGACACCACTGAGCGACTTTCACAACAATGGAAGTAGGACTTTGGGAACTGGATGACATTCTCTAGATAGAGAAAATTTAGGTAATTTGTGTGGGACTAGGTTTAGTCTTATGGATTCAGCAGTAAAATGCTTCAGTTCAGCTCAGTCGTGTCCAACTCTGCGACCCCACGAACTGCAGCATGCCAGGCCTCCCTGTCCATCACCAACTCCCGGAGTTCACCCAAACCCATTTCTATTATAGTCCAGCTCTCACATCCATCCATGACCGCTGGAAAGACCATAGCCTTGACTAGATGGACCTTTGTTGACAAAGTAATGTCTCTGCTTTTTCTATGCCATCTAGGTTGGTCATAACTTTCCTTCCAAGGAGTAAGTGTCTCTTAATTTCATGGCTACAATCACCATCTGCTGTGATTTTGTAAAATCAGAAAAATAAAGTCAGCCACTGTTTCCACTGTTTCCCCATTTATCTGCCATGAAGTCATGGGACCAGATGCCATGATCTTCGTTTTCTGAATGTTGAGCTTTAAGCCAACTTTTTCACTCTCCTCTTTCACTTTCATCCAGAGGCTCTTTAGTTCTTCACTTTCTGCCATAAGGGTGGTATCATCTGCATATCTGAGGTGATTGATATTTCTCCCAGCAATCTTGATTCCAGCTTGTGTTTCTTCCCACCCAGCGTTTCTCATGATGTACTCTGCACAGAAGTTAAATAAGCAGGGTGACAATACACAGCCTTGACATACTCCTTTTCCTATTTGGAACCAGTCTGTTGTTCCATGTCCAGTTCTAACTGTTGCTTCCTGACCTGCATACAGGTTTCTCAAGAGGCAGGTCAGGTGGTAATTAGGGCATGTATGGGCTTCTCTGGTGGCTCAGATGGTAAAGAATCTGCCTGCAATGCAGGAGACCTGGGTTCCACCCCTGGGTTGGGAAGATCCCCTGGAGAAGGGAAAGGCTACCCACTCCAGGATTCTGGCCTGGAGAATCCCATGGACAGAGAAGAGTGGCTGGCTATAGTCCGTGGGGTCAAAAAGAGTCAGCTAGCAGCTTGCTGAGCAGCTAGCAAGCACATACACACAGGGTGTGTGCAGCCTTGTATCCGTTTGGGAAAATGACAGAAGTGGTCGTATTCCTCCCCGAAGCAGGTAAAGTAGTTCGTGCCAGGTACATCTAAGTGATGGCTGTCCTTGGTAGGAGGTCAGTTATCGCACAGCAGTGACAAATATCTGCTGAGCTAGCTTCCAAAAGCCCCTCAGGCGTAAGCACATGGTGTGGCTGGAGGACTTACATCCCACCTGTGCCTGAAATCTGTGAAACAGTAGCTCTAAATACGTTACGTGCTCCTGGAAGCGAGATCAAGGGGCTTGGGGTGGTGCGGATTCACAAGGGCAGATTTCTTAGACTTCTTCCCTTTTGCTGAAATAAAAGTACTGCTTCAGGCAGAGGTTGGTCTCGATCCCTCACTCTGATTGCTGGACTTCAGCAGCTTTGGAATCGGGGGCCTCCTACTGCTGTTGCCTTGAGCTGTCTCTGCTCTGTGCTCTGTGCTCGCCGAAAGGGCAAATTGAAAACAACATCCGGCTATGCAGGATTTTCAGCCTTGAGTCAATATCCATTGCTTATTAACTGATAACTTTTTCCTTTCAAAACTGCAAGGAGTATAATTAGAAATTATGTAATTCTTTTGTAAAGTGGATTGCTCACACCAGACCAAGGCAGTTTCTTTTTGAGACCTAAGCTTATTGTTGTGGGGCTGGGGTCGGGGGGGGGGGGTAGGGAAAGCATCAACTCTTTATTTTTCTTCACTATCAAATCTCCAAACACAAACTGAATCATGGGAAATATCACAAGAATTTGATTTTAACATAGTGTGATAGAGGTCAGATTAAGACATAGGAATACATCTAAGAACATTGCCTGGAATTTTTTTTTTTAAAACCTGACACCTCTCTCTCTCTCTCGAGGTTTAATAAAAAGGATCAGGCTGAGTCATTCTGATGAGGAGGTGGATAGTGAAACATAGGGAGAAAGGAAAAAAAAAAAAAAAAACAAGGTCATGTGTTAATTATATCAGAAGCTGGAAATTACAGAACATTAGAAATGTCTAGAAATTAAGAAGAACTGGCTTATTAGGCTTGGCAGTATCTATGTATCCTGTCTCAAAGCCCAGCCTCTCTCGGGAAAAGACAGTCCTCTTCCACTGAATTCAGGACCCTTCAAAGAACCAATGGAAAGAGACACCTGCCCAGCTAACAAAATACCTCCAGGTTGGAGCCAGGTGAGGCTGCCAGGCTGCTGAATTCAGTTCAGTTCAGTCGCTCAGTCATGTCCCACTCTTTGTGACCCCATGGACTGCAGCACGCCAGGCCTCCCTGTCCATCACCAGCTCCCGGAGCTTACTCAAACTCATGTCCATTGAGTCGGTGATGCCATCCAACCATCTCATTCTCTGTTGACCCCTTCTCCCACCTTCAATCTTCCCTAGCATCAGGGTCTTTTCAAATGAGTCAGCTCTTCCCATCAGGTGGCCAAAGTATTAGAGCTTCAGCTTCAACATCAGTCCTTCCAATGAACATTTAGGACTGATTTCCTTTAGGATGGATTGGTTGGATCTCCTTGCAGTCCAAGGGACTCTCAAGAGTCTTCTCCAACACCACAGTTCAAAAGCATTAATTATTCGGTGCTCAGCTTTCTTTATAGTCCAACTCTCACATCCATAAGTGACTACTGGAAAAACCATAGCTTTGACTAGATGGACTTTTGTTGGCAAAGTAATGTCTCTGCTTTTTAATATGCTATCTAGGTTGGTCATAACTTTCCTTCCAAGGAGTAAGTGTCTTTTAATTTCATCGCTGCAGTCACCATCTGCAGCGATTTTGGAGCCCCCCAAAAGTTTAAAGTCTGCCGCTGTTTCCACCGTTTTTCTATCTATTTGCCATGAAGTGATGGGGCCAGATGCCATGATCTTCATTTTCTGAATGTTGAGCTTTAAANATCTCATTCTCTGTTGACCCCTTCTCCCACCTTCAATCTTCCCTAGCATCAGGGTCTTTTCAAATGAGTCAGCTCTTCCCATCAGGTGGCCAAAGTATTAGAGCTTCAGCTTCAACATCAGTCCTTCCAATGAACATTTAGGACTGATTTCCTTTAGGATGGATTGGTTGGATCTCCTTGCAGTCCAAGGGACTCTCAAGAGTCTTCTCCAACACCACAGTTCAAAAGCATTAATTATTCGGTGCTCAGCTTTCTTTATAGTCCAACTCTCACATCCATAAGTGACTACTGGAAAAACCATAGCTTTGACTAGATGGACTTTTGTTGGCAAAGTAATGTCTCTGCTTTTTAATATGCTATCTAGGTTGGTCATAACTTTCCTTCCAAGGAGTAAGTGTCTTTTAATTTCATCGCTGCAGTCACCATCTGCAGCGATTTTGGAGCCCCCCAAAAGTTTAAAGTCTGCCGCTGTTTCCACCGTTTTTCTATCTATTTGCCATGAAGTGATGGGGCCAGATGCCATGATCTTCATTTTCTGAATGTTGAGCTTTAAACCAACTTTTTCACTCTCCCCTTTCACTTTCATCAAGAGGCTCTTTAGTTCTTCACTTTCTGCCATAGGGTGCTGTCACCTGCATATCTGCCAGGCTGCTAGTCATCCTAAACTTCCAGCCATGTCATAAAGAACCACCAGGGAAAAATGAAAATGGATCTTTTATAAAAAGGTTTTGGTAATGTATTACCCTTAATGGATTTTAAGAGCCATTTCTAAATTATTTTAGCTGCAATAAACTCATGCAACTTCACCTGGAACTAGATGAAAGCTATTAAATTAGAGAACAGCAGGAAATTGCTACTAAGACAATGCTTCTCAGAACTGAAGGTGGGATTCGGTCCAGATGAAGATCCTGATTCAGAAGGTCTAGGTGAAGCCTGAGATCTCCATTTCTCACACACTCCCAGGCCTTGCTGATGCTGTTGGTCCATGGAATCGCCTGCAGGAAAGAGTTTTGCTAGTAGAAGTGGGGCCTCCCTTTTGTCTGAGGAAACTGTGTTTCATTCGGTCTCAGGGTTTCTTTGTTTCTTCCATGGGTGTTTTAGTTGGTGCCTCTGGGTGCCTGTTGTACAGGAGAGGAAGAAGAGTGTGACTTTTATAGTTGTCTTTGTCTCCAATTGTAATAAAAGCTAGAGTTTACAGCCCAGTCCTCAGTTGTCTTTTGAACAGTAAGCTTTTCCACCTGAGTTTCCCAAGATGTTTTTCCTCTTGTGGTGTGTTTGGTGCTGGAGGGTCCTTACGCCCAGCCAGAGTGACGGAGGATACAGCAAGAGAACCAGCCGCAGGAGGGAACTGGTGATGCTAACCCATGCAATGAAATTGGTTCAGTATAACCCATCAGAAGCCTGCATGCTCTAACTGGCCACTTTCTGCTGGTGCTTCGACATAGTGGGCCTGCCTTTCACAATGGGGTGTCTTGTCTTTTTAATTGAAATTTTATCGAGTGTTGTAGATTATGCCATTTAAAACATAACCCATAGAGAGACCATGAAGACTTTACTGTTTCCTTTAATGGTAACATTTTACAAAACTGTAGTGCAGTATCACAAGCAGAGGGTAGACGTTGGAATGATCCACTGGATTCATTCAGATTCTCCAGCTTTACTAGAATCGTATCTTATGTACACGTTCAGTCCTGTCTGACTCTTTGTGACCCCATGAATTGCAGCCTGCCAGGCTCCTCTGTCTGTGGAATTCCTCCGGCAAGAGTCTTGGAGTGGGTTGCCATTTCCTCCTCCAGGGCATCTTCCCAACCCAGGGACTGACCTCTCCTGCTTCTCTTGTGTTCCAGGTGGATTCTTCACTACTGGGCCCCTGGGGAAGCCCAGTTTCCCTAGTACTTGTACATGTGTGTATGCTTAACTCTACACAACTTTATCACGTGTCTAGGTGCATGGATCCATCACCACAGTTAAGACACTGATATCCCATCACCACAAGGATCCGTCCTGGAGTCCTTTTATAACCAAACCCACTCCCTGAGGTGGTCCCCACCCACCTCCACACCTCACCCTCTCCATTACCCTAGGCAACAATTAATCTCCCTTTTTACAATTTTGTCATTTAAAAATTATATGTAAATGGAATCATACAGTATATAATCTTTTGCTGTTGGCTTTTTCACTCATCACGACTCCCTGGAGATTCACCCAAGCTTTTCTGTTCATCTGTAGTGTACCTGTTAGTGGTGATTAGTATTCTATGGAGTGTATGTATATACCACAGTTTGTTTAAACTTTTACCTGTTTAAAACATTCTTTGATGCTTTCTGTTTGGGGCCATTACAAATAAAGTTGCTATGAACATTCATGTGAAGATTTTCATGTAAAAAAAAAAATTATATTTAAAAAAAATTTCTCCAGGATAAATGCCTAAGACTAGAGTTACTGGGTTAAATGCAACTGTATGTTTGGATTTATTGGAAACTCTCAAATCACTTCTGAAAGTGGCTTAAAGTGGCTGTACCATTTTTGCATTCCTACCACCAATGTATGGCTTCCCTGGTGGCTCAGATGGTAAAGACCCTGCCCACAATGTGGGAGACCTGAGTTTAACCCCTGGATCAGGAAGATTCTCTGGAGAAGGGAATGGCTACCCCCTCCAGGATTCTCGTTTGGAGAGTCCCATGGGCAGAGGAACCTGGGGCGGCAGTCCACAGGGCCGCAGAGACTGGGAAAGGAGGGAGTGACTAACATACAGCACCGGTGCACGAGACTCCATTTCTCTGCACCTTCAGTACCGTTACGTGTCCTCACTATTTTTTTTCAGTAATTCTGATCGGTGTAAAGTGACATCTCATTGTGGTTTAATTCAAATTCCAGATGGCTAACGATGTTGAACATCTTTTCCTGTGCTTGTTTGCCGTCTGTATCTCCTCTTCAGTATATTTTTTCCCCCGTTTTTAAATTGGAATGTTTAATTTTTTACTGTTGTGTTCTGCGACTTTTTTTGTATAGTCTAGGAACTAGTTTTATGTTGGGCATTAAGGCTGCAAATGTATTCTCCTTGTCAGTAGTTTGTCCTTTTTTTTTCTTCATATGAACTTTGGAGGAAGGAAAAGTTTTTAATTTTGATGATGTCCAATTCATCCATTTTTTTTTTCTCCTTATGGATTCTGCTTTTTGTGTCAAGTCTAAGATATCTCTGCTGCTGCTGCTAAGTCGCTTCAGTCATGTCTGACTCTGTGCAACCCCATAGACGGCAGCTCACCAGGCTCTGCCGTCCCTGGGATTCTTCAGGCAAGAACACTGGAGTGGGTTGCCATTTCCTTTTCCAATGTATGAAAGTGAAAAGGGAAAGTGAAGTCACTCAGTTGTGTCGACTCTTCTCGACCCTACGAACTGCAGCCTACCAGGCTCTTCCACCCTTGGGATTTTCCAGGCAAGTGTACTGGAGTGGGTTGCCATTGCCTTAGCCCTAATTGTGAGAATTTTCTGCTATGATTTTTTTCTCTAAAATTGTTATAGTTTTATCTTTTTCATTTAAATCCAAATCCAGCATAAGTTGATTTTTGTGTAGGACATAAGATTTAGGTAGAGGTTAATTTTTTGACAGAAAGATGTCCAGTTACCTCAGTGCTATTTGTTAAAAAGGCTATTTCTCAGATGGTAAAGAATCTGCCTTCTATGCAGGAGACCAGGGTTGGGAAGATCCCCTGGAGAAGGAAATGGCAACCCACTCCAGTGCTCTTGTCTGGAGAATTCCATGGACAGAGGAGCCTGGTGGACTACTATCCATGGAGTTGCAAAGAGTCAGTCGTACAGGACTGAGCACAGGTCATTTACAGTTGAATTGCTTCTGCAACTGTATCAGAATCAGTTGACCATATCTGTGTGGGTCTATTTCTGGGTTCTCAGACTATTCTGTTCCATTGATACCTATATTTATCCATCAGTCAATACAACAATCTCGCTGGCTGTGGCTTAGTACTGGATAGTATAATTCCTCAGATTTTAGTCCTCTTTGTCAAGATTGTTTTAGCTATTATAGGACGATCAGGTTATCTGCAAATAGAAACAAGTTTATTACTGTGTTTTTGATCTATATGCCTTTCATTTCTCTTTTTACTTTTGTCAGTCTTGCTAAAGTCTTATTTATTAAATTTCAAAGACAAAGTGTCCTATTAACTTTTTCTTTTGTTTTGCTATTTTTGACTACTGACATGCACTCTGATCTCTGTTGCTGCCATCCTTCTCCTTGCTTTGTGTTTATTTTGCTCATCCTTTGTTAATTTCTTGAAGTAGGGACTGGTAAAGGATTCGCCTTCAGTGTGAGAGACCTGGGTTTGATCCCTGGGTTGGGAAGATCCCTTGGAGGAAGGCATGGCAACCCACTCCAGTATTCCTGCCTGGAGAATCCCATGGACAGAGGAGCCTGGTGGGCTACAGTCTATGGGATCACAAAGAGTCAGACACGACTGAGCAACTTCACACACACAGCAACAGGAACTTAGATGATTGACTAGATTCTTTATTTCTATTATAATAGAATATTATAATAGCACTTAGTGATATAAATTCCCCTCTTAGCACTGCCTTAGCTGCATCTCACTGATTTTGACATGTTGTGATTTTGTTTTCATTAAAGAAGTGTGTTGTTTAATTTTCCGCATGGTGATAGATTTCTCAGTAGCCTTTCTATTATTGATTTCTAGAATCCCTTACAATCAGAAACCATGTACTGGGTGATTTCAGTTCTTTCAAAATTTGCTAAGGATTGTCTTGCTCCTACTAAGTCACTTCAGTCGTGTCCGACTCTGTGTGACCCCATAGACGGCAGCCCACCAGGCTCCCCTGTCCCTGGGACTCTCCAGGCAACAACACTGGAGTGGGTTGCCATTTCCTTCTCCAACGCATGAAAGTGAAAAGTGAAAGTGAAGTCGCTCAGTCGTGTCCGACTCTTAGCAAACCCATGGACTGCATCCCACCAGGCTCCTCTGTCCATGGGATTTTCCAGGCAAGAGCACTGGAGTGGGCTGCCATTGCCTTATGACCCAGGATATGGTCTATCTTGGTGAATGTTTCACAGGCACTTGAAAATAAGACATGTATTCTGTATTTATTAATGGAGTGTTTTGTCTAAGTCAGTTAGTTCCTGTTGGTTGACTGTATTGGTCAGATTTTCTATATTTTTGCTGTTTTTCTCTCTTGTAGTTCTGCCAGTGATTGAGTGGAGAAGGAAATGGCAACCCAGTCTAGTGTTCCTGCCTGGAAAATTCCATGGACAGAGACTGCTGGACTATAGTCCATGGGATCACAGAGTCAGACACAACTGAAGCGACTTAGGCAGGCATGCATGCAGTGGCTGAAAGGAATATTGAAGTCCCCAGGCATAACTGGAGACCTGTTTCTCCTTTCAGCGCTGTATGTTTTCTCTTCATCTGTTTTTAGGTTCCATTGTTTGATGGGTACACACTTAGGGCCATTATAACTTCCTAGAGAACTGATCTTTTTGTCATCATGTAGTAATCCTCTTTGTCTTTAGGAGAAGGCAATGGCACCCCACTCCAGTACTCTTGCCTGGAAAATCCCACGGACGGAGGAACCTGGGTGGTTGCAGCCCACAGGGTCGCACAGAGTCAGACACGACTGAAGTGACTTAGCAATCATCCTCTTTGTCTTTAGAAATTTTCTGTGTTCTTAAGTCTATTTTCTATTATATATAAAGAAACCACTCCTTTCTTTTGATTAATGTCTCTATGGTATATCTTTCCCATCCTTTTAATTTCAGCCTGACCATATAATTGTATTTCAAGTTTCTTTCAGACACAATAGAATCATGTTTTTGTCTTTTGATTGGTGTGCCTAATTCATTTGCATTTAAGATAATTATTGATATGTTCGTGCTTGAGTCTACCATTTTATTGTTTGTTTTCTGCTTGTTTCCTCTGGTTCTTATTTTTTTCTCCTTGCTTGCCTTCACCTGGATTACTTTAACACATATTAGGATTTCTTTGACTGATTTAGAGTGTTTTGGAATGTCATCTTACCCTTTCTATTCATTCCTATTCCCTTTCTCAAATCAGTATTCTATTTTGGGCCTGCATTGAGATACCTTTGTGTGTGTGCAGCTGAGACCAACAGAGAGCAAAATTAAGCACAGGGTAAACTTGAAAGCATAATAAACAGAAATTCAATGCTCTTTCAAACTCACCTCCTTTAATCTTCACTCTGAGGGAGCAAAGGCAGAGGTGAAATGACATCCAAAGTCGTAGAGGAGGCAGACCAAGCTGCTTTTTTTGTGGGTTAATAAATTGTCCACTCTACGTATCTGTACACACAGCTTCCCAGCCAACAGTTATACAAACAGAGAAGAGGAGAAGTGAGAAAAGTTTCCAATGAGTGGGGCATAGTTCACTGGTGAGTCATGACAAGGCAACTACAAAGCAGTTGCCTGGGATCCTTACTCATGACACAGTACTTGACATGTCACCTTTCTGCAGGGTTAGAGGTCATAAGCCTAGTTACTAACCCAGAAAAGTATGCTGGTGGTGACTGTGCATAAACTGCTACTGTGGAAGGAATTCTAGGAAAACACGAAGCCCAGAAACCTTTGTATGTCTTTTATTTTTAAGGCAATTCCTCTCCAATATTTTCCTATGAAAACACTAAACAGATCGCATACTAAAGAGCACGGACGTGGTTACAGCGGTGAGTTTCTGAGCATTGGTTATTATCACCTCTCTGACAAGGAGCCATTCAACTTGTCCTTGAATATCTTCAGTAACGGTAAACTCATTTCCTCCCCAAATATCTCATTCCTTTCCGGGATGGCCTTGGGTTAGAAAGTGCTTCCTTCTCTGGGGACGACCCCTGAGTCCCTGTGGGTTTTCCCAGGAACTGGTTCTTTGTAGTACTTCCTGAGGAAGCACACGAGGCAGGTGCTTCTCCCCAAGGCAGTTCTTCAAATGAACATTTAGGACTGTTACTCCCTCAGCTGTTTCCCAGCCTCATGAGTATCTTCCTCCAAACCCTCTCGGACATGTCCGGATGTCTTTCAGAGGTTGCGGCTGGCAGGGCAGCCTGGGGCAGCAGGTCCTGTCCCTAGACTCTCCCTGGGCTCACCNTTCTTCAAATGAACATTTAGGACTGTTACTCCCTCAGCTGTTTCCCAGCCTCATGAGTATCTTCCTCCAAACCCTCTCGGACATGTCCGGATGTCTTTCAGAGGTTGCGGCTGGCAGGGCAGCCTGGGGCAGCAGGTCCTGTCCCTAGACTCTCCCTGGGCTCACCTGCTCACAGGCGCCTTCTCTGATGCCCTGGGCGGTAAGGGTTTTCCTCTGTAGAACCCTTGCCTTTTCCCCTCTCTGCCCTTCTTAGTGTCCTGCCTTTCTGGCTCTTCCACTAGATTATGGGCGCTTTAAGGAAAGAGGAGAGTGAAAAAGTTGGCTGAAAGCTCAACATTCAGAAAATGAAGATCATGGCATCCGGTCCCATCACTTCATGGGAAATAGATGGGGAAACAGTGGAAACAGTGGCAGACTTTATTTTTCAGGCTCCAGAATCACTGCAGATGGTGAGTGCAGCCATGAAATTAAAAGACACTTACTCTTTGGAAGGAAAGTTATGACCAACCTAGACAGCATATTCAAAAGCAGAGACATTACTTTGCCAACTAAGGTCTCTCTAGTCAGGGCTATAGTTTTTCCAGTGGTCACGTATGGATGTGAGAGTTGGACTGTGAAGGCTGAACACTGAAGAATTGATGCTTTTGAACTGTGGTGATGGAGAAGACTCTTGAGAGTCCCTTGGACTGCAAGGAGATCCAACCAGTCCATTCTGAAGGAGATCAGCCTGGGATTTCGTTGGAAAGAATGATGCTAAAGTTGAAACTCCAGTACTTTGGCCACCTCATGAGACGAGTTGACTCACTGGAAAAGACTCCGATGCTGGGAGGGATTGGGGGCAGGAGGAGAAGGGGACAACCAAGGATGAGATGGCTGGATGGCATCACGGACTCGATGGACATGAATCTGAGTGAACTCCAGGAGCTGGTGATGGACAGGGAGGCCTTGCGTGCTGCAATTCGTGGTGTCGCAAAGAGTCAGACACGACTGAATGACTGAACTGAACTGAACTGAAGGGAAAAAAACTATACAAACTCAGTCTATTAGACTGACTCCTCTGGGTTTGGGTCGGAAACGGCATAAAACCTTGCCTTCAACAAATCAAAGTGCAGGTGTGTGGGGGAGGCAGCTGAGCAGAATATTTATTTTAACCACTTGGCAATTGCCCAAGACTTTATCTCTGGGAAATTATGAACCTCATCATGAGCTGTATAGGCTTTTCTCTGGGAGGACGAGCTTTCTGCCTGCTCCCATAACTCTCCTGCCTCCTCAGCCTGAGAATTGCTCACCAGAGGACACTGTCTGGGTTTCAGTAATATTTGGCTCATCATTAAGGCCCATAGATCTGCACTGGCTTTCCTTGCCAGCATCCTTTCTTCCTTCTTCTGGTAAAGAAGAGCTCTTCCTGTGGGAAAACCATTTCCTGCTGTTGAAGGGCTGGGATATCATCTCCAGTCACAGGGGTGGGACAAGACGCAGGCCTGACCAGTGACGTACCCCACTGCTCTGGCTGCAGTGATTGGCTGAGGTACAGACACCCCACCTGTGCTTGTGCAGTGAGATTCTTCCCTGAGACCCTTATCCTAGACATATAAAGATAAATGCTTTCTATTGATCAGCATCAGGCCACTAACCTGACAGGAGGTGAGTCTAGGGTTTCCAGCAGACATCAGTCCTTCCCTGTGGAGATGGAACAAGAAACGGAAACATAAGGATTTATTTGGGAGATATGACCAGACTTTTTAATTTCACGAACCAGTTGCTTGTGTTTTTGTGCCTAAGCTGATTTGGGCTGGTGTCTGTGACCGACAGTTGGCAGAGTCCTGACGAATGCAGCAGCAGATAGAAGCGTGAACCACTTACGTGGAGAAGGGCAGTCGTCACAGCTTCTGGGCAGCAGTGGAATCAGAGTAAGAGAAGCAAGGAAGAGGAGGTGCGGGAAGGATTTCAGAAGCCAATGGAGTGATGTGAGGGCTGAGTCACCAGGCACGGGGGCAGCAAGAAATAAGGACACTCAAGAAATCTCAGCAATGAAGTCACGGACTTCTTTCTAAAAGTGAGAATTGTAAGCATCCTTGACCATGAGCACCAGGACATACATGTATGTTGTCCTGTTGATTTTTCCCTCTAAAAGGAGCCCTATGGCGGTATCATCTTGGTTGAATTGCTGCAGGAGGCAGCTGTAGAGGCAAGGCTGCCATTTAGAAGCATGCCCATGAAGTCACGTAAAGGACGCCTGTATCCTGAACAATGATCATGTCAATGGGATAAGGTGACAGCGCAGAGCTCAGAGGGGTTTGGGAGGAAGCCTTTATAGGCTGGATTAGTTATTGGACGCGGACAGACCCAAAGGGAGGAATTGGGTGGATGCCCAGGTGTCCAGGAGCGTGGATGGTGCTGCCGCTCGCTGAGAGAGACTGGCAGGGAGCAGTCTAGGGAGGGCTGGGGCCCAGCAAAGAAATGGGGTTAGAGATGCAGGTCGAGTTTCAGCTGCCTCTGCCATGCCAGCGGGCCGTCCAGCCACAGGAGGCCACTGACCCCCTGACTTCTAATGACCGTTAACCAGCTTCCATTGCTCCAGCTGAAAGAATACACAAGGCAGCTTACCTTGTACGTGTTTCACTCGTAAGAACAAAATCTCAAGACTATTTCCTTTCTCACAGTTGTTATCTGGAACTAGAGTCAATTGCTTCCAGACGAGAAATGGCACGTTGGTCTGGTGGCAAATGATCTTATCTGGGATCTATAGAAGAACAATGCATTCTGTATGCAGTGTATTCATTTAGAAGAGATCAGTCACACTATTAAACTAACTGAGCATTAAAGTGTCAAGAGACGTGGCAGCATAAGGGAACTCTGTGGTGGTGGACGCGTTCTGTATCTTCACTGTGGTCATGATTACAAGAGTATACACATGTGATAAAACTGCAAACTCGGCACACACACCTACACACACACACATAGATGTGTGTAAAACTGGTGAAATCTGCATACCATCAGTGGATTGCCCCCATGCCAGTTTCCTGGATCTGAAATTGTCTGTACTTATGTACAAGGAAAACGGGGTGAATGGTCACTGTTTTTTGAAACTTTCGCTGAACCTAGAATTGTTCCTAAATAAAATTTTTTACTTAAGAAACTTTTTATTTGAAAAGAAAGTAGAGTAGGATTTTTTTAAGTCTGCACAATGACATCATCTGAGGTCTTGTTTACTCACAATGCAGTGTAGGTAGGAATATGGCCAAATCAGACAAGTCTGGTTTCAGTCATGCTTGAGCCCCAAACTATCCGACGCATCTCAGCCTTGCATGCTCTGATTCCTTCACATTGGCACCAACCGTCAGAATTATTTAGGCTGCTTTTCCCCGGCGCTGTGGTCCCCTCCAACCCTGTCCTTGTTCAGTTCCCTGGTTGAGTAGAATAAAAAGATAAGCTGACAATTTCCTCTGACTTCTCTGCTCCACCGTCTTGACTTCTTTCACTATTGATAAAAGAATAGATGTGGGAGGAAACAAAGAGAAAAACATAGGACAAGAGTATGGTAGTTTGCCATGCTACCTCTTTGTGGAAAGTGAGAACACACATATTGCTGCTGCAGGGTTCAGCTACAGGGCAGTGGCCAAAGAAGCTAGGAGAAGGAAAAGTCATTTGGTCAAAAGTTACCACAAATATGTGAAATCTAGAAAAGTGGTACAGATGAACATTTCGCAGGGGGGGGACCAGAGATGCAGGGGTAGAGAACAGGTGTGTGGACACGGCCGGGGCCAGGATGAACTTGGAGACTAGGACTGACATACGCACACCACAGTATGTAAAGAAGAGGCGGCAAGAACACACAGAAGAACTACGCAAAAAAGATCTTCACGACCCAGATAACCGCGATGCTGTGATCACACACCTAGAGCCAGACATCCTGGAATGGGAAGTCAAGTGGGCCTGAGGAAGCATCACTACAAACAAAGCTAGGGAAGGTGATGGAATTCCACTTGCGCTCTTTCAAATCCTCAAAGATGATGCTGTGAAAACGCTGCACTGAATACGCCAGCAAATTTGGAAAACTCATCAGCGGCCACAGGACTGGAAAAGGTCAGTTTTCATACCAATCCCAAAGAAAGGCAATGCCAAAGAATTCAAACTACCGCACAATTGCACTCATCTCACACGCTAGCATAGTAATGCTCAAAATTCTCCAAGCTAGATTTCAACAATACCTGAACCAAGAACTTCCAAGTGTTAAAATTGGAATTAGGAAATGAAGATGAACCAGAGATCAAATTGCCAACATGCTGTGGATATAGAAAAAGCAACAGAATTCCAGAAAACATCTGCTTCTGCTTCAGTTCAGTTCAGTCATTCAGCCATGTCTGACTTTGTCATCCTGTGGACTGCAGCATGCCAGGCCTCCCTATCCATCACCAACTCCTGGAGTTTACTAAAACTCATGTCCATTGAGTCGGTGATACCATCCAACCATCTCATCCTCTGTCGACCCCTTCTCCTCCCACCTTCAATCTTTCCCAGCATCAGGGTCTTTCCCAATGAGTCAGTTCTTTGCATCAGGTGGCCAAAGTATTGGAGCTTGAGCTTCGACATCAGTCCTTCCAATGAATATTCGGGATGGATTTCCTTTAGGATGGACTGGTTCAATCTCCTCACAGTCCAAGGGACTCTCGAGTCTTCTCCAACACTGCAGTTTAAAAGCATCAGTTCTTTGGTGCTCAGCTTTCTTTATAGTCCAACTCTCATATCCATACATGACCACTGGAAAAACCATAGCCTTGACTAGATGGACCTTTGTTGGCAAGGTAATGGCTCTGCTTTTTAATAAGCTGTCTAGGTTGGTCATAACTTTCCTTCTAAAAAGCAAGCATCTTTTAATTTCATGGCTGCAGTCACCATCTGCTGTGATTTTGGAGCCCAAGAAAATAAATCAACCACTGTTTCCATTGTTTCCCCATCTATTTGCCATGAAATGATGGGACCAGATGCCATGATCTTCGTTTTCTGAATGTTGAGCTTTAAGCCAACTTTTTCACTCTCCTCTTTTACATTCATCAAGAAGCTCACTAGTTCTTCTTTGCTTTTTTGCCATAAAGGTGGTGTCATCTGCATATCTGAGTTTATTGATATTTCTCCTGACAATCTTGATTCCAGCTTGTGCTTCATCTAGCCCAGTGTTTCTCATGATATACTCTGCATATAAGTTAAATAAGCAGGGTGACAACACACAGTCTTGACGTACTCCTTTCATCCTACACTAAAGTCTTTGTGTGGATCACAACAAATGGTGGAAATTTTGAAAGAGATGGGAATACCAGACCACCTTACCTGCCTCCCGAGAAATTTGTATGCAGGTCAAGAAGCAACAGTTAGAACTGGACATGAAACAATGGACTGGTTCCAAATTGGGAAAGGAGTATGTCAAGGCTGTATATTGTCATCTTGCTTATTTAATGTCTGTGAAGACCTAGAGGGATGGGGCGGGGAGCGAGGGCAGGAGATACAAGAAGGAGGGGATATGTGTATACATATGGGTGATTCACTTGGTTGTACCTCAGAAACCGGAGCAACATCGTAAAGCAACTATACCCCAGTTTTCAAAGTTAACATTACTTGCCACACAGATAGCATCAAGATAATGTAGATAAAGATGTCCAGCCAACCCACAGAACATGAAAATGGACACTCATTTCTTCTGATGTATAAAAATTGGAACTTTTAACAACCCTTGTGCTCAGTCCAGGAAGCACTGAAGTGGTAGCTTGCTGCCTTCTCGCCAGTCTCCTGGAAGGACTCAACGTGGACTAGAAGCTGCCTGTGTACAAGCAAAGCCCACAGTCCTTCACTGGACAGACGAGGAAGAAGGCTCAGACCCAAACTGCTCAGCCCTCAGGCTGAGTAGGGAAGTTCAGTTTAGGGTCAGGGATGGGAAACCGTCATTTGCATTGAATCCAAGTGGTGCTCTGCACCCTGGCTTCTCTAAATAGAGTCTGAGGGATGAAGCTGTACCTCTGCCAGCTAATCAGATGCATGCCTATTACACAGAGTGAAGTCAGTCAGAAAGAGAAAGATAAATAGGGTATATTAACATGCATATATGAAATCCAGAAAGATGGCATCAGTGATCCTACCGGCAGGGCAGCAAAGGAGAGACAGCTGTAAAGAGCAGACTTTTGGACTCAGTGGGAGAACGAGAGGGTGGGATGATCTGAGAGAATGGCGTTGAAACATATACACTACCATACGCAAAACAGAGACCCAGTGTGAGTCTGGTGTGTGATGCAGGGCGCCCAAACCTGGTGCTCTGTGACGATCTGAAGGGATGCGGTGGGGAGGGAGGTGGGAGGGGCTCAGAATGGGGGGGACACATGTGTACCTATGGCCAATTCGTATTGATGTATGGCAAAAAAAAAAAAACAACCCATCACAATATTGTAAAGTAATTATCCTCAATTAAAATAGATACATAAATTTTTTAAATGCATGATTTAAAAGGTAAGAGTTATGTTTTATTCAGCAAACTTCCTTAGGGCTTCAAGACTGGAAGACCACCTCTCAGACTGCTAAGAGAACTGCCCAAGAAGAAGGGCGCAGGGAGAGCTGGGGTATGTAGGAGCCTTTGGCCTCAACACCAGGCAGTCAGAACAAAAGATGACTGTTAGCAGAAGAAAGCCAGACATCCCAGATTAAGGAATCTAGAGGTTTTTCTGTGCATGAGAAGATTGAAGAACCTGCCGCCGCTGCTGCTGCTGCTAAGTCGCTTCAGTCGTGTCCGACTCTGTGCGACCCCACAGACGGCAGCCCACCAGGCTCCCTCGTCCCTGGGGCTCTCCAGGCAAGAACACTGGAGTGGGTTGCCATTTTCTTCTCCAATGCATGAAAGTGAAAACGGAAAGTGAAGTCTGTCAGTCGTGTCTGACCCTCAGAGACCCCATGGACTGCAGCTTTCCAGGCTCCTCCATCCGTGGGATTGTTCAGGCAAGAGCACTGGAGTGGGGTGCCATCGGCTCACTGAAATCATTCCTTTGATTTGCAGCTCAGCCACCCAGGGCCGGCATCCTGGGCCAGCATCCTGGGTTTTCTCATCCTGAATCTCTTTAGGCTGTGCAGCTGGAGGCGGCTGCAGTCTGNAGCTTTCCAGGCTCCTCCATCCGTGGGATTGTTCAGGCAAGAGCACTGGAGTGGGGTGCCATCGGCTCACTGAAATCATTCCTTTGATTTGCAGCTCAGCCACCCAGGGCCGGCATCCTGGGCCAGCATCCTGGGTTTTCTCATCCTGAATCTCTTCAGGCTGTGCGGCTGGAGGCGGCTGCAGTCTGCCGACTTCTAGATGGCAGGTCTCTTGGCTTCTTCCCTGAGCTCCCTTGTGGCTCACCATCTGGGTGGCCGTGAGGGGATGGCTTCATGGCTGCAACATCGCGTGTTTACTGATATGACAGGCAGTAGTTTATTGCTCCCCTTTCTGGTGTTTATTTTTCTAAAACTTCAGAACCCAAGATAGAGGAGGCTGTGCTCGAGTCAACTCAGTAGCAGTTTCTGCTATTAATGACCCTGTTACCAAATGAGTAGGTGGGCAAGAGACAAAAAGAGAAAATAATAGCCCTTGACCAATGCTTAGCTTCTCAGATGTCTTTTCTTGAGTTACTAAACTGTTTAAGTAAAAGCAAGACTGTAAATGAAGTGTTCANAGTTCCTCTTCACTTCCGGCCATACAGAATTTTTCACATAAGTGTGAAGGATGTTGGACTGACCATGCAGGTCCATATCAAGCATTTTTTAACCTCCCTTCAAATTCTCCTCTCACCCATCATGTTCCTGTTGTTTGATATCTGTGCGCTCGGCCACCTTGACTAGATCATCACAACTGTAGTATGAGCATGTCTAGAAATATTTGCAAGCAGCCGTCACTCTTAGAAGACCTTCCAGCTGGGCGTGGAACACTGAATTGTGGGGCATCTTCTCTCAACGCTGTGCTCCATGTGGCGTCTCTTTTGCTCTCGAAGAGTCAGCTCTCTGCTGGCCATCCCGAAGTACAAAATGTCTTTTCTTTCTAGTAATGGGGAAATGGGCTCAGCTCTGAGCTGTGGTTTCACAAGGTGTTTGCCCTCTGCTGGTCTATGAGCTCCCCGAGGGTCGCTAGTGAAGCCGCTCAGTTGTGTCCGACTCTTTGCAAGCCTCTGGACTGTAGCCTACCAGGCTCCTCTGTCCATGGAATTTTCCAGGCAAGAGTCCTGGAATGGGTTGCCATTTCCTTCTGCAGGGGATCTTCCCAACCCAAGGATCGAACCTGGGTCTCTCGCATTGCAGGCAGACGCTTTACCGTTTGAGCCACCAGGGGAGCCAGCTCCCCGAGGGTAACGCTCTGCTTTTCTGTTGCTGAAGGGAAGGAGGCCAGGAGGTCACATGCCCATCGGACTCTGGAGCCCATGGGACCCTGTTCCTCTGCTTCTGGGCTGCATTACAGCCGTGCTGGAGGCCACCATCACTGTGCAGCAAGCAGACTCAAGAGGGCCTTGAACAAAGTCCCTAGGAGCTTCGTAGCCGCTGTCCTCCTGGAAACCCATGGCCCCCACTCACAGCCGATTGACACACCCAGTGAAGGATGTCTGAGGGACCGGCATCTGTCAGAAGGGGATCAGGAGGCCTGGGCCCAAGGTTCACACACGAAATTTCTCAGCAACTGAGGCCAGGGGAGGAGTTAGAACACGTCTGTCACATTTGGGGTGATTTCTTATACGTTCTGTAATGGGACCTCCACACTGTGGAGTGACAAGAAGTGAAGCTGATGACAAGGTAGCCCCAGCACTCACGCAAAGCACTGGCCAATGCCACCTCTAATCAGAGAGCTGGTGAGCCAACCGCAGTGAGAACAGGGGGCGCGGGTCCCAAGCTCGGCGTGGCTGCTCTCGCGCCCTGCCCCAGACGTCCCGTCCAGTCTAAGGCATCTTTCCTTGAAGAATGGGCTCAGAGGAAGATCCCAGAGGCCTGGCTGTCAACAATTGTCCATGCCCTTCAAGAGCCCTGCGTCAGCTGGATCCCGTCTTGGCAAATACACCTGAGGTATAATACCCCAGGGGCCCTTGCTGCCCTCACAGTTTCTTTCCACTGTCTATCTAATCCTCAAAACAGCCCTAAGAAGTAAGGTTGGTAAAGTGTCTGCCTGCAATGCGGGAGACCCAGGTTCGATTCCTGGGTCGGAAAGATCCCCTGGAGTAAAGAAAAGGCTACCCACTCCAGTATTCTTGCATGGAGAATCCCAGGGACAGAGGAACCTGGAAGACCAGTCCATGGCAAAGAGTTGGACATGACTGAGCGACTTCACTTTCACTTTTTCTTTCAAGAAGTAGGAACTCATATTCTAACTTGAAAGGGGGAATCTTCAAACTTGGGAGAGAATGGTGATTGGCCTGAGGTGGCAAAGCTGGTGAATTCAGGCTTCAGATCGAGACCCTTTGATGCTGAAACCCACTCTCACAACCTCTGAAAACCAGAACCTGATGCTGGGCTCATGCCTGCAGCTCCAACAGCTGCTCCCACAAAGCAAGACAGTTTTCACTTTTCTTTGAGCATTGTCAGGAGTCCTGCGAATAGAATTCATTCCAGCAAAACAAGTTTCCCCTTGGTGTGGACGAAACTGCGGCGCTCAGGGACTTCTTTTTTTTTTTCACTTTTTATTTTGTATTAGAGGATAGCCTATTAATGGGCTTCCCAGATGGCGCTAGTGGTAAAGAATCCACCCGCCGGTGCAGGAGATGAAAGAGACATGGATTCGATCCCTGGGTCAGGAAGATCCCCCGGAGGAAGAAATGGCAAACTATTCCAGTATTCTTGCCTGGAGAATCCCTGGACAGTGGAGCGTGGTGGGCTACAGTCCCTGGGGTCGTAAAGAGTCAAATGTGACTGAAGCGACTTAGCACACACGCATGCCTAGCCTATTAGCAATGTTGTGCAGATTCAGGTGGACACTACGGCGACTCAGCCACACATATGCACGTGTCCATTCTCCCAAACTCCCCTCCCATCCAGGCTGAATTCAGAGACCTTTAGCAGGATCTTCAGCCTGACCCAGAAGCCTCCCAAAGGCTTTGTACAGGGCTGATCCACTCCATGGTGGGAGTCACCTTTGAGAGAATTCCCACCTGCTCTTGCAAAGCCAGTTGGGCGGTCTGTGTTCAGATGGACAAAGACTTAGCAAAGGGAGGCAGGGGCCAGAGATCTGAGAAGGCTCCTGGGGTCTGTTCAGAGGGATCTCGGTCCTGTCGCTCTGCAGGCTGACCTCGCGGGCTCTCGTCCGCCCACATTTCTTATGTCCTGCCCCTCACTGCCCCTCGTTGCCCCTTCACAGTGACCTCTGGATCTATATTCGTTTTGCTTCAGGCCTCTGATGGTTTGAGACATTTCCAGTCACCTCTGCCGCTGACTGAGGCCACCTCAACAGCAGCTGATGCAAGGAATTTGCAGCTGAGGCACTTGGTTGTTCTTTTTTTCAGTCCAAACAGTTTCGCAGCAAGTCTATTAATATCGGTAACAGCTCACAACCTCCTCCCACGTGGGAACTTAGGGTGCCAGGGGGCCAGGAGGAGTTGGGGCCACGCAGCAAAGCCGTGACCTACCTGACATCTGGCCAAGCTGGGGACCTGAGCGCTGGAGGCCACCTGCCCTCCTGTTCCTATGGCAATGGGGGCAGCTGAGGGTCACCACCGAACAGGTCTGCTCTGAGCATTGTCCTATGCCCTTCTTCTCTAAAGCTGAGACGTAAAGCAAATAGGGCAGGAAAGAATAGGGTTGGTTGGCAAAGGTCTTTAACATCAAATAAATGGACTTTCCTATTCCTTAGACAAAGGGGGAGTTAGAAGATAATACCAGGATCTTAGTTACTTAGTTATAGTTTATTTTATACAAAAATACATTCATGCCATCTGTCAGGTGTACTCCCAATCATTCGTTTCAAAATATAACGCTATTCATCCTCTGCTATTTCCTTAGTCAATTTTGAGTTCTTGGGCAAATAAATATCTTTAGACACATGTTTGAATTGTATTTTATTTTTACTTGCTTTATTAGCATTTTTCCATGAAAATACCCTGATATTGGGAAAGATTGAGGGCAGGAGGAGAAGGGGACAACAGAGGATGAGATGGCTGGATGGCATCACCGACTCAACATGAGTTTGGGTAAACACCGGGAATTGGTGATGGACAAGGAGGCCTGGCATGCTTCGGTTCATGGAGTCACAAAGAGTCGGACACGACTGAGCAACTGAACTGAACTGAACTGAACTAAACTGATGTAAGTGAAAAAGCAAAAAAACAACTCATGAGAAATGTTTAAATGGTGTCCGTTTCCTGCCTGTATGATTTACTTCCTTTTCTCTTTGCAGGGTGTTTGGATGGTTGTTCTGGTTTTGGCCATTCATGTCTTTTCTTTAATTCCACAGACACTGAATGCCAGCTCTGCCCCCTGGCCCTCACTGAGTGCTGGCAATTCAGTGGTGAGCAAAATGCACACACGCTCTGCCCTGCTGGGAAAATGCTTCACAACATTTTCACAACAGTCACACACACAGAGTCAGGAACTGCAGTAGTCCAGTAAAGGAGACATCTGGGAGGTTATAAAAGCCCACGCTGGAGGTCTGGTTTAAACTGTTGAGGGATCAGGGGAGAAGGCTTCTCTAAAGCAGGGATGCTGATCTGGACTGGTGAGGAAGGAGAGGGGTGTGTGTTGAATGAATAAGTGGGAAAGATCGGAAGAGAGAAGGCTGGGGACGAGATGAGGGTGCAGTCTTGTCCAGGCTGGGCTGAGGCCCCCGGAGACAGCCTCCCGGCGTTGTTGAGAAGCCGTTAGATGGCGGGTCTGCGCCGGTGCAGATGTGCTGGCCTGAGATGGGGTGAAACCCTGAGCGTGGGGGAGTCCGGATGTCAGGTGAGGGGAAAGGACACTCGGGTCCAACAGATTTCCCTCCATCTTGTCGGTGTCCTGCAGTCTTGCCTGGCATGCCTTTGCCCAGACCCTCATTTGTAATCTTTCACGCTTCCTTTGCCTTAAATGTGCCTCTTAAAAGCAGGGAATTGCCATTACCCCTCCCCCCAAATCTAAGCCTCATTTCTTAAAAAATTCTGGAACTCAAACAATTCTTTTTCTTTTGTTCTTGCCGTGTGGTGTCACACTTTCTCTCTGGGGCTCCCGTCTTTAACATATCCTTGGATATATACTTGATCCCTGGGTCGAGAAGATCCCCTGGAGGAGGAAATGGTGACCCACTCCAGGAGTCTTGCCTGGAGAACCCCATGGACGGAGGCGCCTGGCGGGCTGCAGTCCCTGGGCTGCAGAGTCAGACAGGACGGGAGGGCGCATGCGTCACTCCTTGCACTTCTCAGTAAAATTTTGTTAACAGACAGATCTTCCTTCCAGCCTGTGGGGGTCCTCGGTCCCCAGGGTTCTGTGAATTCTGTGTGTGTGTGTGTGTGTGTGTGTGTGTGTCTGTCTGTCTGTCTGTCTGTCTCTTTCTCTGTGGGTGTGTTTGCCTCTCCAGTTCTCTCTCCATCTCTCTCTCTTGCCCCCTCCCTTCCAGCCCTTCTTACCATCGTGTTGTGTACTCGTGCTCCCTCTAGAGGTGAAACTGCGCACCACGCTGCTCTTCACTCAGAGCAGAGTCCTGCTCTAGGCTGTTTCAGTGTTACCCTGTGGGCTCCTCCCCGACGCGTCCTCTCTTGCCCTACCTAGGGATGCTGGCCACACCTTGCACTCAGGAAGACCCTGAAGAATGAAAAGCACGTTGGAGAATGTCAAGATCCAGGAAGCTGTTAGAACGAAGTCTTCCAAGAAAGGATTTCTGTATATAAAATTATTTCTGTATTATATATGCCTGCCTGTGTATTTGACCTTAAAACTCAATTAATTTTTTTGCTGTCCTCTTCCACTCCAATTATACTTATCTTTGCAAGGATATTATACTTGGCTTTAAACTTGGATATCTTGCACTCTCAAATGATTGAGCTAATCTTCATAATCCTGTTAAAAAATAACCACAATGGATATCCCTTCTTCAAACATATAAAGATCGAGGACTCAATTAGAATTTCCCTGGTTCACTTACTGCATTTTAAACCCAAGAAAATGAGCTGTTTCTTTGTACCAACATTTAAAATTTCAAGGTGTCAGCCTGAATTTGCCATGTAAAGCTGTGGTACAAGTCAGGTTAAGAATCCAGCTTTCTATTACAAGTTATTTGGCCTGGTGTGATCTTTTTAACAGGGTCACAGAGCACAAATAAAAATGTGTGATAGTAAAAATAAAAAGGACTAAAAAGTGAGGGTACTTCTTTTTATAGATAGCAACAATTAAGCCTTTGGGTGCTCAAAAATTATATGGTAGGAAAAATAAGAATATGTATTAATTGCAAGGAAATACTATTCCAGAATCCCCAATGTTTTCATCTTTATCCAATCTAAAAATTATACAAATTCCTTTAACCATCCTTTTTCTAAATGAGCAATGATTTATGTGTTTAAGAAACTAATTCTAAAAAAAAATAATAATTCTGTTTTCTGAGGTGTGTAAGTGTATTTTTAGTTTAAGCCTCTCACACCCAGGATAGGAATCTAACCAGTGGTACAGAGGTGCAGAAGTTGAGGTTAAAATGCTTTATATCTTTTGGTCGCAGACATGTTTGTGGGGATAAAATCATTAAGACCACATCTTTAAAGGTGCTTCACATCTGCATTTTGGAAAAAAAAGAAAACTACATTCCACTGAATCATACCAAAGAAATAATAGAATCTTACAGTTGAAACAAAGGTCCCAAGATCCACCTTCTAAAAGGCTGATACCTCTGATAGCATCCTTGATGGACGGCAAACAGACCTCAACCAAGTACCAGTTAGTGTGCTTTGGTTTGCCAAAAAACAAAACAAAACAAAACGGAACCATCAGTCTTAGCACTGAGGGACCTGTTCATCCATGGCCCTACCTCCACCTGGGTTGGACAGAGTTGCTGGCTGAGCAGTGAGCTGCCTGCATCGCTGGGACCCTGGCCAACCCTCCCTGGGCCCCAGGAGCACTCGCCCCCATCTTTCCAGCCCACTGTCCCCCCAGGACATGGGCCGATGATTCGAATAAGTGACACATGGATGTGAACCTGTTCGNTCCACCTGGGTTGGACAGAGTTGCTGGCTGAGCAGTGAGCTGCCTGCATCGCTGGGACCCTGGCCAACCCTCCCTGGGCCCCAGGAGCACTCGCCCCCATCTTTCCAGCCCACTGTCCCCCCAGGACATGGGCCGATGATTCGAATAAGTGACACATGGATGTGAAACTGTTCGTTTCTTTTGTGACCAACCCAGAACCTGCCAGAGGCAACCAAAGGAGCTCAGGCAAATGGTCTTGAGACACCACGAAGCCCTTCTCTGCTGAGCCATTTTCTCCTCCAGAGCATCCTTCTTGCTGTGGCAAGGGCCCTTCTCAGCTTCCCCAAGGACACAGATAACTTGGTCTCTCAGTTCAGCTCAGTCGTTCAGTCGTGTCCGACTCTTTGTGACCCCATGGACTGCAGCACACCAGGCCTCCCCGTCCATCATCAACTCCTGGAGTTTACTCAAACTCAGGTCCATCAAGTCAGTGATGCCATCCAGCCATCTCATCCTCTGTTGACCCCTNAGTCTCTCTGCCTTAGAAGATGACTACCTACCCCGTGGTTGGTTGACTCATTGGCACAGGCTTGGGAACCTGCCTTCTTGGGTTCAAATCCCAGCTCCCCCATTTAGCAGCTCATGGTACCTTATTTAACCACCCTGGCCTCAGTTACTCCTTATGTAAAATGGGAATAACAATAGGTTCCACCCCCCCAATCCAGAATTGCTGAGAGAATTAGATGAGGCAATGTACATCAAGCCCTACTCAGTGGCCACTGTTTTTGCTGATCAGTTCAGTTCAGTTCAGTCGCTCAGTCGTGTCCAACTCTTTGACCCCATGAATTGCAGCACGCCAGGCCTCCCTGTCCATCACCATCTCCCGGAGTTCACNAAAATGGGAATAACAATAGGTTCCACCCCCCCAATCCAGAATTGCTGAGAGAATTAGATGAGGCAATGTACATCAAGCCCTACTCAGTGGCCACTGTTTTTGCTGATCAGTTCAGTTCAGTTCAGTCGCTCAGTCGTGTCCAACTCTTTGACCCCATGAATTGCAGCACGCCAGGCCTCCCTGTCCATCACCATCTCCCGGAGTTCACCTAGACTCACTCCCATCGAGTCAGTGATGCCATCCAGCCATCTCATCCTCTGTCGACCCCTTCTCCTCCTGCCCCCAATCCCTCCCAGCATCACAGTCTTTTCCAATGAGTCAACTCTTTGCATGAGGTGGCCAAAGTACTGGAGTTTCAGCTTTAGCA
>SJYA01000387.1:573101-671809 GCA_006410615.1 Neotragus moschatus
TAGCCCTAGGGTCCTGCCCCCAGCCCCCCAGCCCCTCCCCGGGTGACACCCACCTTCGCCAGAGCCTGATTCAGAGAGCACATCCTCCAGGGAAGCCCGGGTTCCTCAAGATGAATGAAGGGCGTCCCAGCCGCCCCCTCTTTGTGGACCCTTTAAGGTCAAGAATCTATCAGCAGTGTTTCCTGGTCTCTCCCCACAGGCTGCAAGCTCTCAAGGGCAGCTCTCCATCTTCCTCACCTGTGTCCCAGTTTCCCCACCCACCAGCTGACCCCTGAGTGTCCGGCACAGAGGACCCCTCCATCAGTCTTTGCAGAGAGAAGGAGAGAGCTGGCCCTAGGGCACCAGATGTGGCTCTGCAGACACAGAGCAGGCGCCCACACTCTTAACTGGGCACCCAGGCTCACCAGCAAGGAAGCCAGAGGATGAGGCTGTGCGCACGTCGGTGCGTGGTGATACAGATGGGGCTTCCTAATACGCTATTCCCTGCTATGTTTCGTCAGTTAGTACCGTAGGGAGGAGAAGGAAATTTGCAAAAACACAGGCAATTATGGTGCTGACCACTTTTTTCTAATCTGCAGCCCGAACACACTGGTGCTTCTGTGCTCAGCCGTGTCCAGCTCTGCAATCCCATGGGCTGCAGCCGCCAGGCTCCTCTGTCCATGGGATTCTCCAGGCAAGGATACTGGAGTGCTACGCCCTTCTCCAGGGGATCTTCCCAACCCAGGGATCGAACCTGCATCTCCTGCATCAGCAAGCAATTTCTTTACCACTAGTGCCACCTGGGAAGCCCACACATACTGGGGTGAGGCGTAATTCTTAAACGATTGGAGAAGGAATCTCAGAGAGGTTTGAGGGAAGGGCTTTTAAAGTACAGTGTTTGATATTAGGAAATATATGTAGGAAGCTGGATGACTCAGAAGAACCTTGAAAGTCAAGGATACAGACATTTTAGAGTGGAAAAAAGTTGTATTTCAAACATCCTGTGTAAAAGCAGCCATAATGTCAATCCTCACCCCACCCCCCACATGCAGACAGCCCATGACGACAGGTCTGATATAACTGATCAACAAGAATAATTATTTCCACAGCCTATGGGTGACAGTGAATAACAGAAAAGAAAAGTTGTTAAGGGCTCTGCAGGTGGGTTTCGCAGCCTGGGACATCTTGGTTTAACATGTCAGCCACTGTGTTTTCACCCTTGGGATTCCAAATATTCTGACTATGTTAGCAGGGAGGGGTGGGAATGAGAAAAAAAATCTTTAAAAACAAAATGAAAATCTGAGGCTTTACCCCCTCTTCTGGTTAAAAAAAAATTTCCTTTTAACCTGCCATATTTAGAGACTCAGTAGATCTGTGCTTCACTAAAGAACATTGGATGAGAAATGCAGAAATACACCGTAGAAAAGTTAGAAAGCATAGATAAAAAAGAACCAAAAAATCACTTAAATATTGTGACTTAAAAACACATTTAATCATTACCCATCACAATGTTTTCTTTCACTTGCCCAGACAAACATTCAAACACTCTGTCGAGGAGCCTAAGAATAGCTCCTTCCATTACCCTTTATCTAGCCTATACTGTAACAACGACAATCTCCCACGCCAATAAATCTACACCTATTCAGAGGAGCTTTAACGATGCAATTTCTGATTCTAGTCTTACCACATGGAATTCTGAGGATGTGTAACTGGATGTGTGTATAATGATATACAGTAGAAATAGTGAGCACAGTAGAGTTCATCCAAAATCAATTTCGTTTTAAAACACCATATGCAACACTGGGTCATTTATATTGTCAAATAGATTTTTGCAAAATAAGTTTACAATCTGCCTGCACACACTAATCAACTGGGAAAGCAGGCCGTAATCAGTGGCTCTGCAAAACAAGGACAGAGCCTGGGGTTAACCAAGGGCCCTGGTGACTATGGTCCATGAAACCTGCAGGCCGGCTCCCCTCACACCACGTCTTCCTTCCCCCCCCTCCCCGCCCAGGCAGCCTCTGGCTCTCACCGCACCTTCCCCTCTTTCCCACCAGGGGGCGGGGTGCCCTCCCGCTCTCAACACACCTTCCCCTCTTCCCCACCAGGGGGCAGGGCACCGCACCTTCCCCTCTTCCCCACCAGGGGGCAGGGCACCCAGCTGGATAAAAGTCCTCTGGTGTCTGATGCTGCAGGACTTGCAGGGGAGATTCCATCCCCGTATTAAGAAATCCTTGTGGAATAGAGAGGTTAAAAAAAAAAATCATTTTGGCTGCCAATGAAACATTTCAGACCAAAAAGCTATATCCAGGGACCCAGAGTCTTTTGAAAAGTCAGGGGTGTAATACGGTCATTCCCCCATCCACTCATTTTTTGTTTACTCGGTTACTCATTCCATAAACGTTTGAATCTGATAGAGCTGCACATGTGAGGCCCTGTGCCCATGGCAATGACAGGGCATCATCTGCTGTTTTAGGAACCCACCTGCTAGGATGTACCCCAAGCAAGCCATGAAAAATGAGTTATCCTCTTCAGCAAAGGGAGTTCCAAGAGGTGGAGGAAAGAGCTTTCCCTTACCTTTCGCAGAGGTTCCACACTCCTCTTCCTGGTGCACCAGACCCTCCTAGACAACCTCACCCTACACCTTCCTCCTGTTCCCCACACGCCTTTCAGGTCACCCTTGATTTGCTTCCTCTTGCCAGCTGGCTTCTCTGCCAAGAACTGACTCATCCACCCTCAGCTGCTCCCCCTTTGCAAGTCCATCTTCCTGGACCCTTTCCTTGGCTTTCCCTGGTCCTCAGGTAGCTAGCACTTATTGGAGGTTCAAGGATATAGTTACCTGTGGGCTCCTTGTTTGTGTGGTCACCTTCACAGGCCTGAAACTCCACACTGCACTCCCTCACCCTTGGACTGCCAGTATCTAGAGTACTCTGCGCACATGCTCAATGCTTGGCAAATAGCTGTTGACTAAGCTAATTGTGTGTGCCTGAAGATGCTTGGATACATCAAGGTAAAGAGGAATGGAACAGCTCGTGTGCTGGGCCGTGCTTAGTCATTCAGTTATGCCTGACTCTGCGACCCCATGGACTGGAGCCTTCCAGGCTCCCCTGTCCATGGGGATTCTCCAGCCAAGAATACTGGAGTGGGTTGCCACGCCCTTCTCCAGGGGATCTTCCCACCCTAGGGATCGAACCCAGGTCTCCTACATTGCAGGTGGATTCTTTACCATCTGAGTTGCCGGGGAAGCCAGGGAACAGCCTTGGAAGTGCAAAAGTGTGGTGACCCATCGGAAATAGGTGGGTGAGGGCAAGGTGCCGCTGACCCAGGGCAGTACTGGATCTGTGAGGGGCACTGATGGGCTTCTTTAGCAGGAGCTCCAGGTGGCCCACACAGCAGCCCCCCCGCACTGGGTGTGGGCACCAGTCTGTCTGCCCTACTTCTCCAGCCCCATCAGCTGACCTTGTTGGCATCTTGTTCATCTTGCCCATCTGCTCTTTTCTCCTTGCATTGCCTTTTCAGAGGATGTCCGGTCTCACGTGCATAGCATTTGGCCCTGGTTTCTGCTCTGACTACCCCCAGCCCACCCGCAACTTCCACCCTCAGCTTTGGGGCTGACCCTCCTTTCTGTATCACTGTTCTTCTCTGTTGGACATCGCCGGCCACTGTGGTGGCCACAACGTCAGGGAGACTAGAGGGGCCTGGGCTGGCGAGCCTCCATCGGCCTGGATGCAGCTGTGGATGTGCTGAACTGCTACACGTATGTGCCAAAGGACACAGAAGTTCTTACTTTACTTTAAAAGGTTAACCCTTAAGGGCTCCACCTGAGTCAGCCTTCTCTGAGAAATTTTTCTCCACTAGGATACAACGAAGGGACGTCTTTCATCCTTTCTAAGAAAAAAAATCTGCAAAACATTATATGACAAGTCTTTAGCCCCTGACACCTGTGTTTTGCTGTCTTGGGTTTCACCGTCGGGAATCCTTGAATGTTTCAAGTGCAATGTCTGTGCTGCAATAATATCATTGCTTGAAAGCTCCACGTGATAACCTGGGAAACTTCTGATTGATTTGAAAATGATGGTGTGGGTGCCTGGTGGACCCCAGCACCCACATGGGGGTGTGAATAGGAAGCAAGATCAGGCCCCGTGAGACTGCTTTAGTCACTGGTGCTCACATGTGACAAGGAAGTCCCTTCTAAAAAGGAGCCTCCTCAGCACAACCAGGAAGAATCCCATTAGATAGTGAGATTCTCTAGCAAGATGAATGCCACCAGTCTGCTTTGCGACAAACTCATTTTTTATATCTCCTTTATTACATCTCTCTCTGGCCACTGAGGGGTGAGTATATTAAATGTTAATGGTTTTGACAGAAAGAATCTGTCTTCATAAAGACCTGCTTCGATGTTTACCCTTGTTTAGAACAGTCATCGGGTCAGGGCAAAACCAACAGTGGGAGATTATTAGGACAAAACCCCAAGCCTGGTTCCTTTTACTCAGACCCTGTAGAACACGTAGGATATATTTCACCTTATGGAATACTGGAATACTTCATCTAAAAGGCAGGACATGTACACAAAGGTTTTAGATTTCCACCCCAAGTGATAATGAAAAGAAAATCATAGCTACCGATATTATTTAGTGTTTATCATGTGCTGTGTGATTCATGGAAATTGAGTCATAGAAGCTTATAGAAACTTCACTGTTGGCCTGAGAGGCACCATGGAAACTGGTGTTAATTCCAGTCCATCTGGGCCCCAAGTGGTGCTCCCTCTCCTGGCTCAGGAGACCCCTTGGGGATGACGCACAAAGGTTCAATGGTGGAGATGGGCAAGGAACTCAAGGAATGGGCTGGTCTCACAGGACTAAGTGTTATTAGAAGAAGGAGTCCTTCAGCTTAGTTGATCATCAGCCACATGTTAGACTTTGATTCATATTAACAATAGGAACCCCTTCATCAGGAAACCCACATGGCCTGGGCTCAGACCCAGCCCCAGCACTCACAGGTTGTGTGATCACTCAAGGGCCATTCTACGTCTCCAAGACTCAGTTTCCCCCACACATAGAATGGGGATGTTCAGAGATGTCCCATGGACACCTTTAAGTCAGGTAAAGTATGCTATATAATGCACATGGCCATCAGTTAACAAGTATTAGTTGCAATTATTTAATTTTGTTCAGCAATGGTTAGGGATGCAGAAAGGCACTAACGATGAGCTACATGGAGTCACTCCTCTCGACAAAGCCCTCTGATGGCTTTGCATCTCACTCAGTCTGAAAGCCAAGGCCCTGAGCATCACCATTAAGGCTGCTGCTTGATCTGGCCCTTCTCGGATCTCATCTCCTACTACATACCCCTGCACTCACTCCTTCCAGCCATGTGACTGTCCTTAGTGTCCTTGAACACAGTAGCCACACACTCACCTCAGGGCCTTTGCACTTGCTGTTCCCTTCCTGGAAGGCTGTTCCCTGCATAACCAGAGGGCTAGCCTCCTCACCACCTCCATATCTTTCATCATTGTTGTTCACTCACTAAGTCATGTCTGACTCTTTGTGACCCCATGGACTGCAGCACGCCAGCCTTCCCTTTCCTTCACTATCTTCCAGAGTTTGCTCAGACTCATGTCCATTGAGTCGGTGATGCCATCCAACCGTCTCATCCTGTGTCATCCCCTCCCCTCCTGCTCACAATCTTTCCCAGCATCAGGGTCTTTTCCAATGAGTTGGCTCTTCACATCAGGTGGCCAAAGTACTGGAACTTCAGCTTCAGCATCAGTCCTTCCAATGAATATTCAGGACTGATTTCCTTTAGGATTGACTGGTTTGACCTCCTTGTAGTCCAAGTCAAGAGTCTTCTCCAGCGCCTTCTCTGTGAGTCTTTCCCTTGACTGTCCTCATTCAGACTGTGACATCTTACCATCTGATCTGCTGCTCCTGGCTTGAATTTTCCCCAACAGTAGTTCTGCTACCTGCTCTGCTCTGCAGCAGTGGGATACCAGGCATGCTGCCCAGCGGTCTTGAGAGCTGGCTTGAGCGTGAAGATTGTACTGTATTTGTTATCTACTGCTGTGTAACAAATAACCCCCAAACTTTGTAGCTTAAAGCAATATACATTTATCACCTCATACTTTCTGTGGCTCAAGGCTTTGGGGACAGCTTAACTACATGGTTCTGGGGCTGGAATCACCTCTTCTGAGGCTGTAGCCAGGAGTTGGTGAGGGCTGTGGTCATCTCAAGTCTTGAGGACCTGATTCCAAGTGGTTCACTCACACCACTTGGCAGGCCTCGGTTGCTTGTGGGCAGGAGACCTAGGTTCCTCATCACACAGGCCTCTTCAGAGAGCTGCTTGAGTCTCTTGGTATCATGGTGGTTGCCCGTCTCTGGAGAGAGTGATCTCAGAGACACGCAGAGCAGAAGCTGTAGTGTCTTTTATGACCCAGCCTTGGAAGTCACATACCATCACTTCTGCCATATTCTATTGTTCACAGAGACCAACCCTGGCAGAGTGTGGGAGGAGATGCACGGTGGGATGGTCGGGGGCCAGTTTGGAGCTTGGCTACCACAGACTCACTCTTCTTGATGTCAAAACCTTGCCTCAACAGGGAAATGTTACTTTATCTTTCTGGATCCCTGGCCCTTTTCTATTAAGCACTAGAAAAAAAGGCAGCATTTAGTGGTTTCTGTGAGGATTAAATAAAATAATACAGACTTTATTTCAGAAACATGTCTAGGACATAGTAAGTGAGGAAAAATATTAGTTTTATTTTTTACTTTATGTTGTAGGTATAAAAGTGTTTTACACAGAGAGTGACAAGACTGGATTATGATCTAGAAAGTTCATACAGACTGCTGTATTGCGAGTGTATTGGAGAGGCCAGCTTAAAGGAAGGCATCCAGGGAAAGGTTCTGTGACATGGGGGGCATTAAAATAAATGAAAGTAGACAGATTTAAGGGCATTTTAGAAGTCACCTTAAAATTATCATACACATACCATATTTCGTTTGTTCTTGACATATCTGGAATTGGTCACTTGAGAAAGTGAAGTTGGAAAAGACCGTTTACCATTCTTTGGGGCAAGGGTGTTCTACGACTCTGCGCTGGTCTGGATTTGCTGCTATGAAGCGGTAATGGTAGAATGTGCCATTGTTCCCAAGGATATACCTTCCTGTAAGAAGACGACATACATCCCTACCCCAGTGATGTTGGTCTTGGCCACATGGCTTGATTTTATCAGTGGCTTATAGAACATGGCATATACATGCTTCTCATCACATCTCTCTCTTTTTTTCCCCTTCTGCTGAGAAGCTAACATGGGGCTGCCTCCTGAGGCATCTCAGGCTAAGGACGCACTGCGTCAACCAGTACGTAACTAGAAGAGAAGCCAGTCTGTGTAGCTGCAAGCCCTACAGCGTGCGGGACTGTTTGTTACCTAGCATGGCCTAGTGATAGCTAAGCAGCGCAAGGGAAAATGTATCCCCCTAGCTTTCTAACACGATGATGGAACTCCCTCTACTAGTTCAGAGAGAGCACACGCACAATCTCTCTCTGTCTCTCTCTCTCTCTCTCTCACACACACACACACTTTATATCTTCCTCAAAGAAGGCCCAATGACTATTCTAACTGATGAGACTTGGGCAACTGGACATCCCTTGGGAATGTTGGCCGTGGGACAGAGTAGTCCACGTAAGCAAGGGCGTCGTCACGGGCTTTGGCTTCTTTTAAATTAATTTCTATTGGAGTTCTGTTGCTTTACAATGTTGTGTTAGTTTCTACTGTACTGAAAGGTGAATCAGGAAAATGTATGCACACGCCCCCTCTGTTCTGGATTTCCTTCCTATTTATGTCACCATGGAGCTCTGAGTTCTCTGAGCTGAATCTATAGTAGATTCTCATTACCTGCCTTTTACATAGTGTTAATAGTATCTATTTGTCAATCTCAGTCTCCCGAGTCACCCCATCCCCTCTCTCACCCCTTGGTGTCCGTGTTTGTTCTTTATGTCTGAGTGTCTCTTTCTGTTTTGCAAATAAGATCATCTCCACTGAACTGAACTGAACTGAATACCATTTTTCTAGATTGCACATATATGTGTAAACATATGACACTTGTTTTTCTCTTTCTAACTTACTTCACTTTGTATGACAGTCTCGAGATTCATCCACGTCTCTACAAATGATGCAATTTCATTCCTTGTTTATGGCTGAGTGATATTCCACTGTGTACAGGTACCACATCTTCTTTACCCATCCCTCTCTTGATGGGCGTTTATGTTACTCCATGTCCTGGCTGTGGTAAATAGTGCTGTAATGAACACTGGACTGCATGTGTCTTTTTGAATTACGGTTTTCTCTGGGTATATGCCCAGCACGGGCTTTAGTTTCTATGCAGTAAACAGACAAACAGGACCTACTCTCTGTTAGTGTTAGGCTCATTCAGATCTCTGTTCTCTTCATTCCAGCTTTTCTGTCTGTGCTTGGGGGAACTGGTTTCAGTAATGAGTTCTCAAGTTCTAAACTGAAAAAATGATAGAAGCATTCATGGCTACAGTTTTACCAGTACCATCAGCACAGCATTCTGGCTCCTGTGTCGGTTTTCAATCAATTTGGAGGAGAGAAGGATGTTTATGAATTAATTAGCATCTTCCAATAGTTTCCTGAAGAACAAAAGTCCAGATTTAAATTTTTTCAAAAATTCTCTGTGGTCTTCCAAGGTTGGGGGTCAAAGCATGAGTGAACCTTTTCCCGGTGGTACTAGCCTCCCCTTATATCCATTGTCAGGCTGCAGATTGACTTACCCAGAACATCTTGACAAGCTTCACTAGGCTCTGCTGACCTCTGAGTTTCACAGGGAGGGACCTCATTTACTGACTGAAATCAGTACCCCTCAGTGAAACAGACTTTGGAGATGGAGTGAGTGTGGGCTTCAGCCTTGTCAGCAACCCGCTGTGTACATCTCTGATAAGTCAGATCCTCAGTTTACACTTCCACAAACAAGGACAAAAGCAGTTGCTACATCCATGGGGTGTTGTGGGTATCAGACAAGATGGCATTTATGGATGCACTTGAGAGAAGCCCAGCTTAGTGTATGGCATTGAAGATGAACTTGACAGAATCATGAAGAACTGAGTCAAACCTGAGTGTGTTTCCCACTAGCTGTTTACTGTAGGTGTGATGCCCTGAGTCTGGGTTGCTCATCTGTGAAGCAGGAATAATAATCATCACTGAATTGCTGAATTCAGTGAAATTGGTAAGTAAAATCCAGGACACAAGTTGTTACCTCATGTTAAATCTCTGACTTTTGGAGAAGGAAATGGCAACCCACTCCAGTATTCTTGCCTGGAGAACTCCATGGCCAGAGGAGCCTGGCAGGCTACAGTCCATGGGGTCACAGAGAGTCGAACACGACTAAGCGACTATCACTCACTCTGACTTTTACTTATGATCAGTGAGCAAATAAAATGAAGGATATTTCCTGAAATGATTGATGGAAGATTCTCAGAATAGGACCAGAAATATCCCTTTAAAATGGGCAATCATATAGGTCAGGGTTATGGACTTCCCAGGTGGTGCTAATGAAAGGACTGGTCTGCCCATGGAAGAGACATAGAGACTTAGGTTCAATCGCTGGGTCGGGAAGATCCCCTGGAGGAGGGCATGGCAACCCACTCTGGTTTTCTTGCCTGGAGAATCCTATGGACAGAGGAGCCTGGTGGGCTGCAGTCCACAGGGTTAGAAAGAGTCAGACACGACTGAAGTGACTTAGCACAGCACAGCAAACTACAGCTCATGGACTAAATCCCGCCCACTGCCTGTTTTTATAAATAAAGTTTTATTAGAACTCCACCACTGGCATCAGTTTACCTATTGTCGCTGGCAGCACTCAGCTATAATGGCAGAGCTGAGTAGTTGCCTCAAAGGCCATACAATCCACACAGCCTATACTTCCTGCTGGCCTTTTGGGAGAAAGTCCACTCTAGGTAAGTGGAGGAGGAGGACATGTTACTGAGTGAGTGGTGAGAAGGACAGTTAGACCGAAGCAAAGACAGCCGCTGACACAGGCCAGGAGAAGAGGCAGGATGGGCCCAGGGTAGAGGAGTCTTGAGGTCTAGAATGGTGAGGTCACCTGTGAGGCAATGCGGAGCCACTGTGGGTTGTGGGGCAGAGGAGAGATGGCATTTCTTTTCAATTCATTGCCATCATTAAAGAGGTGTAACTTGGATCTTCCCTTTCTCAATCTGATGGGGGAGGGGGGCTCACTTAGACATAAACAGACAGAACAGATGGGAACTTACAGAGCAGTTGCTTGCTTGGAATGAGTGTCGGCTTAAAGAGGAGCAGCTGGGGTTTGTTTCCCTACTTGCTGGTGTGGGCGTTGTCTCCCGTGAAAGTGTAAGCAATTAAACTGGTGGTGGCAAAACTCACGGTTGGCAGCACTTCTGCACGTGCCTGCCCAAGGGGTGAATAGGTGCTCCCCAAAAAGTGAGCCTCCTTTGATCTTTCCTCTTGGAAATGGTGAATTAAATCAGCAAAGTAAACAGGTTTCTGTTCCCACCAACTACTCAGAATCTGGACCGTACCATTATGTATTGAGATTTTACTAGAGGGGGTACTGAAATTAAAACATGCTTGCTCCTTATAAGAAAAGCTATGACAAACCTAGATGGCGTGTTAAAAAGCAGAGACATCATTTTGCCAACAAAGGTCCATATAGTTGCTATGGTTTTTCCAGTAGTCATGAATGGATGTGAGAATTGGATCATAAAGAAGGCTGAGTGACAATGAATTGATGCTTTCAAGCTGTGGTGCTGGAGAAGACTCTTGAGAATCCCTTGGACAGTAAGGAGATCAAATCAGTCAGTCCTAAAGGAAATCAACCCTGAATATTCACTGGAAGGACTGATGTTGAAGCTGAAACTCCAATCCTTTGGCCATCTGATGTGAAGAGCTGACTCATTTGAAAAGACCCTGATGCTGGGAAAGATTGAAGGCAGGAGGAGAAGGGGACGACAGAGAATGAGATGGTTGGATGGCATCACCGACTTGATGGACATGGGTTTGGGTGGACTCCGGGAGTTGGTGATGGACAGGGAGGCCTGGCGTGCTGCGGCTCATGATGTCACAAAGACTTGGACACAACTCAGTAACTGAACAGCAACGACAGAAAGGGTACATTTTGCTGTTTCTTTGTGTCTATCACCCTGTGGGTATATGTGTACATGTACAGTACACATTAATAACCATCTCGTGGAAGATTTTTGTTCTGAAGAAGGCATTTTCAAAACACTGGCCCAGAGGCTTTCTAAAACACTGAAAAATAACATGCCTGGATGACCTGGGGGGTGGGGGTTATCTGTATCTATCAAGACATTGCTGTTTTTCTGTTCTATTTACACAGACTAGTAGACGCCGTATCTCTTACAGAGCTTTGCAGTTTTCCAAATAATTTATGTACATGTTGATTTCCACATTTGCAAGCGGATTCAGCTTGATTAGCAATTTAAATGGAAATTTTCTAACTACTGTGAATCGGTGCCTCATTTGCATTTCTTGTCAATTATCTGTGGACTTAACTCATGGCCCTGGAAACATTAAGCCTGTGGTCACATGCTGGGAGGCGTGATGCTGGAGGATAAATGTGATCAATGGACATTTCAGTTACTCTAATCCGAAGGTCACGGAGGCTTCTTGGATGTAAAACAAAATTGATAAGACACGTTGCTGCAGTTGGCTTCCTTCCAACCAGTGCGAGAGATGCTTCTGGGCAGCGGTCTCAAATCAAAGCTCTTTCTGGATTAAGCAATGTCCCAGCCGACCACCATAGCATGCCACAGAAGTTTCAGGCTCTGTCATCCTCTATTTTCTTTTCTGTTCTGGATTACCACTCAGGGAGGGCTGGCTTAGAATGTTGAGCCTTTACCTTACCCCAACCATTAACTATAGAACCCATATAATTTGAATACTGCAGCAAAAGAGTACTTCTGCTACTGACTGTGGATACAGGAGGCCCCAGTGATGTATCCAGTGCCAAGACATCTGGCCAACCAGGGCTCACAATGCCGCAGGTGTGTGAGGCCCACATTTCCCAACCATAGACAGAGGTCAAGTCCCAGCCTGAAGGGGAGGCAGCTGAAACCAGAGGACTGGTATGGATATTTCCAAGAGGGGGGAGTTTGCATAGGCATGTCCAGAACGCCCACATTTAGAGCAAGGTCCCAGGCGTCTGTACCCTGGCTGTCAGTCCTGTAGGCCATCATGGAATCTCCCTCCATTAAATGATCCCAGGCCCAGTGGGGGCCACAACTTTACTTTACTATCCACACTTATCTGTACATGTTTGCAGAGCCAAGGGAAACATGGAAGGGCTTGGTCTTGGATGAAGAAGTATGACTGAGAAGAAAAGTTAGGTGTTGTTTTTGTTTTTCTTTTGTTTAAGAATTGCTCAGATAGAGAAGAGGGCTGCAGAGAGAGAAGGCCAGAGAGGCTGAGGAGAGGGATGACTGGGTGGGGAGTGGGGGCGCAGACAGAACTTTCCAGAATCTCTCTCTGTTGTGTGCCTGCCAAGTGTGACCTACCAGTTCAGCTCCCTGGCCCATGTACAGGCCTGGCCGGAGACCATCGCCTGTCAGTTGGCTCAGTGAAAGTGAAAGTCGCTCAGTCGTGTCTGACTCTTTGCAACCCCATGGACTACACAGTCCATGGAATTCTCCAGGCCAGAATACTGGAGTGTGTACCCATTCCCTTCTCCAGGGAATCTTCTCAACCCAGGGATCAAACCCAGGTCTCCCGCATTGCAGGTGGATTTTTTACCAGCTGAGTCACAAGGGAAGACCAAGAATATTGGAGTGGGTAGCCTACCCCTTCTCCAGTGGATCTTCCTGACCCAGGAATTGAACCAGGGTCTCCTGCATTGCAGGTGGATTCTTTACCAACTGAGCTACCAGGGAAGCCCTGATTGGCTCAATGCCCAGAGCTAAATGGTCTTCATTGTAGAGTCTCAGGTTGAAATTAGAAACTCAGAGTCTCTTGGACATAGGACAGTTTCCCTTGAACCCCACTACTTTCTTCCAATTCCTGAACTGAATTTCTACCCCTGCTCTTACCCAGTTCTCTGTAGCCCAGTCCCCAAGCCGAGGCTGGACCCCTCACTAACCTTTCTGTCTTTCTGCTCATGCTCTTCAGGCCCCATCAGCTGGCCTTATCTACCACACACCATGCACTCTGGGCCCATAAAAATCAGAAGCCCCTTGGGCACCACAGCCATGTCTCTAGTCCCTCACCTAGGTGCACGCTTTTGGCCGTGTCCACTCAGTAGCACCCTGCAACAAGCAATCCCTCCCCACCACCACTTCCTGCCCTTGGCCCTCAAGATGAGTCCTTAGGACTTGGTTCTGTTGAGCTTCAGGACTTGGTTAGCCTCTTGGTCTCTGCCTCCAGCTGCTCTCCAGTTGGACTTCCACCTTCACCCTCCTCCCAGAACTGAAGGTCAACCCCAACCCCTTGGTCAACAGTGAAGCCAACTAGGTCGATCTCCAGTGACCCCAGAAGGGTGTACACATGTCCACAGGCTGCTTTGATGACAGTCTTCTGCTTCCTGGTTTTAGATGCATTCCAGAAAGGTGAGGTTGCCAGAGGGCAAGTCCTATACAGATGAAATACTAACTGGGGTTTCCTACTCACCATCGCAGGTCTGTGACAAGGCAGCTCCACAAGGCTACAGCCCTGTGGCACTTGAAGTTATGTGAACTGAAGGTGCTTCCTGGTTCTTCTCCCTGGCAGAATGGTGTCAAGCAATTTATGGCTACCTGCTTTGAATCTCTACTCTCTTCTACAAAACAAAAACAAAACAGAAATTAGACAAAACCAAAAATGAAAAAAGCCTTGTTTGCACGCTTCACAGAGTTGTTATGTGGGTAAAATTAAATTCTACATCTGAACTGTAAAGCATGATATAAATTTAGGTAAAGTTATTAATGATAGTCACTACATAAGACTGGTGATGCCATTCAGCAAAGTGGCAGAAGAATGCGTGCCTGCTAAGTCGCTTAGTCAGGGCCCAATCTCTGTGACCCTGTGGACTGTGGCCCACCATGCTCTTCCGCCCATGGGATTCTCCAGGCCAGAACACTGGAGTGGGCTGCCATGCCCTCCTCCAGGGGACCTTCCCCACCCAGGGATCAAACCCAGGTCTCTTCTGCGTTCTGCACTGGCAGGAAGGTTCTTTACCACTAGTGCCAGTTGTGAAGCCCAGTGACACAGAAATGTCATGTCAAATGCTAACCTTTTTTGGTTCAGTTAAGTAAGGGAAATTTTGAAGTTTTGAAGAGCAAAGCCCACAGATGACACAAGCATCAGCGTGAGACTTGCTCACGGGGAGAGGGTCCAGGTGGGCCCCAGGGAAGCACCTGCTGTGTTGGGCCGTGGTNATTGGCTCAATGCCCAGAGCTAAATGGTCTTCATTGTAGAGTCTCAGGTTGAAATTAGAAACTCAGAGTCTCTTGGACATAGGACAGTTTCCCTTGAACCCCACTACTTTCTTCCAATTCCTGAACTGAATTTCTACCCCTGCTCTTACCCAGTTCTCTGTAGCCCAGTCCCCAAGCCGAGGCTGGACCCCTCACTAACCTTTCTGTCTTTCTGCTCATGCTCTTCAGGCCCCATCAGCTGGCCTTATCTACCACACACCATGCACTCTGGGCCCATAAAAATCAGAAGCCCCTTGGGCACCACAGCCATGTCTCTAGTCCCTCACCTAGGTGCACGCTTTTGGCCGTGTCCACTCAGTAGCACCCTGCAACAAGCAATCCCTCCCCACCACCACTTCCTGCCCTTGGCCCTCAAGATGAGTCCTTAGGACTTGGTTCTGTTGAGCTTCAGGACTTGGTTAGCCTCTTGGTCTCTGCCTCCAGCTGCTCTCCAGTTGGACTTCCACCTTCACCCTCCTCCCAGAACTGAAGGTCAACCCCAACCCCTTGGTCAACAGTGAAGCCAACTAGGTCGATCTCCAGTGACCCCAGAAGGGTGTACACATGTCCACAGGCTGCTTTGATGACAGTCTTCTGCTTCCTGGTTTTAGATGCATTCCAGAAAGGTGAGGTTGCCAGAGGGCAAGTCCTATACAGATGAAATACTAACTGGGGTTTCCTACTCACCATCGCAGGTCTGTGACAAGGCAGCTCCACAAGGCTACAGCCCTGTGGCACTTGAAGTTATGTGAACTGAAGGTGCTTCCTGGTTCTTCTCCCTGGCAGAATGGTGTCAAGCAATTTATGGCTACCTGCTTTGAATCTCTACTCTCTTCTACAAAACAAAAACAAAACAGAAATTAGACAAAACCAAAAATGAAAAAAGCCTTGTTTGCACGCTTCACAGAGTTGTTATGTGGGTAAAATTAAATTCTACATCTGAACTGTAAAGCATGATATAAATTTAGGTAAAGTTATTAATGATAGTCACTACATAAGACTGGTGATGCCATTCAGCAAAGTGGCAGAAGAATGCGTGCCTGCTAAGTCGCTTAGTCAGGGCCCAATCTCTGTGACCCTGTGGACTGTGGCCCACCATGCTCTTCCGCCCATGGGATTCTCCAGGCCAGAACACTGGAGTGGGCTGCCATGCCCTCCTCCAGGGGACCTTCCCCACCCAGGGATCAAACCCAGGTCTCTTCTGCGTTCTGCACTGGCAGGAAGGTTCTTTACCACTAGTGCCAGTTGTGAAGCCCAGTGACACAGAAATGTCATGTCAAATGCTAACCTTTTTTGGTTCAGTTAAGTAAGGGAAATTTTGAAGTTTTGAAGAGCAAAGCCCACAGATGACACAAGCATCAGCGTGAGACTTGCTCACGGGGAGAGGGTCCAGGTGGGCCCCAGGGAAGCACCTGCTGTGTTGGGCCGTGGTAGCTCCTCTGAGCCAGACTTGGTGCTGGTCACTTTGGTGGCCAAAGTGGAAAATCTACACAGAATGACCTCAGAGTGGAATCGCCAGCCTGCCAAAGTTAGTTTGCCCCCGACTGGCCCAGGAACAACAGGAGACTGGGTCCCTCTCCACTCCGGTGATGAATCCCTTGAGAGGGAAGCAGACAAGGGCTGCTGCTGAACTCTGGGTGTGGACTTGCCCCCAAACACCAGGGGCCATGGCCTGGGGCAGAGAAGATTGATAGGATCTGTGAAAATTCCACTAAGAAACCAGTTCAGTCCTTCCAGGAAGGGCTGGTGCAAGCTGTGTTAGACCTGCTGGGCAGGAATCTTGGGCACTGTGAGGATTAAGTCTAGGGTCCTAGAGGAGCAAGGCAGGGACAGGGGAACCAGTCAAGTCACTGCAGACATTCCAGGAAGAAGCAATGGTGACACGAACCAGAGGGTGGTAAGGAAATAGACACAAATGGACCAATTATAGAAATACGTAGAGAGACAGAATGTTCTTTTATTTTTGTTCATGCTTAACCTATCTGTGCTTTAAAAATCCCTAGGTAAAGATGATAAAGGATTTGCTTGTGTATATTTATTTAATTTATGGAATCAGTAGAAGTGCATCAGAATTCCTTCCGTGGGTTAAGAAAAATGTCACAGCGCTTTTTTCCCCGAGGCGTATTTCAACTACATTGACTAGGGAATCTAAAATATGGGTTTATTCTTAGTAGAAAACAGAAAACTACTTGAATATTTCATAGTTTCAGTCTGGTGTGTCATTCATAGTTAATGTCATGAATTCACTTGGGTTTGATAAATCTTTTAACTTTCATATTACCTAACAGTAAATAGTGGGTTTCCCAGGTGGCACAGTTGTAAAGATTCCCCCTGCCAATGCAGGAGACGCAGGACACATGGGTTCAATCCCTGGGTCAGGAAGATCCCCTGGAGTGGGAAATGGCAACCCACTCCAGTATTCTTGCCTAGAAAATTTCATGGTCAGAGGAGCCTGGAAGGCTATAGACCAAGGAGTCACAAAAAGTCAGACATGGCTGAGCACACAAACAGGAGCAGAGATAAGAACATGTTAATACAGCAAAAGGTTTTCAGAAATCAAGTTCATTATCCCTTGTTGATGGCAAAGATTTTGTATACAGAGTGATATTTTTAAACAGTAATAGGTTATAAAGACGTTTGAAGCAACTAGAAGATGAATAATATAAAAAATAACTGGTGATTCAAGATTACATACTGATAAAGCAGGTAGGTGATCGACTCTGCAGGGTAATGGGAAGAGAACCAGAGAAAAGACAAGGAATTTCTAGAAACCTTTGTGCAGAAATGCTTGTATCAATACATGGAAATGGCCATCTTGTTCAAGGCTGCTTATAGCAGAATCGCTTGTAGTGGTGAAAACCCAAGGCATCCCAAACGCCCATCAGTGGTGGAGGGCATACTTCATTATCATAGGAAAATGAACAATAAATGACCTTTTTGTGTCAGGGTGGTTAGATCAGGGGGCTAGAATGGGTCATGGAATTGTATGTATCCTTAGGAAAATAGAACCTGCCCTAGTCATTGAACAGAGAGAACTGAATAGAGGGAATTAGTGAAAGAGGCACTGGAAGACCAAGAAGGCAAAAGGAGACACCAAGGTAAAAGATAAAAGGTGTGGAAGTATTAGTCACTTAGTCATGTCCAACTCCTCGTGACCCCGTGAACTGTAGCCCGCCAGACTCCTCTGTCCATGGAATTTCCCAGGCAAGAATACGGGAGTGGGTTGCTATTTCCTCTCGCAGGAGATCTTCCCGACCCAGGGATGGAACCTGTGTCTCCTGCATTGCAGGCAGCTTCTTTACCATCTGAGCCAACAAGGAGGTGCAAAAGATGTAAGCGTTCAAAATGAACTTCCCCAAATGTACCATTTTGCATGAGGATTATTTCAAACTAAAGGCAAGGGAGACCCTGTGGGTTCAAGAGAAACTATTGTCCTTCCATTAAGTGACTAGGAGAATTTAAACTGGGAATTTTTCCCAGAAAAAGATTTATTACCAGGGGTAAATTTTATCTAAGTGGCCCTATCCATACAACAGGGAAAACATCCAATTACCCGACATCTGCTCTTTGGATTGTCCTGTGAGTGGTCCTCCAGTCCTTGAAAGCCTCAGGCGTCCATCCCACTCCGTAGCTCAGGAGGGCATTCAGCCCTCACTTTGCCTTTCTGTCTCACCCTTTCAGGTACATGGGGGTCTCTGGCCCTTCCACATACATGGGATTTCTGAAAATAAGAAATTAATGTGATTTTCTCCTGTTAATCTGTCTCATGTCAACTTAATTCTGAGACCAGCCAGAAGAAACTAGGTGAATAGAGAAAAGTATTCCTTCTCTGCTTCACGAAGAAGGTAGCTACCCTCCCTCAGGCTGGAGAAACAAAGAGAAGAAGATGGGGTGATCCCAGGAGTGTGGAGGAGCAGCCCCACTCCGCACTGGTACCCGGGTCTCTGCAGGTTGCAGTTACACCTCCGGTGCTTGCGGGCAGCGGTGAGGGGTGGGGGTGGTGGGAGTCTTTGTGGGGGGGGAGGGGCCTCCTGGAGCTGGGACACAGTTCCCTTTGAAGCGGGTGTTGACTGACTGACATCTCGAGATGTGGCTGTGCCAGAGGAAGCTGAAAACTGAAGCCCACAGCTCTGCCAGGTACAGGGGTGATCAGGAGCAAAGAATTCTTTCAGGGGTAAAGAATCAGGCGGAGGCGCGGCTGTCGGCCACAGAAGGCAGATGGAGTGCCGCACGCTCTCATCCCTCCGGCCGTGTTGCAGACTCCCTTTAGCGCCCCATGGACAGAGCTATCCAGGAAGCAGCTAGCAAAGCAGAAACGGGCTTTGCAGAGCTCTGACCGCAGAGCAGGGTCCGGAAAGGGCGCAGAGAGGAGAGATGACCCCTCCGCTACCTGCCCGCCTAGGATCCGTCGTCCTACGTGGACTAGAGACGCCAGCTCAGGGGCACAGAGCAGCAGTGAAGCTCTGTGCTCACACTCCGTGCATTTATCATCTTTCAGTTCCCTTCCACGGCTAGCATGCATTAGGACATCACTTTGTGTTTATAAAAACTGCCTTTAAAAAACCGTTCTTCCCTGGCTGCATATGAAAGAAAAACACGACACCCTGACACACTGAGAAAACAGGTGCACAGGGGGTAGGTCTCCTTAGACGAAGGGTACAGTGAGAATTTTTCCTTTCTGGAAAGTTCCTTTGAAAAACCACCCAGAGAGCACGCACTCACCGGGATGCTGTCCACTAGCCTTGCTCCGCTCAGGGAAGCGGCCTGTGCCGCCAAGGTGCTCAGCCCCCTCCCTCCCGCCTCGGGCAAGCTCGTGCCTGGCCCTGCTGTAAATACCTCATCGAAGCATCCATGGAATCAGTGGCCATCTTCTTCGCCCTTCGGAGTACCTGCTTGGTTGCCATGGCAACGGCCAGGCTGGGAATCAGGGTGAGTGGTCTCCATGAAAACAGCACAGAGTTAGGTAGAGGGCCGTGGAGATGCGCACACCTCCTGTTTTTAAAGCTCAGACACATATGGCCGCCAGGGGTGGAGCCGATGCTCTGCTCTGGCAGGTTGCTCTTTACTGCCTTATGGACACGTTTTTACAGCTGTGGATGGATTTTGTTGTTCGCTCGCCTTTGTCTCCTGCTTTAGCCATTTTCGTCCTTTTTCTCTCTCTTTTTTCCCTCCTTCCCTTCGTCCCTTCCTCCCTCCATCCCTATCTCTCTCTCTTTTTTAACTTTCATCGGAAGAAAACTGGCTCAGCATCCCCCAGCCTTCCAGAAAACAACAGCACCAGTGTTTGAACATTCATTTCGGTGCCTGCAGATTTACCGGCTCCATGACGACACAGGTGTCTTTATTCTCTTTAACGGCCCTGCAACCACAGGCTACCTAACACATTGGAGCTGGGGGCAGGAGTGAGTCCTGGGCTGTTTACTTCGCAGCAGACTCCTCACCCCTGTGTGTCCTAGACCCAAACAACAAGTTGCCTTTATTGCAGCCTTAGGAGTTCGAGCCCGGACTAGTGGGGCTAGAAAGGTGTCCCGTTGGCCCGGTGCCCAGCTGGGAGATGTAAGCGTCCTGCCGAGCCTGCTTGTCTGGGACGGCACAGGAATCCACAGGGAAAGGGCGTGATGGGTGTGTGGGGGAGACTGGGGGCCTGAATTCTGAAGTCCACTCCTGACGTGGCTATGGTTTTTAAAATGTCTTTGCTCCCCTCTCCCCAGCTCTCCCAGTCTGCCAACTCCTGGGGAAAGGATTCTGGAAAACTCTGTTCAATTGATGAAATGCCCTTTGCCCCTCTCTTCAAGGTGCCCTTCAGATCTATTCAAAACTTAAAACCCGAGCAGGGACGCCTGAATCCTGCCAACCCCACGCCTAGAATTCCCGGCATACTCTGAAAGGCCGTGTCCCTGAGCATGAGGGACGGGTGACCTGCCCACTGTGGGGAAGGCTGAGTACTCCCCAAGTCCCTCCCCACCCAGGCCGGGGCCCCCCCAGAGTCCAGACGGGGGCAAGTATGAGCCCCAGGGCTGTTGAAGGATGATGGCAGATGCTGAGAGGGGCTCCCACGCTTGTGGTGCGTGTGCACTTGTTTACTTTTGGCTGCACTGGTTTTCTTGCTGCATGCGAGCTTTCTCTATTTGCAGCAAGTGGGAGCTACTCTGCTGCTCTTGGAAGCAGTGCTCCGGCCTCTCCTTGCAGTGACTTCTCTTGTTGTGCAGCACCGGCTCCAGAGTGCAGGTCAGTAGTGATGGCACGTGGGCTTAGCTGCTCTGCAGCACGTGGGCCCTTCCCGGACCAAGAATCGAACCGTGGAATCTTCCCGGACCAAGGATCGAAACTGTGTCCTCTGCGCTGGCAGGCGGCTTCTTCTCTACTGCACCACCAGGCAACTCCTGTGGCACATTTTTTAAATTTACATGGAACAAATGAGTGCTTTTAACACAAAAATACAATCAAGTTATTCACCTAGTAAACACGGGATTTATTTAAGAATGTGAAACACGCAGTGTGATGGGCACAGGGCCTGATGTCACGCCCCCCTTCCCGCTCTGCAGGCCTCCTTAGCCACGGAAGGAAGTCTTAAGGTGAAATGAAGTCTGTGTCTGTGGAGCGAGGCCGGTGCCCTGCTCTCTGCCTGCACCCCCGTGTGGCCCCTAGTCACTGCCAGCATGCAAGGCTCCAGGTGGGAGAGGTTGGCACTGGGGAGCTGACCTTCAGGGATATCCTTTGAACTACAGCATCCTGGCTGTCCTTGGATTAACCTCTGAGAGCTGCCTTTATGACCTCTCTCTGTGTAGAAACGCGCAAAAGGAACAGATTTCATAAATTCAAGTTCAGTGCGCTGTGAGTCATGGAAGTGACAGCCCTTCCCATAAACCCGCTCCATCCACAGACGCACAGCCCTCGGGCGCTGCAGCTGTCAGCTCTGGTCCCAGGCTTCCTTCCAGGACAGGGAGAGGCCACGCGGGGTCAGCTCTCAAATAGATAATCCCTGAGGAACCACTGCCACAGTCTGCTGGAAGGGGTCCTGACGTGCTCAGAGGCATGGCCCAGGGACCATCTGCCACGTCCCACCACGCGAGGAGAGAACAGCAGGCCAGACAACCTCTGCGTCCAGAACATCCCCGTCCCCTGTGGCGATTCTGGATCTGAGGCTCCTTGTGAAGCCGAGGCGCCAGTCTGCTCTGTGACCCAGCCCTTCCCTACCCGAAGCCCTCCTGCTGCACTCTGCCCTCTCCCTGCAGGGGACATGGGTCAGTCTTCGGTCATCCCAGTGCCAAACTCTTTCCCTTTCTTTGGGAAATGCTGCTGCACTGGGTCGGGTGGGAGCTGGTACCCACCTCTCACTGCAGGATACCCCAACTCTGGACGCTCCTCCCCACCCTCCCTGGAAGCTGGGGTCAGGCACATGGTCTGGACTTGGTCAAACTCAATCCCCCAGCCCGGCTTCCCTCCACACAGGGAGCAAGTTGGCAAAGGTGCCCCTTCTCTTAGACAGTCAGACCCAGGCCAGGGGCTCAGGCTTGGACACCAGAGCACAGGCCCTGGAGTTTGATGGGGGAGCAAATGGCTTACAAACCCAGGAGGCAGTATAGGATCCGATCCAGTCGGTGGGCTCCAGCGTCCGGTGGTGATGTTCCTGGTGAGAGCACTGGTCAGCAATCCACAGTAACATCTCCCTCCCTAGGCTATCCCTGCGGTGAGGATTTAGTCCTGGTCTGAGCCTCCAGGCCCCTGAACTACACTCGGCCTGGGTGTCCAGTTATCTTTGATTCTCCAGCCTGTCCAGTAACTTTCCAGTAAGCTCTTTTTCTGACTTCAGAAGCCAGAGTCAGTTTTTTGTTGTTTGCATTCAAGAACCCTGGCTTCCCACCACTCAGGGCACCAAACTCCTACTTACCTCGTGCCTGAGGCCTTTGCTCTTGCTGTTCCTGCTGCCAGAGACACTCTTCCTCTTGACCCCAGCCTGGTCTCACCTCCTCTTCTTCGGCCTCACCTCACTTGCGCTGGAGGCCTCCCTTGACCCCACATATCCTAGGTTTCCCCCACCCCAGCACATGCCAGACTCCAGGGTAATTGTCCAAGGCACCTGCCTGGCTATCACTGCTTCTACTTTTCCCCCTTCTATTTGCCATGAAGTGATGGGGAAGTGGAAGCAGTGGCGGCAGATTTTATTTTCTTGGGCTCCAAAATCACTCCAGACAGTGACTGCAGCCATGAAATTAGAAGATGTTTGCTCCTTGGAAGGAAAGCTATGACCAACCTAGACAGCATTTTAAAAAGCAGAGATATTACTTTGCAAAGTCCATATAGTCAAAACTATGGTTTTTTCCAGTAGTTATGTGTGCATGTGAGAATTGGACCATAAAGAAGGCTGAGCACCAGAGAACTGATGCTTTTGAATTGTGGTGCTGGAGAAGACTCTTGAGAGTCCCTTGGACTGCAGGAGATCTAGCCAGTCCATCCTAAAGGAAATCAACCCTGAATATTCATTGGAAGGTCTAATGCTGAAGCTGAAGCTCCAATACTTTGGCCACCTGATGCAAAGAGCTGACTCGTTGGAAAAGACCCTGTTGCTGGGAAAGATTGAAGGCAGGAGGAGAAGGGGACAACAGAGGGTGAGATGGCTGGATGACATCACCGACTGGATGGACATGAGTTTGAGCAAGCTCCAGGAGATAGTGAAGGACAGGGAAGCCTGGTGTGCTGCATTCCGTGGAGTCACAAAGAGTTGGATTCGACTTAGCAACTGAACAACAACAAATATATAAGCTAGATAAGTAACAAGTAGCTACTTACAGCACAGGGAACTCTGCTCAATATTCTGTAATTCACTAAAAGGGAAAAGAACTTGAAAAAGAGTAGGTGCATATATATGTATAACTGAATCACTTTATTGCACACTTGAAACTGACACGAGATTGTAAACCAACTATACGCCAATAAAATTTTTAAAAAAAGATTTTAAAGGCCATTTGCTTGCTACAAAGAGAATATCATTAAAATTCCCAGAAGCAGAAATCTCATAGATCACATCCCCTGGCCACAATGACAATTTCCTCATATGAGGTGATATCAGTAACATTGGTTCAACATAAAAGATCATCCACCAAAAGTATTAAATCCATATACTGCATATTTAGAAAATACACTAAGAACTCTAACAGCAAAATGACTCTGTTCCAGTTTCCTTCTTTTTCTGATGAGCTTTGCAGTCGTTTTATCAAATTCTAAAGGATAATTGCAATGGGATGATAAGAACTTCATTAATGCTAAAAGTTAATTTAGAAATAATTAACACGTTAAAATTTTCTCTTCCCATTCAGTATACGATATCTCCATCTATTTTTTTAAACATTTTTTATATCTCTCAGTAAAGTCTTATTACTTTCTTCATGTAGGTCAATAAATTTTACAAAGCTAGCTTAATCCCAATACCAAATGCTTTAAGACTATATAGAAAGGGAAACTCCACACACATCACATTCACAAGTATGGAAGTGGAAGTCCTAAATAAAATCTTTGCGAAAAGAATTAAGTGATGCATTAAAACAACAGCATATTCAAACCAAATATAATTTATGATGGGGATTTTATCATAGGGAATTTATAAGGAAAGTTAATAGTTTTCCTTTGTCATTGTATCTTGTGAAAACAGAAAATCTTCACCAAATTTGGAGGACATTGGAATATCTGGTCATGAGACCTATGTAGGGCTTACCCTCGGTTTCCTGGGCACCTCAAGGAAAGAGCGAAGGAAAGAAAGAAAGTGAAGTCGCTAAGAAAGTGAAGTTGTTCAGTTGTGTCCACCTCTTGGTGACCCCATGGACTGTAGCCCACCAGGCTCCTGAGTCCAAGGGATTTTCCAGGCAAGAATACTGGAATGGGTTGCCATTTCCTTCTCCAGGGGATCTTCCCGACCCAGGGATCAAACCCAGGTTTCCCGCGTTGCAGGCAGACGCTTTACCTCTGAGCCACTAGGGAACCATCTCAAGGAAACACATACTTACCATCTCCAAAGTGGCTGAAACCAAGGTAAAAGTAAGACATCAAAAGTGACCGTAGATCAGAAGAGATCTGCCATATTATCAGGGTACCAGAAATAGTTCTAATTAACACTGCATCAGATAGAAGCCCCAGGGACATCCCTGGTGACCCAGCAGTTAAAATTCCGCGCTTCGATTGCAGGATGAGGGTTTGATCCCTGGTGGGGGATCAAACAAAGAGCCCGTGGGTCCCCTCCCCCAATCCTGCTCAAGCTTCTGTAAATAGACCCTTCACTACCTCCCNTTCCCGCGTTGCAGGCAGACGCTTTACCTCTGAGCCACTAGGGAACCATCTCAAGGAAACACATACTTACCATCTCCAAAGTGGCTGAAACCAAGGTAAAAGTAAGACATCAAAAGTGACCGTAGATCAGAAGAGATCTGCCATATTATCAGGGTACCAGAAATAGTTCTAATTAACACTGCATCAGATAGAAGCCCCAGGGACATCCCTGGTGACCCAGCAGTTAAAATTCCGCGCTTCGATTGCAGGATGAGGGTTTGATCCCTGGTGGGGGATCAAACAAAGAGCCCGTGGGTCCCCTCCCCCAATCCTGCTCAAGCTTCTGTAAATAGACCCTTCACTACCTCCCTTCACCTGGCTGAGGCCACGTCCTCAGATATTGGGTCTAGGGGGGCTTATCGGACAACCTTATCTTCCTCTTGGGGCCACTTTTGCCAGCCTGGCTCTAGAGAACAAGAAGGTCAGAACCCTGTCTTCACATCTCCACCCCCAGGAACCCATGCACACTCTCTCTGCCAAGTTCAAGTAAGCCCCCTCTAGGATGGGAGATGCTGAGGACAGTTACATAGAGGGGAAGTCAAAGCCCTCCTTTCAGACCGACATGTCAGCACAGTAAGGGTCCAGGCCTCATTCAGGAGCTGGGGATGGGGTGAGGGTGAATACAGGGTCCCTCTCTGTGGGTGAGGAACCCAGGGAACAGAAATGCACCCCTCAAGCTTGCAGCCTTGCTCTTGCATGTCAAGCCCAGAGGGAAAGCAGATGAAGAGTCCTGGGTGAAAGGCTTAAGACAAGGGTCATGGGTGTGGAGGATGAGACCCTGGAGCCTGGGCTCCCCTAAACACTAACTGGGGGGAGCATGTCTCTTTAATCCTCAGCCAGCGATTCTTTTCTGTAATCAGCGGCTAACCCTTCACAGACTCACAGCCGCAAGGAGAGAAAGCTCAATTCACAGGGTCTGATCACCTAGATAAAACAATTTCTTTGTTCGAGAAATCCATTTTTCAGGAATGTAAGCACTCACCCCTCCCCTTCCTCCTCTTTTGTTTCTCAAAGCTTTTCTTTCTCTGATTAAACGGTGTCCTCTTCTATCCTTTAACCTTTCTTTGACATCTGTTTGTATAGCCCTCGAGAGCACCCACAGGAGGAAGAAATAACCTCAAAGTCAGGAGCGCAAATCTCTTCCCTTAATTAAAGTCACTCCAGCGTTCTAGACCTCTTGGTCAGTCTTCCAGGGAGGTTAAAAATAACCTGCCAGTCTGAGAACACATTTGACTTGCCTGCCACCGTTCCCACGGCCGCCTCACACTCCCCCCCCTGCTGTCATAACAACGGTGCGTCTGTTGACAAGGAGACAGATAGATCGAAGGTCCTGAAGGTGTAAACTGCTTGTACCCAAAGACATCTAGAGCAGCCTCTTCCTTCCTTTTTTTTTTTCCTCTGATATTTTCATTTAAGGTCCAGACTTATTTCTTTATATCCATGAGCTAAGATGGTCAGGCTAATGACCCTCTTATGCTTTCCTTCTTTCTTCCCCCTTTCCTGGGTCTTGCCAACTGCAGGGTCCACCCCGGGGGTCTCCTTCCTACCTCCCAGAAATGCTACCAAGTCAGCACCCCTTTAAGAATCTGAGGAACATGTTAGGTCCGCTCTCCTGGAGTAAGAACACACAGACCTGGATTTCCATTCCGTCTTAGGGGTTCATGGATGAAGTCTGTCTCTGGGACACCGCGGGTCCAATTCTCTCAACATTAAGTCAGATAATGACCTGGATCAGACTTACCTGAGGTGCTGGTGAAAACATGCAGGTCCTCAGACCTGGATTGGAATCTTTGGGATGGAGGCCAAGAATCTGGAGGTTTACTGAGCATCTTGGGCGGTCACCTGCAGTGAACTTTGAGAAGAGTTGTTAGGATCCCATCCACCCGCAGATCCCTGAGCTAGTCTGCTTCTTTCCAAAACTATTCAGGTTACTTTACACTGAACTGAGCCCCCCATGCCAATAACCGTGTTTTACAGTCAATACACCCTTAGTTTGATTACTGTACATGGAGAACTTGTATCATCCAAACTCTTATTTTTGTTATTCTCCAAATCAATGACATTAGTGTATTTTAATGTCAGCTCTCATGTATGAGGTTTTGGCTCCTGAAAGACAACGTCATTTGGACAGCTTTTCTTGGAGCAAACTTTTATATTGAGCTACAATAGCTTAAAAATGATATTAATCATTAAATTCCATTAAGATTGCAGAGCCATGAAGATCTCAGTTATATCCTGGTTAGTATCAAATGCTGTCATTTTCTAAACCACACTCATTCTATTGCAAACAGTAGTATTTATATTTTACTTCAAGTGAAAATTTTAAACAAAATATTTATGCACAGAGGAAACACACAAGCAGGACTCTTCAGATTTTATCCTGTGAAGCTACAAAGGATAGCAAAGGAGAACAAACACACACCCAAGGGGTGTGAGATCTAAAGCTGCCAGTACAAGTGGAGAATTTCTTTCAAGTATTCACTTCACCATAAAAATTGTTGAAATTTTTGCATCACGCAGTATAACTTATCTGTATTAAAAGTCATGATTTCCCCTCAAAGTTTCAAGCAAAATTTCTCCGTGAAAGTGTTTCACGTTTATTTGGACTTTACATACTGCTCAGCACACCTCTGTTTTATGAAACCTGACCGTATATCCTTTATATTGCTGCTTTTTACCTATTGACTTCTATATTTGCTGGCATCCAAATGCTGGCCTGAACAAAGCCCAGTAACTGCTCCTTTTCTCTCCACTGAGAGTTGAGCCAGACACATAGTAAGCGCTCGGCGAACACTTCTCGACGGATAGCAGCACCGATGAACGTGTCACTGGTTATTTGAATTCACTTTGAAACCATGTGGCAGCTGACTTCCCTTACCCTCCACTTCCACATGATTTGTTTTAAGACGATCTAGCCGGAAACGCTGACAATGCCAGTGCTCAACGAAGCTTTGGTTCTTCCTGGCACAGAATCCAACTTATTCCATTCATAGCATGGACAGTCATCACCGTCTGTTCCCTCACATTGGAACTGCTCGAGCAGCTCAGTTGTGGAATCTATTAACATTTTGTCACCGTTAAGCTACATTCTTCACTTACATGATGAGTTTTTATAAAGGTTGACCTCTTTTCCTTAACAGGGCATAGTAGATGCTAAATGCAGGATGGCTGCTGCTGACTCGTTCATTAAAGATGTTTCTAGTGATACAGGACGCTTGATGAACTCTTAAGAGTCCTTCACCTTGGATCCTGCTTGCTAATATAAAGGAAAGCAGCTAATCTTGCTCACCTGTACTTTCTTTTGATAACAATCGTCAGTGGCTCATTCAATGTGATTCTTTTGTGAAGTACCTGAGGGAGGGATTTTAGGTGAGATGATGTAGGGTCTTTATTTTCCAGGCATTTACAGCTTGGTAAGTGAGACTACTCTAACAAGAAACCTGAGCTGCTTTAAGAATATCAGCTGTATATTTATGATAACAGAAGATTGTTCTCTCCTTCAGTCTTGACAATTTCTATTTTATTTACTTTTTTATTGAAGCATAGTTGATTTGCAGTGTTGTGTTAACTTTGGGTATACAGCACAGTGATTCCTATTATGTTCTTTTCCAGATTATTTTTCCTTAAAGGTTATCACAAAATATTGAATATAGTTCCCTATGCCATACAGTTGTTGTTTAGTCGCTAAGTTGTGTCTGACTCTCTGTGACTCCCTGGACTGTAGCCCGACAGGCTCCTCTGGCCATGGGATTCTGCAGGCATGAACACTGGAGTGAGTTGCATTTCCTTCTCCAGAGGATCTCCCTGACCCAGGGATCCAACCCACATCTCCTGCACTGGTAGGCAGATTCTTCACCACTGAGCCCCAGGGAAGCTCATGCTACACAGTAGGTCCTTGCTGGCTATCTGTTTTGTGTATATTAGTGCGTGTGTGACAATCCCAAACTCCTAATTTATCCCTTTCCCACCTCTTCCCCTTTGGTCACCATAAGATTGTCATCTACCTCTGTGGGGTCTGTTTCTGTTTTGTAAGTAAGTTCATTTGTATCTTTTTTTTTTTTTTTTTTTAAGTGAAGTAAGCCAGAGAAAGACAAATATCATATGATATTGCTTATATGTGGAATCTTAAAACAATAATCTGTCAGACTTTTCAGAGTGACGCTTCTCACCACTGGGCAGACACTTCCTCTCTCAGCCTTTTGCGTTCCCTGACTTCTCGTTTCCAGGCCTCTGCGTGCTCCCTGCCCACCTGGGTCCCCTCGCTTCTCCAGAACATCACTTCTCTTCTGCTCGCCAGTCGGAACTCTCCCTTCTTCTCTAGACTCTTACACTCTCTTAATTTATTTTTATTTTTCAATCTGTTGGGTATAAAGGAAACAGATGGGGTGCAAAGCACCGTGTAAAGCAAGATGTTAGAGGAGTGTGGCTCGGGGATATTTGGGGATAGTAGTAATGATAGTAGGAACCCAAGTGAGTCCCAGGCCTGGGCCACGCCCTCTTCTTGGTGCTAGATAGGGATTATTAATAAATCGTGTGATTCTCAAAGCGGCCACGTGCAGGAGACATCACAGTTACAGAGGAGGAAACTGAGCAGAGAGAAGTAAAGGAAGTCAGTCGCACCCAGGGCAGAGCAAGCCCCTCCCTACAGATGTGCAGCGGAGTCTACCTGGGAAGCTCACAGGCCCCCATAGGCCGCTCAGCACTCTGCCCTGTCCTGTGGCTGCAGCACCTTCTGGATACTTTATGCATCAAGTCTTCACCAACAGGATGTAGGGCTAACTGTGCCCACTTTACAGATGAGAAAGATGAGGTTGAGAGTGGTTGGAAAAGCTCTCCATGATCACAGAGCCAAAAGGTAGGAAAAGAATCCAGGATTCCGACTCCAGTGTATGTCTCCAGAGTCTGTGCTCCTGACCACTCAGCCCTGGGGTTGACACGTGTGCATGTGTGTAAGTTACACAATTTATAATTATAGACCCATGCTACAAGCTGATGCAGTTTCCAGTCATCAGTAACCTGTGACCTGCAGGCATGCACCTGGGGGCTCATCAGACATGCTTTTCCCCTGCCTCCTAACCACAGCATTCTGGCTCCCTGGGATTCGGTCATTGATCTGGTTTGCTGACCTGCGAAGGTTTCATCCATGAAAAAGAAATAAATAAATAAACCTGCCCCGTCTCTTCTCGAGTGTTTGGGTTGGTTTTGTGGCGGGATTGTAGTTCTTGAGGAACAGGTGGAGGTTTTGTACAACTGCAAAATAGTACAAGTTCTAACATTAAGGCTGAACTGTTTTTTCCTACAAAAGTGAATGGTTCAACTTTTCACATTTCAGGGCTTTAATTATAACAGTTAATAAGTTGTCATTGCAAGAACTTTTAGTTTTTTGAAAATTAAAAGATAAATGATAAAACACTGCTGTAGATTAAAATATTGGAAAGATGAGCTCCTTGGGGTTTTAATGCCCCTTGGCAGCCTGTCCATCATCATTCAGAATCTTCCTCTGGACTCTCCACGTTCCTGCCTAGAGAATAAAGCTTTTCATGTACGAAGTGACACAATTTTTCTAGCAGAGCTGTAACTGAAGCTAGTGGGCAAGATAAATTAAGATGGAGGGGGATCTTTTTATCTTCTCTTATCTGCTCAGACTCTGAAATGGTCTAATTCAGAGCTTTTTTGCTTGAAGAAATCTTTTACTAGTGTGTGTTTGAGGGGGGTGGTATTCAAGGGACCCTGAGCCCCTCAAAACCACCAAGACTTTCATTTCATCCCTATACATCCCCAAGGAGGAAGGTCGTGTTGGGGGTCTCCAAGACCACCCCCTAGTCGATGACACACTAGAACTCCCAGAACTTAGCCCCAGGGCTTTTACTGGGGGCTGGCCCCTCTGCATTCTCTGCCTGGCAGGGACCCAAACTCCAGACTCCCTGGAGGAGAGCAGGGGCTCAGCACAAACCGTCCTGGTCACATGAGCGGAGCAGGTGATCCGATCAGTCAGGGAATGCCAGAAACCTCCCTGAAATTCAAGTTCCCAGACCAGCCAAGGGCCTTCTCAAACGCAGACTTTCCAAGCACATGAGCCAGGTCGGCATAGGAAGTTTTGTCTGCCCAATGGTCACAGCTTCCTTGGTCCTTCATCAAGACTTTGGGCCGGTGAGAACCCCAGGGAGGGTCTGGGCAGCCCACACCTGAGCCTCCCACAAGGCAGGGGCTTGCTGGGGGAGATGGGAACAGTCCCTACTCCCGCCAGCTGGGGCCTTAGAGAGGGATGCCCTGATCTGGGGGAATAGCCAATAGCCATGCTGCACTCAACAGCACGCCCTGTATGTACCACACACACGCCCCACATGCATGATACACACACACACCACACACACATGCTAGAAGCACACATGTCAGACACCACACACAAAACACATGCAAACCACACACATCACACACACACCCCACACACCCCACACTCATCACATACCACACACACACCCCACATGCATGATACACACACACACATACCACACACACGCTAGAAGCACACATGTCAGACACCACACACAAAACACATGCAAACCACACACATCACACACACACCCCAGAAACACACCCCACACTCATCACATACCACACACAGCCCCCACTTCATACACTGGCATACAAGTCAAAAGCAGGAGAAAAGACAAAACATCATTTTAGCGTTGTAAAATGCTGAGTTTAAATTGCTGTCACAAAGTCATCATCTTAGAATCATTTAGTCGTAGCCAGGACTTCGGATGTAGACAACTTTTGCCAGTTTCGGTGATAGACAGAACCAGGGGTCTGACAAGGGCAGAGCTGGAATGTATAGAGTCATTGACGTGGTTACTCCACGTGTGTGCAGAATGCGAAGGAGACAGCATATATGTGATGCTCACTTTCTAATCGAAAGTGGAGGATAAGGACTTTTTCTCTTCTTTCTTTTTTCATTTAGGCCACGCCTTGCAGCATGAGGGATCTTAGTTCCCCAACCAGGGATCGAACCCCTCACTGCCTGCAGTAGAAGCCTGGAATCTTAACCACTGGACTACCAGTGAAGTCCCAAGCCTCGTACTCTTATCTACACTGAGGAGACACATTTTCGTATTAAGTCTATAGACAACCATTTACTGAAATAATTATAGACTGGAAAACCTACACCACATGCGTTAGGTGGTATTTCAGTGACTTTCAGGCACACCATGAAGTGAGTATGTATAGCAATAAGATGAATAATAGAACACGCTGTAATAGAAGATGAGACATGATGGCCGGCACTGCTTTGGGTTCACTGTTCTCCAAGCCTTGGGTCCTTCACTGCCTAGGCTCCTCTGACGCTCCTGTGGGGTTCTTAGGGGACAGGTGTCCTTACTCTCTTCATCTCACAGATGAAGAAAGAACAGCTAGAGAGAGCTTGGCCCGCATCATCTCCCTGCACAGAACTGGAGCCCAGATCTCACCGACTCCCAAGCCGTGCTATTAAAAACCAAACCGAACATCCGTTCCAGAAAAGCATGAGTCACAGTAAGTATGCCCTACTTCTGTGCCTTCACAGAAAAATGCCTGGAACACAGTTGCAGCAAACATAATATTGGGGTTTTTCAGGAACAAGGTTTTTATCTGATGAAGCATCACTCAGAAACATCACATAGGTTGTCTGCTTGGAGGTCTCTCCTTACTCAGGGCCTGGCGCTATTTGGGGGCAGGTAAGGCTCTCAGGAGGGTTTCCTATGGAAGACTTATCAGCCACTGTAATCATAGTCCAAGATCCCCCGCCCTGCTCGCTTGTGCTGCTTCCCCATCACCAGGACATAGTTACTCACACACCAGGCTCACCCCAAAGCAAATTCAGAGACACAGTCACTCCCTCTTGATGCGGTAGGGCCTGTCTTGAGATGGTTCATCCAAGCATGTGCGAGAGCTTTGCCAGCATCCGGCGTGCTGGGTCCTGGCTGTGAGATGAGCCAAGTGCAGAGAAAGAAGAGGAACATGGACGGGGTGACACTGAGGTCTGCTGGGATCTTCCAGGGTTACCCCAGGGCCACCCCAGCGGCTACCACCAGCAGGGTTTGAGCTCGGCACAGAGCAAGGCAGAGGCAGACATCTGGCCTGTGATGATATCTGAGTCCTCAGTACATGGAGGAAAGAATTCTCTGGAGCAGTGAGACTAGCTCTTGAAGCTGATGTAGTGTGGGGTGGGAAGAGGGCCAAGCAGAGGGCCCAGAAAACACTCACCATTCACAGTAGGTAGAAGGAAAGGACACTGTGAGGGGACCTGGGAGGGGGTGCACCAAGGAGCTGGGAGCCAGGGTTGTCAGGAAGAACCATCAAAACTGAGGCAGCGAATTTGAGGGGAAAAGAAAGCCATCAAGAGCACCAGACGCCGCAGGGGTGAGTGAGATAAGGACCGAGAGAGGTCCTGTTTGTGCAGCAGTGAGGAGGTGCCCTTTCCCAGGGCAGGTTCAGAGACACGGGGAAGCAGAAGGCATAACAGATTTTGGCCAACTAGGGTAGGATGGTGGGGAGAAGCAGAGACTCCTCCAGGAGGGGAAGGGGTAAAACTGCAAGGGCGAGAGCTAGGGGGCCTTGCAGAGAGACAGAGAGAGACAGAGGGACAGAGACAGAGTCTGCCAGAGATGGAGACACAGAGAGACAGAGAGAGACGGAGACTCAGAGAGAGACGGAGAAACAGAGTCTGCCAGAGACATAGACAGAGATAGACCAGAAAGAAGGAGATACAGAGAAACAAAGCGTTTGCCATCAAAGAGACAGACAGACAGACAGAGGCACAGACACGGAGATGGGAGGGGTGGGAAAGAAGGACAGAAGGAGGCTGTGCTTAGTGGCTCTGTCGTCTCTGACTCTTTGCAGCCCTATGGACTGCAGCCCGCCAGGCTCCTCTGTCCCTGGGATTCTCCAGGCAAGAAGACTGGAGTGGGTTGCCATGTCCTCATCCGGGGGATCTTCCCAACCCAAGGATTCAGCCCAGGTCTCCCACGCTGCGGGCAGATTCTTTACCACCTGATCCACCAGGGAAGCCAAACAGAAGGAACCAAAGGGACAGGGAGCTAGAAGGAGACAAAGAAGCCGAAAAAGATGGGAGCAGAGAGAAAAAGAGAGGAAGGAGGGGAGAGAGCTGCTGTGAGGCAGATGCAGCCTGAGCAAGGCTGTATTGTGAGAGGGACTGCAAATCTGGCTAAGGGAGCCCTCTGTGCGCAGTGGAAACCCAGTGCCTGATGAGCACATGCTAAGGAAGATGGGCATCTTGATGACAGTGCAGGGGGAATGTGCTGGGATGACCCCCACGCCCGGCATCTGCCGGGTGGGGCCTGTGGTCCCTGGAGGTGCCTACAACCTCCCCCAGCACACTTGCGACCTTGTGATCTTCAGGCAAATATCAGTTCCANTTTCGTGCAAGAGGTCAGATGCCTGTAAATAAAAAGGATCTACTCTTAATTTAGGGCTTCCTCAGGTGGTTCAGTGGTAAAAGAATCTTCCTGCCAATGCAGGAGACACAGGAGTCTTGGGTTAAAACCCTGAGTCGGGAAGACCCTCTGGAGGAGGAAATGCCAACTCGCTCCAATACTCTTGCCTGGAGAATCCCCTGAGAAGCCTGGAGGGCTACATACAGTCCAGTGGGTCACAACGGGTGGGACACGGCTGAGCTCGCGCTCTTTATTTATCCCCGCCCTCCTACTTTCCCCTTCGGTAACCACAAGTCTGTTTTCTATGTCTCTGAGCCTGTTTCTGTTTCATAACCAAATTCATTGCATTATTTTTTAGATTTTACATATAAGTGATATCATATTTTTCTTTGTGTGACTTCCTTCAGACAAAGGAAGTACATATATATGTACATATACACACACACATATATATTTTATATATGTACATATATACGAACATATATTTTAAACTGAATCACTTTGCTGTACACCTGAAACTAATTTACTAAACATTGTAAATTAATTATATTTCAGTTAAGAAAGAAAGGATCTCTCCATTCAAGTTCATGGTTTTCATGCTGCTGCTGCTGCTAAGTCGCTTCAGTCGTGTCCGACTCTGTGTGACCCCATAGATGGCAGCCCACCAGGCTCCCCAGTCCCTGGGATTCTCGAGGCAAGAACACTGGAGTGGGGTGCCATTTCCTTCTCCAATGCAAGAAAGTGAAAAGTGAAAGTGAAGTCGTTCAGTCATGTCTGACTCTTAATGACCCCATAGGCTGCAGCCCACCAGGCTCCTCGGTCTACGGGATTTTCCAGGCAAGAGTACTGGAGAGGGGTGCCATTGCCTTCTCTGATGGTTTTCATGAGAAACAAACAAACCAAAATTCCAGTTCAGGTTGCCTCATTTCTGATTTCTGTGAAGCAACAAGGCTGAAATAATTCAGGTTTTCATTTTCCCAGCAGTCACGACTATGAACATTTAGTGGTTGTTTCTGTTTGGGGCAAAAAAAAAAAAAATAGCTAAAAGTTTTGTTTGTTTTTTCTCCTGTTCCTATCTTCATTATCAATAGTCAGTCTCTATTATATGACTGAAATAGGTATGAAAATTTAGAAGTCTTTATCTTTCCTGTCAATATTATTTTCAGATAAGATTCTTCTATAAGATCATTTTCAATCTCTCCTTAAATTTCATCTCTCAGGTGAACTTTAATCAAGGACATCAAGACCAGACACATTGCAACTAGAACATAGGGCTGCTAAAATGACAGAAAATCCTCACTTTAATGCCAATCTTTTCAGCTGAAGGGGAGGAAAAAGCTTCGTATGCAAAAGTTATTTCTGAGTTCTTTAATAATTCAATCACCATAATTAAATTTTGACTCTCATAGCCACAGTGATGAAAGAGGAGGGGGGAAAAAAAAAAACCAGGTAACAATGACTCCCACTGATTAGAGTTCTACCCCATGAACCGAATAGTGTTTGATGGAAACTTGGATTCCTTCGCATTGCCTCCCTCTTCCTCCCCAGGTGAATGGAGATGCCTATTATTTTCATTTAATTAAAACCTAGTTGGCTGGACCCAAGAGAGATGGGAACAATCATGCTTTTGTGCCTTCATCAAGCCCTGGCGGCTCTTAGCCGCGGTGGAGGAGGGCGGTGTGTTGCCCGCTCTGGCTTTCACTATGGTGCGGTCACTCAGGAGGTCTCTTCCCTTCCAGCGTGACAGCTGGCTCCACGTGGCTCTGTCCTCTCTGTGAAAATAGCTCAAGCATTGTAATAGAGTTCTTTGGCTCCTGCTGCGTCTGTTAGAGACATAACCACTCAAGATGATTATTTCTCTTTGTGAACTACACTGGGCTTATGTAACCTGAAGCTCTGCTCCATCAATCATAGAAAATCCCTTTCACTTTCTTGCCCCTGCCCTCTGCTATGTCCTAAATCCACTCTCCTAAGGGCACTGGTGACCACAGGAGACACCCAAGGCCGTTGTGTTCCCTGCTTACCTGGCCTTTCACCGGATCCTGCTGATCGCTCCATTCTTCTAAAAACATTTCTCTAAGAAAACCACACTTTTCATACTTTTCATGGGGTTCTCGAGGCAAGAATCCTTGCCATTCAGAAACCTGTATACAGGTCAGGAAGCAACAGTTAGAATTGGACATGGAACAACAGACTGGTTCCAAATAGGAAAAGGAGTACATCAAGGCTGTATACTGTATATTGCTTATTTAACTTATATGCAGAGTACATCATGAGGAACACTGTGCTGGAGGAAGCACAAGCTGGAATCAAGACTGCCAGGAGAAATATCAATAACCTCAGATATGCAGATGACACCACCCTTATGGCAGAAAGTGAAGATGAACTAAAAAGCCTCTTGATGAAAGTGAAAGAGGAGAGTGAAAAAGTTGGCTTAAAGCTCAACATTCAGAAAATGAAGATCATGGCATCTGGTCCCATCATTTCATGGCAAACAGATAGGGAAACAGTGGAAACAGTGGCTGACTTTATTTTTCTGGGCTCCAAAATCACTGCAGATTGTGACTGCAGCCATGAAATTAAAAGACGCTTACTCCTAGGAAGGAAAGTTATGACCACATAGACAGCATATTCAAAAGCAGAGACATTACTTTGTCAACAAAAGTCCGTCTAGTCAAGGCTATGGTTTTTCTAGTGGTCATGTATGGATGTGAGAGTTGAACTGTAAAGAAAGCAGAGCACAGAAGAGTTGATGCTTTTGAACTGTGGTGTTGGAGAAGACCCTTGTGAGTCCCTTGGACTGCAAGGAGATTCAACCAGTCCATCCTAAAGGAGATCAGTCCTGGGTGTTCATTGGAGGGACTGATGTTGAAGCTGAAACTCCAATACTTTGGCCACCTGATGTGGAGAGCTGACTCATTTGAAAAGATCCTGACGCTGGGAAAGAATCGGAGCAGGAGGAGAAGGGAACGACAGAAGATGAGATGGTTGGATGGCATCACCAACACAATGGACATGGGTTTGGGTGAACTCCAGGAGTTGGTGATGGACAGGGAGGCCTGGCGTACTGTTCACGGGGTTGCAGAGTTGGACACAACTGAGTGACTGAACTGAACTGAACTGAAGAAAACCAGCTGGCCTGGCTAACTGACAGTACTTCCCACGCACACTGTCCTGATAAGGCAGGACTGATTTGTGCTGATAACTGTCTGGGATAGAGGTACAATACCAATGAGGACCTCCAAACAGGAGGCTACAAAGCCATGCTTCTTCCTGTCTCCAATCACGGCCTAGACTTGTCCTTCTTATCCACAGAGGGCTGGTGGCCCCCAGTGATTCATCTTGGACCCTCTCAACCTCCTGTCTCTGGGGACTTAATCACAGCTACTTCTCATGATTTCTCAGTCTCTATCACTGCAAAGAGTCGGACACGACTGAGCAACTGAACGGAACTGAACTAATCACTGCCAAAAGCCAGAAGCTATCAACACAGAGTACTGAACACAAATCTCTGTCTATATACGTCTCCGCCAGGCTTATCGAGCAAGTGCAGCCCACAAGCAGCAGATAATAGACATACTTGTCTCACCCTTCTGTTTGCTCACTCCCTACATGGAGTCAACCAGAATCCAGATAATTCTACTTTGAAGTAGTTCTTGGAATTAAAACTGTGAGACCTTTTAAATCACATTTATTAATTTTTTACTTGCTTTCAAGACTATTGTGGACAAGACCCTGATGCTGGGAAAGACGGAGGGCAGGAGAAGGAGACAACAGAGGATGAAATGGTTGGCTGGCATTACTGACTCCATAAACATGAGTTTGGGCAAACTCTGGGAGATGGTAAAGGACAGGGAAGTCTGGGGGGCTGCAGTCCAGGGGGTCTCAAAGATTCAGACACAACTTAGTGACTGAACAACAGCAACTGGTAGTGCAATGCATAATGAATCTGCCTGCCAGTGCAGGGGACACAAGTTTGATCCTTGATCCAGGAAGATTCCACACGCCACAGAGTGACTTAGCCCATGTGCCACACAACTGCGGAAACCCGTGTGCCCTAGGACCCTCGAGCAGCAATTACTAAACCTGGGAGTCAGGACTACTGAGGTCCCTGTGCCTAGAGGGACAAGAAGCACTACAAGGCAACAAGAAGCCACTACAGTGAGAGGCCCGAGTACCACGAGGAAGAGCGGCCCCCACTCCCCATAACTGGAAAGCCCTAGCAATGCATCAAAGACCTAACACAACCGGAAATAAAGTGAGCAGATTAAAGAAGGACAGTCACCTTGACTCATGTCTGTGACGAGAGTGGCGTGTCCTTCTGTTTCTGCAGGAGCACACTTCACCCAGGTGCATGCCTGTGTGTACCCTGCTTGCATCACTGGGAAAGGGAGCAGCTAATCTGACTGGCTAGAGACTAACTTCTCTGGGTTACATCTCCCAGCGACCAGTGGCCAGTGACGGGACCAGTGACCAGTGGCAGGAAGTGCCTCCAGGAGTAGGTGTGCTGTCTGTCTCGACGTGTCAGGCGGTAGATAAGCTCTGTGGGACTGGCCTTCTTGTATTCAGAAGCAGAGAAGGGCAAGCCTCACTTTATCCCTGACCTAAGCTGCTTTCTCCAACCTAGCTTTCACCACAGAGTTCTAGCAAAAGATGAGAATTGGTCAGCAGTGTTTGCCCAGCTTCAGAAAGCAGTGCCACTTGGTGCATACAGGGAGGTGCTAAGCAAAAGGATTCAGGGCTCAAAACCCAATTCTCAACTCCTAACATGGCCCAAGAGGACATTCCAGGAAACTCTGTCATCCCAAAGAATGTGAGGAGACGTGGCCTCTACACAACACAGAGAAAGTTCCAAGGAGAGAGAAGACCCAGATAAAAAGTTCCCAAGATGAGATGAAAGGGCTATCGGAGCAACAATTAAAGGCAAAGGGAAATTTAGTCCCACCTTTTTCTTCTTTTTGATACTTTAATTCTGGTCAAAGACATCCCAATATTTATGAGGGTCCAGTCTTTATTTGTTCAAAGAAGAGCCAGGGTGTCTCTCCTGAGAAACTCACGTTCAAGAGAACTAAAATGGAAATGACCAAATGGTCATATTTTAGTGTCAGGTAAAACATACCATTTAATATTTTGGAAAGTAGTAAGGTGTGAAAAAGAAGTGCCTTACCCTCCTAGACCCCCCCATCTCCTGCAACTTCTCTCCTTTGAGGGGACTGCAGTTATCAAAGACCTGAACCCCCTTGCAGATATTGAATTATCCTTTATCAAAGCTACATCTTAGAGAAAATGCAAATATGCTTCTCAAAACTCCTAAGCAAAGGAGGCAAAAGAGAGAGAGAGTGGGGCTATAATTTATGTATTCTGATAGTGGGTAGCCTGGAAGAGCTAAAATATGGCCACAGAATATCAGGGTAAAATTCTCCAGAGAGAAACTAAGAGCTTATTGGAGAAAGGAACACGCTCTCAGATCTTTCCTACAGCCCTGCCCAGACCTGAAGCCGAGCGGAGCTTTGGATCCCAAGAGCAGCTGGCTTACCTTCGAGGACACCCACACCTTGGACCTCAGCCTTTCCATGGTGCCACTGGACACTTGACATTCAGGACACTGTGCTTTACTCCAACCATCTCTCTTGCTGTCATGACAACAGGCCAGCCATTCAGAAGGCCCTCTCCCTGTCCCCTGCACCTGGACCACAGCTGCTGGCCACGTCTTGTTAGACCCAGGGGCAGCCCTGGCTTGCCTGCTTTCTGATGTATTAGTGTGGTCTAAGAGGATGGGAGAGGCTTGCTGGAAACGGTCAGACCAGAAAACAAGCCAGCAGTTTTCCTGTCTGTTATGGCTTATGGTGGAAAGATAAAGCAACGCAAATGCAAAGAGAATAAATTTAATTTATGGGATGGAAGAAATCTACTGTCTCTTATTGCATTCTAGCTTATTTATCTAGTATCTCTTAACTTGATTTTCAGCCTGCTGTTCACGGACCATGTCTTTGGGATGATTTTATCTAGTGCTAAGTGGGCAAAAGAACTGAATAAAAACAGCCCTACATTTTTTTCCTTGCCAAAGAGGTCATAAATTCAGATATGAAAATTAGACTTCAGGGCAGAGTGATGATTCAAGAAAGCAAGATGAATATCATATGTAGCCATAGAGATTGAAAGTTGACTGTAGACAGAAGCCTTCCATGAATAATTGTTTATACTGGTCAGAAACTGAAATGTCCATCCATAGAAACATTATTAAATAATCTAAGCTACTTCCGTGTGATCAAAAACTTCAGAGCTATAAAAGGAGATGAATCTGTGTGTTGATGAGGTTAAGATCACCCAGTTATTGATAACTGAAATAAACCTAGTTGACAAATGCCTCCAGCTCCATGAAAAGTTGTGTTTGTTTATATATACAGGCTTCTCAGGGGGCACAGTGGTAAGGAATCCACCTTCCATTGCAAGAGATTCAAAGAACATAAGTTCAGTCCCTGGGTAGGGAAGATTCCCTGGAGAATGTGTTAGTAACTCAGTCGTGTCCAACTCTTTACAACCCCATGGGCGGTAGCCCACCAAGCTCCTCTGTCCATGGAATTTTCCTGGCAAGAATACTGGAGTGGGTTGCCGTTTCCTTCTCCAGGGGATCTTCCAGATCCAGGGATTGATCCCTGGTCTCCTGCACTGTAGGCAGAAGGAAATGGCTATCCTCTCCACTACCCTTGTCTGGGAAATCCCATGGACTTCAAAAGAGTCAGACATGACTGAGAAACTGAACAACAACAAAAAATATACGTGTGTATGCATGTGGATGTTAGATATAAATTCAGATATATGATATGTGTGGAGATTTTCCAAAAATACACACAAGAACACAAGAAACTATTACAGTGGTTGTTTCCAACCATGGAGCAGAGGATGTGAGGCAGAAAAGACTTCATTGCATTCTTTCTGTGCTGTTTGAATCCTCTTTCCACGTGCATGAAAATACTATTTTCATCATAACAAAGTCCCCAAACCCCACTTAGCTAATGGATGCACGCACAAGAAGAAAAACTGCCTGCAACATATGCAGATTTAAAAAGCACTGAATTCTCTGCTGTATTCTAGAAAGAATTAAAATAAATATAACAAATGCCCAGAGAATGAGTTGCCACACCAGCGAATGTCAAATATCCATAAATAAGTGATTCATGTTCATCCGCATGAGATCCATAAAAGTTGCCTTCAAGCATGACCAAGACACTGCGCTTCAAAAGTGCTTGCAGAGGCAAATCCATGGAAAGCATCGTTTTCATCTCGTGTGCTGTTCTGCTACCTCAAGGTCAGGCTATCAAGGTTAAATGTAGCATTAACATTTAGAAGTGCTCTCCCGTGGAGCGGGGGTACAAGAGACAGTTAGCTCTTCTGAAACTTTTAACCTTTCGGGAAGGAGTCACATGGCCCACACCCCAAGTTCTTTCCAGGTTTTTAAATGATTCTGTCCAGCTCTGACTCCGAATATGAAACAGTGGACAGAAACCTGTTCAAGATGCTGGAGACATTTTGTGCTATTACTTACAGATTTAAAAAATCTTCCCTTCTGCTGCGTGTGCACGCAAATTATCTTTCATCATGACATTTCATCTACATATCATTAACACTTCAGCACATGAAAGCGATGGAGAAGTAGCTTACCAGCAGTTTCCGCAGGGAGCAGAGATGTTCCATAAGGCTTTCTCAGGCGTTNTACAGATTTAAAAAATCTTCCCTTCTGCTGCGTGTGCACGCAAATTATCTTTCATCATGACATTTCATCTACATATCATTAACACTTCAGCACATGAAAGCGATGGAGAAGTAGCTTACCAGCAGTTTCCGCAGGGAGCAGAGATGTTCCATAAGGCTTTCTCAGGCGTTCTGAGATCGTCTGGGCCAAACGAAGTCTAGCTGTGTGAGACGAAAAGCGGACACAGAGGCAATGTTGGGGCTTACAGTTTGCACGAGACTCCAGATTATGCAGACAATTTCCTGGGTAGAAAGGGACACCCTCTACTATAAAGAGTGCTTTGTGTGTATCACTCCTGATTGCCCTGGATGGCTCAGCGATGAAGAACCCGCCTGCCATGCAGGAGACGCAGGTTCAATCCCTGGGTCGGGAAGATCCCCCCAGGGAAGGCAATGGCTACCCACCCCAGTAGTCTTGTCTGGGAAATTCCATGGACAGAGGAGCCTGACCGGCTACAGTCCAGGCAGTAGCAAAGAGTGGGAGACGACGAGTCAACATCGACAACAACCTGATCAGCCGTGGCACAGGTACTAAGCTGCTAAACGTGCGCACTAGCAATGGACACTCAGTGCCCCTTGTGGAACTGATATTTGCCTGAAGATCACAAGGTCGCAAGTGTGCTGGGGGAGGTTGTAGGCACCTCCAGGGACCACAGGCCCCACCCGGCAGATGCCGGGCGTGGGGGTCATCCCAGCACATTCCCCCTGCACTGTCATCAAGATGCCCATCTTCCTTAGCATGTGCTCATCAGGCACTGGGTTTCCACTGCGCACAGAGGGCTCCCTTAGCCAGATTTGCAGTCCCTCTCACAATACAGCCTTGCTCAGGCTGCATCTGCCTCACAGCAGCTCTCTCCCCTCCTTCCTCTCTTTTTCTCTCTGCTCCCATCTTTTTCGGCTTCTTTGTCTCCTTCTAGCTCCCTGTCCCTTTGGTTCCTTCTGTTTGGCTTCCCTGGTGGATCAGGTGGTAAAGAATCTGCCCGCAGCGTGGGAGACCTGGGCTGAATCCTTAGGTTGGGAAGATCCCCCGGATGAGGACATGGCAACCCACTCCAGTCTTCTTGCCTGGAGAATCCCAGGGACAGAGGAGCCTGGCGGGCTGCAGTCCATAGGGCTGCAAAGAGTCAGAGACGACAGAGCCACTAAGCACAGCCTCCTTCTGTCCTTCTTTCCCACCCCTCCCATCTCCGTGTCTGTGCCTCTGTCTGTCTGTCTGTCTCTTTGATGGCAAACGCTTTGTTTCTCTGTATCTCCTTCTTTCTGGTCTATCTCTGTCTATGTCTCTGGCAGACTCTGTTTCTCCGTCTCTCTCTGAGTCTCCGTCTCTCTCTGTCTCTCTGTGTCTCCATCTCTGGCAGACTCTGTCTCTGTCCCTCTGTCTCTCTCTGTCTCTCTGCAAGGCCCCCTAGCTCTCGCCCTTGCAGTTTTACCCCTTCCCCTCCTGGAGGAGTCTCTGCTTCTCCCCACCATCCTACCCTAGTTGGCCAAAATCTGTTATGCCTTCTGCTTCCCCGTGTCTCTGAACCTGCCCTGGGAAAGGGCACTTCCTCACTGCTGCACAAACAGGACCTCTCTNTCTTTGCAATACCATGGACTGTAGACCGTCAGGCTCCTCTGTCCAAGGAATTCTCCAGGCAAGAATGCTGGAGTGGGTTGCCATTCCCTTCTCCAGGGGATCTTCCTAACCCAGGGATCCAACCCAGGTCTCCTGCATTGCAGGTGGATTCTTTTACCATCTGAGCTACAGTAGCCACACTCAACTGTGGATGGGATGCTTACCTTTGAATCTTATGTCATGAACTTTCCTAAGCCAAAAATAATAATGATGAAATATATTGCTCTTTTCACTGGATAGACTCAAAAATTGTTTTAATTGGTGGCACACTTGATTTGTAAGCCCTTCAAGAAGAAAAAAGAGAGAATAGTTCGCAATTTCAGAATCACTGGGAAGTGACTGCATTCTGTTTACTGGAACTGAGTCCTTTTCTGGATGTAGAAGCATTTTGATGCAGATGAAAATGAAAAGGAAATGTTGCTGCCGCTGGATGTGAAACTCATCTCAGGCAAGATCACAAGTGCACATCATTCTTTGAGAAACATCTTACTGTGATTAANGAATCACTGGGAAGTGACTGCATTCTGTTTACTGGAACTGAGTCCTTTTCTGGATGTAGAAGCATTTTGATGCAGATGAAAATGAAAAGGAAATGTTGCTGCCGCTGGATGTGAAACTCATCTCAGCCAAGATCACAAGTGCACATCATTCTTTGAGAAACATCTTACTGTGATTAATTAAAATGAAGAGAGTGGCACACTGCAGCCAGTATTTTGGCGACCACTGAGATTCAAACAGCTATGCCTGTTATAAAACTGGTTTTCTTTCTTTCCTCTTTTTTTTTGCAAGTATCACAAGTAACCTTTATAAAGCTTATTTACTCACTGTGTGGCAGTGTGTGCGTGCTTCGTCACTAAGTCTTGTCCGACTCTTTTGCAACCCCATGGACTGTAGCCTACCAGGCTCCTCTGTCCATGGGATGTTCCCAGGCAAAAATACTGGAGTGGTTGCCATTTCCTTTGGGCTTTCCTGGTGACTCAGATAGTAAAGAATCTGCCTGTGATGTGGGAGACCCAGGTTCAGTCCCTGGGTTGGGAAGATCCCTTTGGAGAAGGGAATGGCTTCCCATTTCAGGATTCTTGCCTGGAGAATTCCATGGACAGAGAAGCCTGGCGGGCTACAGTCCTAGGGGTCACAAAGAGTCAGACTAACACTACTACTTAATACTTAACACTACTACAGGTTTAGCCCCTTGGCCCCATCCTTCAGCGTAACACTGATACTAACCAACTGACACTACTGCTCCTGCCATTTAGATCTTCCAGACCCGGGAACTGAACACACGTCTCCTGCACTGCAGGCGGGTTCTTCACCACTGAGTCACAGGGGAAACCCACAAGGGGTGCCACGTACCATGCCGAACACTTGACGTGCATTACTTCATTTCACCTTCACAACCACCACGTGTTAGGTAGATTTTAGAAATGCGGAGCTCAAGAAATGGTAACCTAGATATCACCACGTGTCTGGAACATGGTGGGACATGTCTAGCAGCCATTCAATCTGTCCACACAGCCCCGACCATAGCCGTGTCACTGTATTCAAAGTGGGCCTTGCATTTCTGACATCGTGGTAAAGATTACTTTCTGTCTCATAATTCCAAGGTTTTTCCATTGAAATTTGTATTGGAAGGAAAGCTGACTCAGCTAAATGGCATTTTTATGTGTTAGAGGTTAAAGTATCCACTGTAAATTCAACTTATCACCTGGTGAGTGAAATTAGACTGTAGTACGGTTGCTATTCAATTATGGTGAGTTGCTGTTTAATGGCCTGTTCTGGAAGGCTCTATTAATGTCTATTAATCTACTTTTTCTACTGGACAACAGACAGCCCTTTGTTACTAAACCCCACAATGGGAGGTGCAAAGTATGGGGATTGCAGTCAAAATCACACTAGCTGTAATTAGCACAAAACCAAGAAGACACACCGGATGTTTTACTCAAATACTGCCCTCCTACTGTCCTTAAAATAAATGCTAGCCATGACAGGGAGAGATGCAAATAAGAGAAAGGAGTCTACAGGAAGATCATTTATGAGAGCCAGATAGAGAAGGTTCTAGTCTGATCTGTCTTTATCCAGAGGCCCAGGTCCCAAGCTACTAATCTAAGTTTGGTCTCGGGCTGGCACCCAGCCTAGGCCCTGTCTGTAGCAAAGAGGAAGGAGAGAGAAGTCAGTCTCTTGAGAAGGTGGCTATCTAGGAATTAGGCTTTGAAGAGAGCCAGGAAAATCACTTGGAAAACAAAATCCTATCTTCCCAGGGCCCAATAACTGAAATGAAATCATTATAAATCACACTGACATCTGTTATTTTTGCTTACTCACTCCTATTAGCCCTTTGGGGAGCAGATAGAAGGCTGATTCTTCTCTGAGAACCACCCTTCCCAAGGTTTAGCCTCTGAGCCCCATCCATCAGCATGCCATCCTTCTGGGCAGTAGTACCTGATACACTGCTGGGCCAGACAGGCCAGAGGGATATGTCCTCCAGGCTTTAGTCCTAGCTACTGGAAAAGAGATCCACCTTTTTCTTTCTAGGATCTACACCAAGGATGTGAGTCCAGACTTGCCAGTAGGAAAAACGGATCAATGCAGAGGAAAACAGGAGACAGAGAGACTGATCTAAGGACTTCTGAGATCCGTGGCTTCTAGACATGCCTGAACAGCATCGTAGTCACGAACTTTTCTATTGTATCAGTGGATCTGTTATTCAATCGCTCAGTCGTGTTCGACTCTTTGCAACCCCATGGACTGCATCACACCAGGCTTCCCTGTCCTTCACCATCTGCCAGAGTTTGCTCAAACTTATGTCCATTGAATCCGCAATGCTATCCAACAATCTCATCCTCTGTTGTATCCTTTTCCTCCTGCGCTCTATCTTTTCCAGCATCAAGGTCTCTTCCAATGAGTCAGCTTTTTGCATCAAGTGGCCAAAGACAGGAGCTTCAGCTTCAGCATCAGTCCTTCCAATGAATATTCAGAGTTGATTTCCTTTAAGATTGACTGGTTTGATCTCCTTGCAGTCCAAGGGAATCTCAAGAGTCCTCTCCAGCACCACAGTTTGAAAGCATAAAATTCTTCAGTGTTCAGCCTTGTTTATGGTCCCTCTCTCACATCCATATATGACTATTGGAAAAACCATAGCTTTGACTAGATGGACTTTGTAGACAAAGTAATATCTCTGTTTTTTAATGCACCATCTAGATTTGCCATAGATTTTCTTTCAAGGAGCAAACATCTTTTAATTTCACGGCTGCAGTGATTTTGGAGCCCAAGAAAATAAAATCCACCACTGTTTCCATTGTTTCCCCATCTACTTGCCATGAAGTGGTGGGACTGGATGCCATGATCTTCGTTTTTTGAATGTTGAGTTTTAAGCCCGATTTTTCACTCTCCTCTTTCACTTTCATCAAGAGACTCATTAGTTCCTGTTTGCTTTCTGCCATAAGGGTGGTGTCATCTGCATATCTGAGGTTATTGATATTTCTCCCGACAATCTTGATTCCAACTTGTGCTTCATCCAGTTTGGTATTCCGCATGATGTACTCTGCATATGAGTTAAATAAGCAGGGTGACAATATACAACCTTCACGTATTCCTTTCCCAATTTTGAACCAGTATGCTGTTCCATGTCTCATTCTAACTGTTGCTTCTTGTCCTGCATACAGTTTTCTCAGGAGACAGGTCAGGTGGTCTGGTACTCTCATGCCTTTAAGAATTTTCCAGTTTGTTGTGATCTACAGAGTCAAAGGCTTTGTAGTCAATGAAGCAGAAGAAGATATTTTTCTGAATTCTCTTGCTTTTTCTATGATCCAATGGATATTGACAATTTGAGTGGAATTTCTGTCTTTCACAACTGAATTCAGGTTGTTTACAACCTCATTCCCTNCCCGCCGCAGCCGCAGTGGCCGGCGCCGCAGCGAGGAGCCATGGGCAACATCTCCTCCAACATCTCGGCCTTCCAGTCGCTGCACATCGTCATGCTGGGCTTGGACTCGGCCGGCAAGACCACGGTGCTCTACCGGCTCAAGTTCAACGAGTTCGTGAACACCGTGCCCACCATCGGCTTCAACACGGAGAAGATCAAGCTGAGCAACGGCACGGCCAAGGGCATCAGCTGCCACTTCTGGGACGTGGGCGGCCAGGAGAAGCTTCGGCCGCTGTGGAAGTCCTACAGCCGCTGCACGGACGGCATCATCTACGTGGTGGACTCGGTGGACGTGGACCGGCTGGAGGAGGCCAAGACAGAGCTGCACAAGGTGACCAAGTTCGCCGAGAACCAGGGCACGCCGCTCCTGGTCATCGCCAACAAGCAGGACCTGCCCAAGTCGCTGCCCGTGGCGGAGATCGAGAAGCAGCTGGCGCTGCACGAGCTCATCCCGGCCACCACCTACCACGTCCAGCCGGCGTGCGCCATCATCGGCGAGGGCCTCACCGAGGGCATGGACAAGCTGTACGAGATGATCCTGAAGCGCAGGAAGTCCCTCAAGCAGAAGAAGAAGCGGTAATGCTCCGGGCGGCGACGTTCCGGAGCTAGGCGCCGGGAGCGAGCGAGTCCGGAATGAATGAATGAAAGGCTGTGTGGCCCGCGCGCCCGCGAACAAAGACAGCGAACCAAAGCGACGCTTCGAATTTTTAAAGCGGAGTCTCTGCACCCACATGCAGGACTGATGACTTAACCTGAGTATGTAGGCAAGCTGGCCAGCCTGCGCTCAACCTGCCCCCCACCCGCAGCTCAGGGCTCCTTTTGTCTGAACGCCGGAGCTACTCAGGGGGTGGGGGACCCGGCTGGGGAGTGGACGTGCAGGTCCCACCGTCTGCCCTGCTGGCCCAGGTTGGAAGGCTCAGATATCCGAGACAAAAGCGATTTCCTCCTACTCCAGCAGGGCCAGAAGTTCAGGCTTCCCGCCCTCACTGGGGATCGCACCTGTGAGCTACCTGAGGTATGCGGTTCCCAGAACCCCGGGATTTCCCATCTGGGGGCACGGTGGCAGTAGGAGGTGCTGGGGGGACAGCCTCTCCTTGGGCTATGAAAGCTGGATAATTTTATGTCACAGGGCAGGCCCCTGTGAAAATCCATTTGCCCTGCTCTGGGCCCAAACGAGGTGGTGGTTTGGGCCATCTGAGGACTGCGTGGAACAGTACCGTAGCCGGAAGGCGCGGGGCGCTGCGCTGGCCTGGGCTGGGGGATGGCCGCGAAGAACGCCTCTTTCCTGGTGCTTTGTGGTAGCTTCAGAAGACCAGTTTTGTTGAGAACTGCTTTTCAGCCTGGAATCAGATCTTCCAGATGGTTTGGACCCTGTCCATGTGTAGGTCATTATCACACAAAGAGACCAATAAAAAAAATTACAAACAAGAACTGTTGGAGGTGGTGGCAAATGATGCGTTTACTCTTTGCAGAATAGTTAAAGGTGTTTAAAGGGTAAGGCTCCTGACGTCAGTGCTGGATGGGGTGTGTGTAGATACAGTGCTGTGTAATGGGCATACATTTCTAGACCCATATGTGTGGAATCTTCAATTTTTTTTTTTAGCCTGCTGATTGGTTTGTGTGAGCACACCAGCTGCAGATGTGTGCTGAATGACAAGCGGGTTTTGGCAAGGGATGTGTCTTGTAATCCTAACCGCTTGATGATGGGTTATGGTTTTCAGACATTTTTTTTTTTTCCTTAAAAAAAAAAAATCTGCTGCGAATGAATACTCCCCATAGAAATACTCAATTTAGGGGAAAAAAAGACTTTGCCTTTTTAGATCCCTTTACGCTGCAAGTGGCGACATGTTCAAATTTCTAATTTGGTTCATTGTGGCCTATCTGGTTTAAGTATTTTCATTGCAAATGTCTCATTAGAGTATTTGATGTTACGCACCAACAAACAAAAGCCCACCTTGTTGCAAAAGCCGACCTCATTGCATGGATTTCAAGGCGAGGGAAAAGCACAAGGAGGTCCTTCCTGATTCCTGCTTGTGGAAACTGGTTGCAGAGCAAATGCAGACACAGTGAGCTGAGCGCTTGGGATGAAAGAAAGCATGTGACGTAATCGTCACCTGTCCTCAGGCTCCTCACAGTTTACTTGAAAGAGGCTTTGGAAATAAAGTGAAAGAAGAAATACCTATTTTTAATAATGTAATTTAAAAAATCCTTTATAATCAGGACTGAGTCTTGGTTTGCAGAAGCTGTCATTCACCCCCAAACACAGTATCAAAAGGGAAACTTATACTTACTGTGTGGTTTTGATTTCTTCTTTAAATCCATGTTTACAGGTAGGATTATGCCCCTCCCCATCCACGAATAATGATAAATTTCTTGTGTGAAGGAGGCCTTTAGAAACTGGGCATGGTCATGCGTGAGCATGTGAGTTAGTCAAATTATAAATCCATGCCTATAAATAAATCCCTGCACTCAAAGTGAATTTAAGAACCAGAGGTAGTAGTCCTGGCTTCCTGCTTGATCCAGTTCCCCTATGAAGTATTTTAAAAGAAGAAACCTAGCAGCCCATCTTCCTTTTCTCTTTTGTCAGTGTGTTTGGTACCCCTCCAATGCTGGTCTCTTTGTAGAAACTCAGTAGAGAAAATATAGCTGAGCCGTGTTGAAAAGCCTGCAAGGTTTCAGTTTACATATCGACAGCATAGTCACTGATTTCTGAATGGGCTGGTCCCGTCATCTGAAGATCCTGTATAGAATTATTAAAAGGAAAAAAAAAAAATTCCATCTTTCTTTATTTTCTTCACATGCAACAATTTCTTAAGCACTTTGACATTTTGGTAGTTCCACACTATTGAGAGAATAATATATTTATTTTGTGACATTGCAGATGCCAAATACTGTAACCTTCTCGTGCTGACAATATTTTGGTCCAAGATCACTGTTCAGATCCTGTCATGCGTTACCAATGATGCAAAATGACTTTTTTTTTTTTTTTTGCATTATCAATACTTAAGGGTGCGGTCAACTGTTAGTAATTGTGCAGTAAAGCTCTGTGGTGTATCAACCAATAGTTAAGAGTCTCAGTTGATATCTGTAGTGTTTGCCCTAATAATGGCCCATTTCGTCTCTGACCAATGGGGGAGGAAGCACAGGCTAAATTACCTTGGAGTGGTCACCTGGGAGATCCCTCCAGTGTAGCTGTCAGTGATTTATTATGCCTCCTGCTCTTTGGAGAACGAATGGGGTCCGCATAGAGGAACTTGGCCTCCCCACAGGAGCTTTCCAAATGTTTTCTGATAGACACAGGGAGGCCAGCTTTGTTTCACAGTTCTTGTCACGATTCTCTGTCACGGTGTTGGGACTATGTCTCCTGGTCTGTCTCCACTCCTACTGCTGCAATTCTTTGTCCTGATCATCCCGCTCTTTGGGTTCCCGTTTCCTTTTATATGCGTATATGATGCTGTGAACAGAAATAAATTATTTATACAATCAAACGTTTGGGGAAGTCGTCTGTGGATGGTTTTTCAAGTTGTCTCTGTTTATTTCTAGGCCTGAGTGGAGGGATGGATCACAGGATGATCTCTGCTGTCTAACGGGGTCCAGGGCTGGATGAATCATCTCTGCTCTTTTGGTTTAAATGTCTAGCTCTGCCCTGGATGGAGGATTTAGAGGCTCAGATGCAGGAGTCTGTGTGCCTGTCCCCCTTACGATGCCTGTGAGTGGTCCTCACACATTCTTTTCAGAAAATGACCTCAACACCTAGCCCGCCCCAAGCCTCTCCGTTCTTAAAAAAAGGTTGTGATTGTTAATCGTTTCAAAGATACGCTGATTATGTGAAATTGGAAATATCTATGTGCTATTATAACAGCATACTAGTCACCACTCTGCTCAATGTCTTGGGTGCTCTCTTGGTATCTAGGCTGAGTCCATCACCCTTGAACCCATCAGAGAAACCCCAAGATGTGAATCCTCTTAAATCATCAGTGTAGCGAGACCACCACGCTCTGTACCTACCAGTGAGAAAAGATCCACTTTCTAAAGAAAAAATGATTGGGCCAGCATCAGTAGACTTTCTGACAGTTTCTAAGTATAGCTCATAGAGGCCATTGGCAGGCACTAAGCAACAAAACTAGTTGGTTTTGGAACCTAAAAGATCCAGTTTCCAATTCTGACCCATGCTCAAGGTCCCATGATTTGTTGAAGTTCCTAGCCTTTGGGCTTCAATTTTTCCCCATCTGTTAAACGGGCTTCTAATGACTGTTGGGAGGATGAAATATGATAATAGTTTTTGTGACATGCTTATAAAATACCTAAGCAAGGCTTGACGTTTATTGTTCACTTTGCAATAGAAGGTAAAGTGTAGGAGCCAAATTACACCAAGAGGGCACATGTGCCATTTCTAAATACTGAAACTTGCAAAGTGCTTCTGGGAGTAAAAATATTAGAAGTCAAAAGAAGCAAAATTTGAACGCTCCCCCCTTTTGTTTTGGTGCAAACTTGATTTAAGAGAAATCTCTGGGGAGCCAGGTGACTCTTGGTACTTAGAGGACATTGTTTATTTTATGTTTTCTAGGGAAGTAAGCACACGCACACTGGCCCCTAACACCGGAGAAGGCGAATTTTAGCCCTAAGCAACCACCTTGTTTTCCTTGATTTGACTTTTCCCCCAGAGTTTCAGTTCTTCGCTTGCATGTGGGGTAGACAGTGGGTGTCTCGAGTTACTGTTTTTCTGCCTTTACTTTTGTCTCCAGGTCCTATGCTCTTAGACCGATCCTGTACCAACATCATAAACTGTTTTGATGTCATATTTTGTCTCATTTGTATGGTAGTAAAGAAGTACAAATTGTGTGCAAAAAGCAGAAGATGAAAGGCCCGAAATGATCCTAAAAAGTCAGGACACCGCAAAACTTGATCCCCTTTGATTTCCCGGCTCTCGACCCATCCAGCTAACCTCTGCTCTTTCCTCTGTGGCCACATGCCTATCGGATGGCCACGCTTTGGCCTTGGCCTGACAGAAGGCATTTCTGTCTCCAGATGTGTGTCTTATCTTGAAAACAGCCTTCTCCTTTAGGTTCTCCTGGCTCAGTTGAAATCTTTTTAAAATGGAATTTGCGTAAAACATTAGAGCCCTTTATACATTTGTTTTGCGTGAGTTCTGAGCTTCAGAATGGAGCCACTCTGGCTGCTGAAAGGAAACTGCAAACTGAGGGTATCTGAGAAACAGCTGTGTTGCTTCTTCCCCAAGATGAGAAGTGAAAAATGAGAATGAAAGCTGTGTGGCTTCACCACACAGGACATGCAGTGGTGTTTCTTTGAATGATCTGAACTTCTGTGCTGTGATCTTCTCATTGTGTGACAGCAAAGGATGAATGCAACAACCCAAACAAGTCACTGTTTAATCCTCTACAGCATGGACTTGGGAAGGCAAGCACCCCTTTTACATTTTTTAATGAAAATTGTTCTCACACAGTTAGGTTAAGGACAGCTCTGTTTCTATTCCCGTTAGTCTTGTGTGAGCATGGTCAGGGGCTTCCCAGGTGACTCAGTGCTCAGGAATCTGCCTGCCAATGAAAGAGATGCAAGAGACACAGGTTTGATCCCTGGATTGGGAAGATTCCCCTGGAGAAAAAAAATGGCAAGCCACTTCAGTATTCTTGCTTGAAAAATCCCATGGACAGAGGAGCCTGGTGGGCTATAGTCTAGGGGTCACAAAGAGCCAGACACAGCAGAGGAGCTAAACAACAGTAAATCGTGGTGAAAGGCACTGTCTGTCTCTACCGAATGCTTGATATGTACTGGGCGCCATCCCCATTCTGAGTGTTTTCTCTGCTTCATCTGTTTTCCTCCAAAGAGCCCTAAGAGATCAATTCATGCATCAAATAAATTCATCAACAGTATCTACATTTGTAGATGAAGATAGTGAGGTGAAAGAGAATTAGATCCCCTTCTCTGACGTCACTGGCTGTCCAGGGTGGAGCCCAAGTTGGAGTTTCAGGATCCCTGAGGCCCTGAGGCCGAGCCCTCAGAAGCTCCCCAGCCTGCCACTTGCGGAGCAGAAAGAAGCTGGGACCCTGCATCCGGGGAGAAGAGAGTGGAGGCTGGTATCACCGCCTGCAGCATCACCTGCCTGTATCATGGGGTGGGGGTCCACCACATCACACCCCCTCCCCAGATCCCCAGAACTCAGTGACAGGGCTGGCCTCAAGCTCAGTGCCTTGTCTTCCCATCTTAGACTTCACAGCCCAGTGTCTAGGAAAACACAATCCCTCTTGTACCAGGCTCTCCATCCTTAAAGAACTTTCTTTCCAGTATTGCTTTCAAGAACTGGAAACTGTGTTGCAGAACTTTCTGGTATTACTTTCAGGAAACTGTGTTGGGGGCAATGACTCCCTGCTTTACACCAGGAGGGGCATTTATATACCACAGGGGATGGACCCTGGGCAGGGGGTGTTGGTGTTCCAGCATTGGAGTCTGAGTCAGCTAACCTCTCAACCTAGATTTCCCCATCCCCCTCACCTCCACCCCTGCCTCCACTACCCAACAAGGCTGGGAATATCTGCCCTGCCCAACCTTCAGGGTGATTCTAAAGATAAAATGAGATAATAGAAAGCACTGTCCAACCTGCAAGGCAAGTTCAGACACCAGCAAAGTTTGCATGTTCTGCTTGGATGGGGCCCCCTTCTCTCCAGCCTGGCTCCCAGGGTTTGTTTTGTGCCTTCTGCTCTGTGCAAGCCCAGTATCACTGATTTCCTCTTCATTCCCACTGATAAGAGAACTTCCACCACACAGAGTCAACCAAAGGAGACTTCAAGAAGGACAGCGTCTCTCCCTGGGAGATTACGGACATAGAGCTTTTAGTGGCAGCTTCCATTAAGTGACTCTGAGGAACCGTAAACCTCCTTACAGCTCTCATTGGCAGAATTCTCCTCATTCCACTCATCAGGATTCTCACCATTCCTGATTATTTTTATTTCCTGAAACACCAACTCCCTGTGCAATTAACTTCAATGCCCACGTCTCATAAAAGCCAAAGTAATTTCAGTGTATAATTTAAAAGTCATCATGGTAAGTACTGACAACTGCAACAGCTTACTTCACAAGTATATGTGTGGATCCATTATTACATGGATGAAATGTTGCATTGCTATGTAATTTGAAATGTGCTGTATGCCATAATCATCATGTAAAAAATGCTGCTAGAAACAACATCCACCAACAACTGTGATGTCCATTGTGTGGAGGACACTCCACTCTTAGGTACCAGGGAGACTTGTTGTATGGTTCTTGTTCTCAGAGGACTGATATTCTAGATGGTGAATCAGGGCTAAACTATCAAATGAGGTGTTTGACTCCAGTATGAGACATCCTTCAGTCTTACCGAAGTCATCAGTTCAACTGTGGTCACGTTTTTCATGCCACACAAGCCTTGAGGTAAAGCTGGAAATAAGAGCCCATTACTCTGTGCTCTGATGCACATAATTTGAAGACCTTCAGTTTCCCAGAGTGTCCTTCTCCAGCTCTTCCTGCCATTCCCTGGGGGAAGAAGGGGCAGGTGGGCACTGTGCTCATGACGACTCCCTCCTCCAGTTTCTGCTTTCCTGCCGCAGTCTCTTGCCTGTTTCATAGACCTTCTGGAATCAAGGATCAGCATGGTGGCCCCCAAGACTGCTGACCCCACTCAGGTGGCCCCATTCTCTGTGTCCAACAGACATTTCAGTGCATGCTTTCTTAGGTCTACTCCCACGTGTAAGGGACTCAGACACGGGAGAGCCTGGGGACTTAGTGGCTGGCCCTGGGCAGTCTCATAATCTCCCTTGCCTGGCACTGACCTCTCTTGGGTATCTCAGCCCTCTAGTCCCCTCCACTCTAGTTCTTCCCAGGAGATACCACAGCTGGCTAGAAATCCTGGGAAAATGTGAATCCTAGTGTGGACCCCCAGGAACCTAGAAACAAATGGGTGATCTGTCTTGGAATCAGGTTGCTCCTATAAAATTGGGATTTCCTGCAGAAGTTTTGAAAACGACCACTTCTTTCTGAAATTCACTTTAAGTCAGTTCTACTTTTTCTGCATCTGTTTGAGTAGTCAGGATGATGAGGTGAAGGGTTTAAGAGTCTGATTTAAGGTAAAGGCTTCTGAAGTCAACACTGTGGGCTACCCACACACATCCACATCTCTGTCCTCTTTCTTGGTGGCAGACCTCAATTTTCCCTGGGAGACATCTTCCGCCTCATGGTTATGTGCTCAGAGAAGGTGACTCTACACCCAGTTTAAGGGGAGATTGTTTTGAACCATGAACTTTATCAATTCTTCTGGTCCATGATTTGCTTAGAAAGGGTCATGTGACATGATTCTGACCAATGAGATTAGAAGAAAAGTTTTTTTGGAAAGGAGAAAATCAATGGGCTTTGGGAATTTCATCTTATGTATTAAAATTAAACACAGGTAGTTCTACTTTGCTGCCTCTGAACGTCAGTGAATACAGATCCAGTGCTGGGAATGGCTGCAGCCATCCTGACACCATGAGGACAGCCAGCCCATACACTGAAGATGTCAGAAGGGAAATATACAAGGAATCTGGGGCTTAGATGATGTCACTGAACTCTTGAGATAACCAACTCTGGGTCTGCCCAACTCCAGGACTTATAGTTCTATAAGCAAAAAAATCACCCTTCACTTGAGATTCCAACTACCTGCAGCTACAAATCCTCAACTGATAAGCTCCATCAGATACCATAACCAGCCTTGATGGCACAAAATATCTAGGGCTACCCACAAGAGCTGCTCTGTGAGAGAAACTGCTCCATCACTTTTGTGCCAATAGATTGCAAGCAGCTTGAAACCTGCCTGGATTGGCCCTGGCTGGGGGAATGGAAGGATGACCAACTTGGCTCAGCTTCTGGTTTAACAACTGCCACCAGGGAGCCAAGGCCATTCCAGACAGGAGAGTGTGGCACACCTTGAAAGTAGTTTGGAGTAAGAGCTGAGAACATCATCACACATTAAGCCCTTTACCAGGACTCATTCAAAAGAAGTGATTAGCATAATATTAACTGCTACCATTCATGGAATGTTTGTTTTATGCTAGACAATGAATTAAGCACTTTACAGAGTCATTTCCTTTAATTATCTCTGGAAGACTATGAGGTTCATCCTGCCGGCACTGCTGCCTGCCTTCAGTAGACAGACGGACAGACAGACAGACGGATAGATGGATACTCACAGTAACAGCGGCCATCAATCGAGGGCTGAGTCTGGAACTAAACACATTAGGCAGATGTTCTATCTGCATCTCCCAATAGATATTATGGGATAGGGGTCATTTGTGTCATCCCCCTCATCTCACAGATGTGGAAACTGGCTGGAGATGCTGGGTGTCTGGCCAGGGTAACAGCCATGAAGCAGAATGAGAACTGAATCCAGGCAGGCTGACTGCAGAACCCGTGTGCCTACCCTGAGGCAGTCCAGCAGAGCCCAGAGATGGGGCCTCGAACTTGGCAGATGTTCCAGAATATCTGGGAAATCAAAGAACTCATAATTGCTGGAGGGTCCCCACTATGGTGGCTCAGAAAGATGGGGTGAAGCCTCCCCAAACCAGAGCCTCTCAAAGGTGATGCACACACCACTTACCTAGGGCACCTGTTACATTTCAGAAAATGTAGCCATCTGCCCCATGAAGTGAATATCTCTGGTCCTCTGCCAGCATGTGGTGCCAGGAGGGGCAGAGCCACACTGACTGGTTGCAGCGTGACCCCAGGTGTGCCTGAGGCCTAAGTGCAGCGTGGGGTCCAATCTGTCACATTTCAGAACACCTTTCAGTAGCCATGACCTCCCTGATGTCCAAGAGGATCCATATAAATCACAGAATATTGAGACAGTTGATGGGTCCGTGGATACCTGCATGGCAGGAATGAGGCAGGGTCCCAGGATGCAGCTCACAGCTCACACCTCCTCCTAACTGAGTGATCCCTCCTGCTTCCTTGCATCCCCACGGGGCAGAACCTCCGTGCTCCCTGTGTGCTCCCAAGCTTGGATTGAGGGGTGCCCTGCTACAGATCCTCCCCAAAGTGACTTGAGGGAAAAGGGGGCCATTCTGAGAGCTTGGCCCTTCTTTGCGACCTCACCCCCCTCTGATTCCAAGATGCAAACAGCTGGAGAGAGAGTAGAGTTACCTCTGCCAGGAAAGTCACGCTGGTACCAGCTATGACATGAGCTACCTGGAAACCTCTGCTGTGTTGGCCCATCAAGATTCTAGAGCTGATTTAGTGACTGAAAGCTGGCTATTATGAGTCTTGTATACCATCCCCCAAGCTTCCCTGGTGCCTTGGTGGTAAAGAATCCACCTGCCATTGCAGGAAACACAGTTCCATCCCATGGTCGCGAAGATACCCTGGAGAAGGAAATGGCAACCCCCTGCAGTATTCCTACCTGACAAATCCCATGGACAGAGGAGCCTGGTGGGCTACAGTCCACGGGGTCACAAAGAGTTGGACACAATTTAGAGACTAAACAGCAGCAATACCACCATTCCCCATGACCACCACCTCGAGAAGCCACAGTGCACGGCGAGCAGCCGGTTGTCAGGAAAGTGGGACCGTGAGCCTGCACATGCGCGATTCCCTCTCGTTTTGGGGCTTGGTTCTCAGGGGTCTTTTCAGGCCCCTTCTCTTTCTGACTCTGTTTCACAGCGTGCATCTGCCTGCAGTCGTCCTAATCTTTTGACATCAAGAACAATGCCTCTGCAAGGTCAGCATCAGGTAAGCGTCAAGTTTATTTAAAGTCTAAGTGCCCCTGGAAGGTGTATATAATTATACTCCCGCTGCAAAATGAGGCAAAGATTAAAGGGTGGGCTGGGGTTCACTGCACGGTAACTGTTTTGGGAGGTGTTTTAGNTGCCTCTGCAAGGTCAGCATCAGGGAAGCGTCAAGTTTATTTAAAGTCTAAGTGCCCCTGGAAGGTGTATATAATTATACTCCCGCTGCAAAATGAGGCAAAGATTAAAGGGTGGGCTGGGGTTCACTGCACGGTAACTGTTTTGGGAGGTGTTTTAGGATCCTGAGGCTGCTGTAACCAGTGGCCACAATCTGGGCGGTTGAAAGTGATAGAAACTTGCCTCCCACCGTTCCGGAGGCCAGAAGTCTGAGATCACGGCACTGTGAACATTGGTTCTTTCTGGAAGGTCTGAGGAAGAATCTGTTCCATACCTTCTTCCAGCTCCTGGAGGCTGCCAGCCACCCTCAGCATTCCTGGACTTGTAGGTGCATTGCTCTAGTCCTTGCCTCTGTCTTCACCCAGCCGTCTCCTCTGTGTGTCTTCTTGTCTTCGCTTCCGTAATAAGAACACTTGTCATGGCACTTAAGGTCTAGCCTAATCAGGATGATCTCATCTCCAGATCAGTTATTACATCCGAAAGATCCTTTTTCCAAATAAGTTCCCAGTCACAGCTCCTGGGTGGATATCTCTTTTAGAGGGCCACCATTGGACCCTGTAAGAGCAGGCAGTGAGAAGAAGCATGTTCCCAGAGGAATTATGGAGCTATTGACTGACCTCAGAGCTCCCTGGCTTCCCTGGTGGCTCAGACAGGAAAGCATCTGCCTGCAGTGTGAGACACCCGGAATCAATCCCTGGGTTGGGAAGATCCTCTGGAGAAGGAAATGGCAACCCACTCCAGTACTCTTGCCTGGAGAATTCCATGGACAGAGGCACCTGGTATGCTACAGTCCATGGGATTGCAAAGAGTCGGACACAACTGAGCAACTTCACTTTCAGAGTTCCCTACACTGGGGGGACTTCAGGTGACTCCTGCCCACTTCAGGTAAGCATCTGCTGTTCAAGTTACACTGACTTAGTGCGGCCAGGGCAGTCACCCTCCTGTAAGGCTCTGGCAGGGCCTCACCTGTTTTGAGGGATGCTCAGCCCAGCACGTGGCTGAGATGGTCTGTCTCTAGGTTTAAAGAAGCCTAACTGTTGTTGTTGTTCAGTCTCTCAGTCTGACTATTTTGTGACTCCATGGACTATAGCCCGCCAGGCTCCTCTGTCCATGGGATTCTCCAGGAAAGAATACTGGAGTGGCTTGCCACTCTTCCCTACACAGGGATCAAACCCACATCTCCTACTTTGCAGGCCGATTCTTTACCACTAGATATCAGGGAAGCCCCAAGGAGCCTAATGCAGAACGCCACTGTTTGAAGGAAAGGCAGACAATGTATTTCCCTAGTTGGGGAAGGAGGGCCAGCCACCCTGATCCTCAGGGCTACCAAACACCTGGGACTTTTGCTAAGAAGCTTTTTGGCCAAATAGGTGGCACTAGTGGTAAAGAACATGCCTGCCAATGCAGGAGACGTCGAGAAGATCCCCTGGAGGAGGAAATAGCAACCCTGCTCCTGTATTCTTGCCTGAAAAGTTCCACGGACAGAGGAGCCTGGCAGGCCACAGTCCAGGGAGTCTCAAAGAGTTGGACTTGACTGTGACTGAGAACACATGTAGCTAAACCCCCAAGTGCAGAAGTCAAGTAGGACTCACACACTGTATGCCTCAGGGTGCTGGCTCTCAGTTCCCCTAGGAAACTGAAAAGGAGTGGACCTCAAGGTCTCACTGTGAGTTTTGCTAATGGAACTCTATATACACCTACGAGATGCCGCTGAGGCACTGTGATGCTTACAAAAGAGTAGAAGGAGCAGGCGGCCATGTGCTCTTGACTGAATCTGATGCTCTTTTAATATTTGAATGTCAGGCAGGGACTTCCCTGTTCACCGTCCTAGTTAATAAATCCCCGTGTCCTGTGGCTTTCTGACCATCTGAGCCTCTTGCTGTGTTGGTAACTCATTCAGTCCTCACAATGGTGGGTCCAGGGCAAAGGGGAGCTGCTGCTGGTGACTTGCGGCCCCTTAGCTGGTCATAGAAGCATCAGCTGCACTGAGGCCATCTCCATGGTCCAAGTGGCTGGGATCAACCAGAGTGTGCATCTTGCTTGAAGATGGGGGCAGAGTGGGAAGGGAGAGCAGTCGTGTGGGCAGGAAGTTTCTGCTGATGGCTTGAGGTTAGGATGGGCCACCAAGGTATCGCTGATGTCGGCAGGCTCCAGAGCCCAGTATCATGAAGGCAAAAGAAGAACAGCCACTGAGCACCCTCTGAAGTTTGCTGACGTCCCAGCTCCCTCAGGTGCAGAGAAATCTGGGGTAGTAACAACAGCCACCTCTTATTATGGCCTTATTATGTCATGAGCTCACTAAACACTTTGTGCTTTTATTTCGCTTCATCTTGGCAGCAGTTCCACAGCTGGTATCTTAGTCAGGCCTCTCTCTAGGATGAGAAACAAAGTAGGTCAAGTTCAGGTACGGATGCTACCAGAGAACTGGAGAAAGAACCACGGAAACTAGGCAATGCCCTAGAGCCCAGGGGCCAGAAAGGACTGGGTCACCATCAACACACACCCCCATTTCTGCTCCCACTGCCTGTCGACTTTCTTCTCTTTCAGAGTGGAGAGTTCTTACGTGCAGTGAAAAAGCAGGCAACTTTGGATTCCATCGCAAAGTTTCTACAATTGTCCTTTAAGAGTAGATTTTGGAGAAAGATACTCTGTTGTCCTACTCGCATTTGGGGCTCGGTCCTGGGCCAATCCCCTGGCCAGTCACCCATCTAGGACACGCGTCCACTAATGCAAGTGAGGCTGTTGGTGCAAGAAGTAGAGGGAGGTACTGGAAAAATACACAGCACAGGTAGGTATTACCATCAGCCTGGAGAGATGAGGCACCGAGCCTTGGAGGGGTCACATGGCTTGCACAGGAACTTGAACCCAGGTGTGCCTGACTCCACACCTTGGCTTTCACCCCACCGTGCTGGTCTTTGGTCAATGCCCGCTACTGTCTCCCAGACACAGGCTCCTGGGAAAGCCTGTTTGGAAATGGACGGATGAGCACAGGGGTGATGTTTAAAGCAGTGAACAACTGGTATGGCTTTGGAGTTGCATTCATTGTCTAGGGCTTCGGTAATAAATCGCCAACACCTTATTGGCTTCAAACAGCGCAAACTTATTATTTAATGGTTTTAGAGGTCAGATATCCCAGGATTGGTCTGGCTGGGCTGAAACCCAGGTGTTGGCAGGACTGCCTTCCTTCCACAGACTCCAGAAGTTGGCCTTTTTTGTTGGACTTCTCTGTGGACTCTGCCCCTTCCCGGCTTCTGGAGGACACCCACGTGCCTTGGCTCCTGGATCTTTCCTCCAATCAGTCTGATGTCTGCTTTAGTCCTCACCCCTCCTTCTCTAACGCCACCCTTTCTGTTTATGACTAAATGGGGCCACCAGATTAGTGCAGAATCCTCTCCAAGGATGGTGGCATAGTCACGGTTCTGGGGATTAGGAAGCGGCCATCTTTGGGGCCATTATTCCGCCCACCACAGGCACTGACCAATCAGAGGACGTCTTTGCTGCGGGGATGTGGATTGGGAGCCTCTGCTAGGCAGGATGCTCCCTGGATCCTTGGCCTTGTTGTATCCTGGGGAGGTCTCGGGGCAGTGATCCAGCAAGGAGGATAGGGAGCTTTGGCCAGTGGCTTTTGGCCAACCGGCATAGCAGTGCTGGGTTGGCCAAAAAGTTCGGTCAGATTTTTTGTAAGATGTTATAGGCCAAACGACCATTCTGGCCAATGCAATATTTAGCAGTAGGGAGTGGTATGTTGAGACCACTGAGGGTCAGGCTGGGTGACAGCTGAATTGCAGGGGTGTCTGTGGAATACAGCCACAAGGGGAAGCCCTAGAATCTTCAGGAAGGAGAGTGGTGCTGAGTCTGGGGCAAGCTTGACACTGCTTCCCCTGGAAGCGGGAGAGACCAGACCAGGCTACCCCAGGGCTCAGGGGGAGGAGGTTAGATGAGGCCAGTCACGGTTCAGGTTCAGTCCAGGTGGCCAGATCTGGGTGAGGGGCGTGGGAGAGGGAGCTGAGAGCAAGGTGGGTCTGGATGGGAGCAGGGCCCACTCTCCAGACCTTTGGGGGCCTTTCGAGACCGGGACTCGTGGGGCCGGGGCAGCTTAGTTACTTAATGAACAGAGGGGCCCACGGGTGAAAAACAGGCCAGTGAAAAATGTCCTGAGAATGAGCAGCTTCTGGAAGGACGTTGATAGTGACCTTGCATCCATCTGCCCGGCCGGTCAGACCCACTGAGATCCATCCAGTTAACGACAGCCTGTCCCCAGGGCAGCCGGTCGGCAGCTGCCAGGAGAGGCTCAGCTCCCTGTGAGCAGGGGTTGATTCCACTGAAGGCTTGGGCTGGGCGCCTCTCTCTGGCCACCCCCGATTGGTCTGAGGTCCAGGGACTGAGGCAGAGCCTGCCACACAGGCGGACAATCCCTGCAGCCACACAGGCCTCGTGTTTAGAGGGGCCCTCCAGCAGTGTCCCCCAAAGACCCACGTCCTCACCGCCAGGACCCAGGACCGTGACCTTATATAGAAGCAGCGTTTTTGCAGAGGTGACCAAGTTAGAGATCTTGCGATGAAACCATCCTTGACTTAGGACTGAGGTTCTTATAAGACACAGGGGAGGGAGACTGACATGCAGAGACAGAGAGAGAAGGAGGCCACGTGAGGATGGAGACGGAGACTGGAGTGGTGCAGTCCCAAGCTGAGAACCAGCCAACACGAGGAGATGGGAGAGAAGCGTGGGCCAACCATACCACTGACACTTCGATTTCAGATGACTCCTGGCCCCCAGAGCTCTGAGGGCATCCGGTTTCGGATGTTTCCCACCCCTTGGTTTGTGGTCATCTGTGACATCAGCCCTTGGAGACTAATGCAGGTCCCATGCTGCTCCAGTGTTCCCAGGGATTACTGTTACTGCCTCGACGCTCCTACTGCATTGGAACCAGGACTCCACGTGTTCACTTGCTCTAGGTCCCGCAGCTGAAATAACTGGCCCTGGGCTGAGGTTTCCTCCATCAGCAATCACACTACCCCTCCCCTAGACCCGCTCATCAGGATCTCTTCCTGGCAGTGAAGCGTCTCCAGGCATCTGGGCGGGCCTTCGATAACCTGCCTCAGCTCAACAGACCCTTTTACACTCTTCCAAACAGGAGGAGTGCATGCGTGCTAAGTCACGTCAGTCATATCCGACTCTTTGCAACCCCATGGACTGTTGCCCACCAGGCTCCTCTGTCCATGGGATCCTCCAGGCAAGAATCCTGAAGTGGGTTGCCGTGCCCTCCTCCAAGGGATCTTTCTGACCCAGGGGTTTAACCTGCGTTGTGTCTTAAGGTTTTCCTTCCTTGGAGCCGTCTGAGTGTCTGCCCCGGGGGTCATCTGGAGGAGACCACAGCTCTCCTGGTTTCTGATGGTTCACCAGGCTGAGCTGCACACACAGCCCACCATGGAGAGACGGCCTTTGTCTCTGCCCTCCAGACCCATTGCCCAAGGCTGGGGGAAACAGCCTGCACTGGGCTGTGTGCTGAGCTTCTAGGGTCTCCTGGGCACATGCTGTTCCTCCTAAGAGGCCCAAAGAGTGTTTTCTCATGGTGTTTATTGTTGACGTTGTTGTTTACATAAAAGGGACAGATGCTCTATTTTCTTCCTGTGAGAGCACTAGGAAATTTCTATACGAGTTTTCAAAATGACCAATCTCCCGCTCATCTGAACTGGGTTGCAGAGAGTGGTGGCTTGTCCTGAGTTCCATCCAGGGAAAGGCCATGCGCAGTGGTCTTTGTTTTGAAAACTGACACCTCCGGCTCTGCCTGCCTCGGTCACGTGTGGAACTCGAGGTGAAGCTGTGCTGTCCTCCAGAGAAGTCCCAGGCAACCTGGGAGTCACAGGTAGGTGGCATCTGGCCCAACCTGGGAGATCTGGTTTAGTCCATCTGATCCCCTGTGCGTGTCAAGGCAGCCACACAGAGAACCACCCTCCCCAGCCACAAGCCGGGCAGTCTGGGGAAGCTCAGACGACCGTGGTGCCATGTGGGCGCTGTACTGGGTTTCTTCCGCAAAACTGTACTCTTGCGAAACCCAAAGCTAAAGGAGAACCGGAAGATGAAATATTTTCCTCTGGGCCCATGACTTCATGGCTAGTCATGAAGTCTCCTGGGTTAACATCTTTCCAGGGGGGTGGGAGTGGGTGGGTAATGGAACAGTTTTCGAAGGCTGGGCCACTCAGGTGGGCGCAGCAGTGACTCCATGAGACGGTTTCTGAAGTAAAGGCCCACAGAGACCCCTGGACTGAATTTATCCTGAATTCAGAGTCTCTGTTGTCCTGTACAGACATAAACATCCAAAGCGTGGAGGTGTTCACGAACAGTGACTGCAAGTTGGTGTCGGAGAATGAGGTCTTAGGATAAAGCTAGGCTGAATTAGCCCAAGGAGTCTTCCAGCTCTGAAATTCCACCTCTGTGTAGTCATAGAGACTCATTAAGTCAGCCTGTCCACCTTGGGGCAAATTGATCAACACAGGGCTTTGGGTTCTAACTTCCATGGCAACCCAGTTTACCTGTGAGCTGTAAAAATAAAATAAGCATACCCTCTAATGTTGGCACCCGAAGGACTTCTGCCTCATGTGGCGCAGAGGATTGCTCAGTCTCCAGACCATCAATTATGCGCCCTGATCCCAGAATGTAATCAATACTTATTAGGGCAAGTGTCTGCCCGCAGCCCGCTGAACCTAGCGAGTAAAGTGTTTATGACCTGACAAACCTGTTCTAACTATTCTCTTTCATCACTCTTTTACAGCCTGCCAGCAATGGCTCGAATCTAAAGCTAATCTCTTCTGAATACAACTTGCAGAATCTATGTTTCAAGAAGCCCGAGAGAGTTACTTCAAAACTACCATTTAAAATTCATGTGCGAATATACACATTCTGTCCCCATGGTTCATTTTTAACTGTCTAGGTAAATGCCTGTGCCATCTACCTTAGGCACAGAAACCAGCTCAGGTTCTGAGGGGAGCCAGGGTGGTGAATGACCAGTGTTTGTTTGTTTTTTTTTCCTAAAGGAACGAAAAGATCCTGATGCTGGGAAATGTTGAGGGCAGGAGGAGAAGGGAGTGACAGAGGATGAGATGGTTGGATGGCATCACTGCCTCAATGGACATGAGTTTGAGCAAGCTCCAGGAGGTGGTGAAGGACAAGGAAGCCTGGTGTGCTGCAGTCCATGAAGTCACAAAGAGTTGGACATGACTGAGCAACTGAGCAACTTCAGGAAGGAGCCAGGACAGACAGATCTTTGATGTAGTTCCCTCAGGATGCCCAGAGCCTTGTTCACGCTCCCCCGCCATCACCCCTTGCCCACATCTCACAAAGGTCCTTTGTCCTACTCTCCCTCCCCGCAAGTCCAGGGTTCCTCATCGGCAGACTCTCCTTGTTTCTGTAGCCCCGATATAACCTCAGAGTTTGGCAAAATGGAGGCACTGACTCCATTTAATTGCTCTCAGATGAAGTTCAGAATCACGGAGGTTTTATAAAAAATGTGTAGCTCGAACATGGAAAGGTGGGTATAGAGGCAAGCTCCAGTTCAGTGTCTGCAAAACATCCCCACTAAGGGTCTCCTTGGATGCTTGTTAAGCGCACAGATTAGCAGGTCCTCACAGTTGGTCTGGGAGGACCTGCAGGAGTAGACAGTGAAAGGCTGTGGACTTGAATTGAACTGGGACAAAGACAAGGGACCTGCCTGAAGGGCACAGTGGGTTACAGCCCTAGTGAGACAGCGGAGTGGGACGGCACGAGTCTGAGGATGGTCCAGGAGCCTGAGGTCTCCCCAAGCCCCGGATGACATGAATGTCCCCATGAGAACTGCTGCCCATCAAACGGTGACCTGCGGGTGAGAAATGAGGGGACTTGGCTCTTTGCTTCCTTGTATCTTTCACATGGTTGGTTGACAGCAGACAGTTCCCAGGGCTTCAGAGAAGATAAGAAGTGATCAGGATGCTTGCCTTGGTGATGTCAGGTTAAACACGGAATGAACCAGAGCACACCAAGTTACCTCCCTCTGCACGCTCTAGGTAGATGATTAGATGTGCGTTTCCCACCACAGTTTGAAGCTGAAAGAAATGCCGAGGACACTGGCTCAGCCTCATGGTATTGGTGACTTCCCACTTCTCCTGGGATAAAGACTGAACTTGACCCTCAGGGCCTGGAGGCGCCCAGCCTTGCCCACTCTGCACCTGCTCCTTGATCTCTGCTCATCACACAGCCTGTTCTTGGCGTAGTGTCTTGAATCCCTGGCTCCCTCCTTCCCCAGGGCCTTTGCACATGCTGTCACCACTGTCCACCGAGCCCTTCTTCCTTCTCCGCATGTCTCTCCAGCTCTCTGACAACCTTGACCCACAGAAGGCCTCCTGATGGTCAAGACTCAAGTGCCCTCATGACACTGGTACCCTCTTTCTCAGCACTGAATTCAGCCGCAATCTCCTGCTGCTGGTGGGGCTGTTTGGCGGGTGTCTCTCTGGCAGACCAGGGAGAGCCGCATGATGGGAACATTGCTTTATCCTCTTATCCCCTTAGCTTCCTGGCTGCTCCTAACTCTCAACAGGTCCTGGTTTTGTCCATGACTAAGGTCTCTCATGGCAGAAAGTGAAGAGGGACTAAAAAGCCTCTTGATGAAAGTGAAAGAGGACAGTGAAAACATTGGCTTAAAGCTCAACATTCAGAAAACTAAGATCATGGTCCCATCACTTCATGGGAAGTAGATGGAGAAACAGTGGAAACAGTGTCAGATTTTATTTTGGGGGACTCCAAAATCACTGCAGATGGTGATTGCAGCCATGAAATTAAAAGACTCTTACTCCTTGGAAAGAAAGTTATTACCAACCTAGATAGGATATTTAAAAGCAGAGATATTACTATGCCAACAAAGGTTCATCTAGTCAAGGCTATGGTTTTTCCAGTGGCCATGTATGGATGTGAGAGTTGGACTGTGAAGAAAGCTGAATGCTGAAGAATTGATGCTTTTGAACTGTGGTGTCGGAGAAGACTCTTAAGAGTCCCTTGAACTGTGAGGAGATCCAACTAGTCCATCCTAAAGGAGATCAGTCCTGGGTGTTCACTGGAAGGACTGATGCTGAAGCTGAAACTCCAATACTTTGGCCACCTGATGCGAAGAGTTGACTCATTGGAAAAGACCCTGATGCTGGGAGGGATTAGGGGCAGGAGGAGGAGGAGTTGACAGAGGATGAGATGGCTGGATGGCATCACCGACTTTATGCACATGAGTTTGAGTGAACTCCAGGAGTTGATGATGGACAGGGAGGCCTGGCATGCTGCTATTCATGGGGTCACAAAGAGTCGGACACGACTGAGCAACTGAACTGAACTGAAGATCCCTGAGGCCACAAGTGAGGAAACATGCTGCTGCTGCTGCTAAGTTGCTTCAGTCATGTCTGACTCTGTGTGACCCCATAGACGGCCTCCCACCAGGCTCCCCCATCCCTGGGATTCTCCAGGCAAGAACACTGGAGTGGGTTGCCATTTCCTTCTCCAGTGTATGAAAGTGAAAAGTGAAAGTGAAGTCTCTCAGTCCCAGCTAGGACAGCTCCCTGCGTCTCTCTCAGCCATGGCAGGTGTCCTCCAGCCCTGAGGGCAGGCTTGGCCGCATGCTGGCAGGACAGAAGGCTGGGCATTGGCAGGGGGGTGGCAGCAAGGAGCCACTGTCACCAAGTGGCAGCTCTGGGAATCAGGGGATGAGCCATATGGCCTTTCCAAGCCCATGGCAAGACTGAGCACATGGGGCAGCCTGCTCGCCGCCCTTCCCCTCTGACCCTTCCTCCCTGTCCAATGTCCACCCCTCTCCCATTCACAGGGCTTCCTAGAATCACACCTAAAATAAACTACTCACACTCATAACCTTGAGAGTCCAAAGTAGCCCAGAGAAAGGAGAGCAGTAGCTCGCCCAAGGTCACACAGTGAGCGAGTGTGTGACCAGCATCTGGATCCAGGATCTTCCTCCTCATGCCCGCCAGCTGGCTTCAGCTCTGCTGGGCAGTGATGGTACCACATCCTTGAGATAAGAGGTCACCTCTGGGCGATGGGACAACGCTCCCCCCGTGAGATGTCCCTGCCACCGTCCCCAAGTCCTGTGACTCTGTTGTATTATGTTGGGGAAGGGGTGGGGACTTAAAGTTACTCATCGACTGACTTTCTTTTCTTTTTATTTAAGTGGCTATGTCAGGTCCTAGGTGTGGCACGCAGGACCCTGCAGTGCAGAACACAGTCTCTCTCTTTGTAGCACTCTTTGTGGGCTTGAGCTCAGTTGCTCCACAGCATGTAAGATCTTAGTTCCTGGACCAGGGATTGAACCTCCATCCCTTGAGACTGCAAGGCAGATTCTTAACCCTTGGGTCACTGAGGAAGTCCCCGACTGACTTTAAAATGGAGAGTGTATCCCTGGTGGCCCAAGATCGTCACAGGGACCTTCTGAAAGGGAGAAGAAGGCAGGATAGAAAAGTCAGACAGAGCCAAAGAGATTAACATCGCTGGCTTTGAAAATGGAGGAGGGGGCCATCAGCTGAAGAATCTGGGAGGTGTCTAAGAGCTGAAAAAGAAAAGAAAACAGATTCTCTCCCTTGGAGCCTCCAGAAAGAAACTCAGCCAAGCCATCACCTGGTATCTGGCCCAGTGAGGCCAGGTCTGACTTTTAACCTACAGAACTGTGAAATAACTGATGCGTGCTGTTTAAGTCACTATGGTTGAAGTGATTTACAGCAGCAATAGGAATCTAACACAAGCACTTAAAGAAGTTAGCCCCTCATCCCTGTGCTTTATGGATAAGGTTCAGGTTCCTTTTTATTATTGTGTGTGTGTGTGTGTTAGTCGCTCAGTTGTGACCAACACTTCGTGACCCCATGGACTGCAGCTCATCCATGGGATTTCTCAGGCAAGAATACTGGAGTGGGTTGCCATTCTCTCCTCCAGGGGATCTTTCCAACCCAGGGCTTGAACCTGAGTCTCTTGCATCGCAGGTAGATTCTTTACTGCTGAGCCACCAGGGAAGCCAAATTGTTAGGTCACAGTAATAAAAAGACAATTAACCATCTGCCTTCAATGTGGGAGACCCAGGTTCGATCCCTCAATCGGGAAGATCCCCTGGAGAAGGAACTGGAAACCCACTCCAGTATTCTTGCCTGAAGAGTCCCACGGTCCAAGGAGCCTGGCGGGCTGCCGTCCACAGGTTTGCAGAGAGCTGGTCACAACTGAGTGACTGAACAACAAAAATAACATATGAATCACGTCACAGAAAGTCTTGAAGATGTATGTGGCCCTGGGTGGGCTAATTCTGTCCTGAAAGCATGCACCTTGAACATTTAAGCATTTCCAGGCCAGGCCTTGGGACATTTTGCAGATACACGGGGAGGAGAGCTGCGTGTGGTCATCTGAGGGCTGAATTTGCATGGATCCGGTTGGGCGAGCTTTCTGTATCACTTCTGTCTGCTCTGCACACTGTCATGGAAACCACAGAGACAGAGACGTCGCTGCCCTGATAACATCAGATCTCAACTGCAAGGTGAAAATGCTTGCAAACCACGAGCCTTCTGTGCTGGGGAATGGCTCCCAACTGGGCCTCCGGCAGACATTCAGGGTGCAGTAAACAATTATGAGCAAGGGAAAGAAAAAGCAAGTGACTCCTCATCAAAGCACAGATTTTCAATCCTACTTAGGAAGACTCTTTCCTGGAGGACAGTGGCTAATGGGGACATGCAGTTGCCTAATCATTTGGGGACCTGAAAAGTGATGATGCCTTTTGAGTCGTAACCGTTAGGAATTTAATCCATGTGGAGAACCACTTACCTGCAAGAGGGACCTTAAGGAAAATTAGAGCACAGAGGATGAGCCCAGGGGTGTCTTCACAGGGAAACCCTGGGGTGGCATATTTAGGCCACTAGTTTCATGAAGCTGAGAAATGTGAGAATGCATGGAATCTCCCTCTCTGAGCTCCTCCCAGGAGGAGGAGAAGTCAGAGGTGGTTAGAGGCAAGTGTCACATGGAGAATAGGGTGAGAGAGAGTCAAAAGGGAGGAGTGGAAGAGTCTCACTGGGGTGTGAGGCTTAGAAATGAATTTCTTTCAAGGATGCGGGGGGGGGGGGGAGTTACAGAGTTTGGGACAGATCTGTACACACTGCTGTATTTTCAAAGGCTGGGGGAATTCCCCAGCAGCCCAGTGATTAGGAGTCTTTGCTTCCACTGCAGAGAGCACGGGTTGGATTCCAGGTTGGGGAAACTCAGATCCTGCAAGCCACCAGGTGCGGTCAAATAAAATAAATGGATGGCCAACAAGAAACTACTGCATAGTGCAGGGAACTCTGCTCAACACTCTTTGATGACCTAATCGGGAGACGAATTTGCAAAAGAATAGACCCATGTATACATTTGAGGATTCCCCAATGGCTCAGTGGGTGAGGAATCTGCCTGCAATGCAGGAGACACACGAGACTTGGATTCAATCCCTAGGTAGATCCCCTGGAGAAGGAAGTGGCAAGACACTCCAGTATTCTTGCCTGAAAAATCCCGTGGACAAAGGAGCCCGGTGGGCTACAGTCCAAAGGGTCACAAAGAGTCAGACACGGCTGAGCAATTAAGCACATATGTTTGATGGAGTCACTTTGGTGTACATCTGAAACTAACACAACAGTTTAATCAACTACTCCAATATAAAATTAAAAGTTAAAAAAGAAATGCACGCCATTCAATTCAGTAGAATTTGAATGACCAACCACTGTTTTCTAGACAAAATTGAAGAATGAACCAGGCACAAGCCCTGATGCCCTGATGACCTGGAAGAAACTACAGACAGAAAAAGATGATGTCAAAAGAGCAGCCTCTGACTGTGGACGGAGGTGCAGAAGGAATTCAGAGAACAGCCTTGCTAGATCTGGGTACCGGGAAAGCTCTCTGCAGCAGTGCCCTTGGAGTCTCTGGCTGGTGAAAGCCACCAATCCACAGCTGTTATCTAGCTGGCATGCTCACCTCTGCCATGTGTCTCTTCCTCTATTATTCACTCTGTTCCATTCTTGAAGCCNAGAGAACAGCCTTGCTAGATCTGGGTACCGGGAAAGCTCTCTGCAGCAGTGCCCTTGGAGTCTCTGGCTGGTGAAAGCCACCAATCCACAGCTGTTATCTAGCTGGCATGCTCACCTCTGCCATGTGTCTCTTCCTCTATTATTCACTCTGTTCCATTCTTGAAGCCTATTTCTCATTTCACCTTGGGCAATGAGTCTCCCTTTCATCTCTCTGGGTCAATGGGCTACAAGTGATCTGTCAATAAAGTTCTCATGCCCGACCTTTGGGCATCCAGGGTGATGCCTGGGCAGTGTTCTCAGGGAGGAAGATTAGGTTGAGTCAGGCAGTGGTCTCAGAGACAGGACCAGAAGGACCAGTTGGAAACGGCAACCATCCAGAGGTGTGAACCAGGGACAGGAGAAGTGGTGGACTCCCCGGAAGGCTGCCTGCAGAGGGTCAGAGGGTGGGAAGTGGGAAGGGGCCGACCGAGCAGAAGAGGGCTCCGTGATCTATGAGAAGGCCACTGTTAAAAGACCTCTCTTTTGTGGGGGCTGCAGGTGAGGGTCTTACTGTGGTCACACATTCAGCTGAAGCTCATCCCTATGTGTATGTGTGCGATCGTGTCCGATTCTGCGATTTCCATTTCCAAACCTTAACGAGTCTGCCTGCAATGCGGAAACCTGGGTTCAATCCCTGAGTTGGGAAGACCCCCAGGAGAAGGGAATGGCAACCCACTCTGGTATTCTTGCCTGGAGAATCTCACAGACAGAGGAATCTGGCAGGCTCATGGGGTCGCCAAAAGAGTCAGACACGAATAAGCAACTAATACACACACACAGCTGCCAGGCTCCTCTGCCCACGAAATTTTCCAGGGAAGAAGACTGGAGTGGGTTGCCATTTCCTTCTCCAAGGGATCTTCCCAACCCAGTGATTGAACCCGGGTGTCTTGTGTCTCTTGCATTGGCAGGAGGCTTCTTTACTAGGCCCTAAGGGTATCACAGTCTGTACTAGTCTCCTCAGACTGCCACGACTCTAAAACAGGGGACTTAAATAGCAGAATTTATTTCTCACTGTCCTGGAGGCTAAAGTCCCAGATTGGGGTGCTGGCTTGGTGAGATCCTGGACAGAGGCTCCTGGACTACTGACTTCTCCCTGCATCCTCACAAGGTGGGGAGAGACCACAAGCCCGCTGATGTCTCTTCTTATAAGGGCACGTATCCTATCAGGGGGCCCACCCTCATGACTTCATCTAGAACGAATCACCTCCCAGATATCCTAGGTCAGCTCTCATCATGTGGTGGGGGGGTGAGGGCTTCTGCNTCACAAGGTGGGGAGAGACCACAAGCCCGCTGATGTCTCTTCTTATAAGGGCACGTATCCTATCAGGGGGCCCACCCTCATGACTTCATCTAGAACGAATCACCTCCCAGATATCCTAGGTCAGCTCTCATCATGTGGTGGGGGGGTGAGGGCTTCTGCATACAGATTTCAGGGGACACAGTTCAGTCCACAGCACAGTCCAAAGTAGTCAAGGTGAAGGGCTGAAGCTGCAAACGTTCTAACCACCAATTTGGGGGAGGACGTAGTATCGTAGGCTTGTGGTCCAATGGCCTCTTTGTGAAGATGGCTGGAGCAAGTCTGGGGTCTGTCTGAAGCAGGCCTTCTTGTTCCAGGCTGTACAACAGGATCTTGGAGAAGCTGGCTGGTAGCCAAGCCTGGGGGCGCTTCCCAAGTGACTCAGTGGTAAAGAATCTACCTGCCAGGGCAAGAGATGAAGGTTCAATTCCTAGGTCGAGAAGATCCCCTGGAGAAGGAAATGGCAGCCCACTCAAGTGTCCTTGCCTAAGAAACCTCATGGACAGAGGAGCCAGGCAGGCTACAGTCCAGGGGGGTCTCAAAGAGTCAGATGTGACTTAGCAACTAAACAGCCGCAGCAGGAGTAGCCAAGCCTGGGCCACAGGGTGAATTAACCAGAGTCAAGAATCCAGCCTTCAACCCCGCAGGCTCAGGAGCTCAGTCCCTTCAAGAACCCAGAACTGAGGAAACCATGATGCCAATGGACTCATTTGTAGGCGAAGTCACAGCCGTCAAGTGAATTGGTAACTCACGTGAACCTCACTAGTGAATTTCTCCGGTATTGCCTAGGGAGGAAGCAATCTAGGCAGGGTGTTTTCTGGACTTGTCCCTCAGAAATATTAATCCCTCTTTGAAGGCATAGTGACTTTTTACTGGCTTGTCCCTTGAGGTCACTGTGTTTCTGCTTTGACTCCTCAGTATTGATTTTCAAGTTTAAAATAGAAAAATCTTTTTTTTTTTTTTTTNTTTTATGGCTGCTGTCACCATCTGCAGTGATTTTGGAGGCCCCAGAAATAAAGTCTGACACTGTTTCCACTGTTTTCCCATCTATTTCCCATGAAGTGATGGGACCAGATGCCATGATCTTCGTTTTCTGAATGTTGAGTTTTAAGCCAACTTTTTCACTCTCCTCTTATACCCAATAGTGTTCCTTTAAGAATCTATCTGCCAATGCAGGGGACATGCTTAATGTTTAAATATGCATTCTAACTTAACAAATTGTGACATAAATCATTATCTTGACCCTCATAAATGATACAAGAACCTTAGAACACATGAATTCTAATCGCTTGTTAGTATCTTTATTTTTCTGTTCATGGAAAAGCATTTCATTTTAAATATAGCAATTGTACAAGTCAATCCCAAATTCCCAATTTATCCCTTATTTTTGTTAAAGAGAGTTTTAGTGAAATCTTATTTCTGTTGCTCCACAATTAGTCATTGCTATTGCTATTTCCAGACGATACTTGTATTAGTTATTTATTGTCACATAGCCAATGTCCCCTCAACACTCAAAGAAAGACAATCATACATGGGTATGAATATCACAAAGCTGACATCTTGAGGGGGGTGTGCCAAAGGCCACCCAGTTCAATATGTAAATAAAAACACTTGCTTAGAAATTCAATCCTCAACATTACATTTCAGTGCATCAATTAATAATCCCTCAGTGAAGGCCTGTGGATAGAAAATACTTTCTCTTTGCCATAAACTATCTTTATTTGGTCCTCACTCCTGAATGATACTTCATCTAACTTTATTTAAGCTGAGAGTTCTTCCTTAGCCTTTTGAATATCGAATTCCATTATCTTGGACTTCTGTTTTAGCTGCAGAGAAATCTGTTGCTATCCCACTGTTCCGACTTTATGGCTGTTTTAAAATGTTTTCTTTGTTATTGGTGCTCAGCAGTTTCACTGAGATTCATTTAGGCCTACGTTCATTTTTATTGATCCATTCAGGATGTTCTGTGAATTTCCAATTTGAGTAGAATTACCAGATAAAGTGCAGGAAGGCTAGTTGAATTTTAATGCTAGCTAAGCCAGTTCTTTGGAAAAGACCCTGATGATGGGAAAGATTGAGGACAGGAGGAGAAGGGAGTGACAGAGGATGAGATGGTTGGATGGCATCACTGACTGAATGGACACGAGTTCGAGCAAGTTCCAGGAGATGGTGAAGGACAGGGAGGCCTGGTGTGTTGCAGTCCATGGGGTCACAAAAACTCAAACGTGACTGAGTCAATGAACAACAACAATGACCCAATGTTTCTACTAAAATAAATTATTTCTCCTTATCTAAAAGTCAAATATAATCAGGAATCTAGTATGTTATTTGCCAACTCTGGCAATGTGAAATTTGAGAATTCTTGTATTTCATCTAATCTGGAAAATTCTTAGCTATAAGCTTTTCAGATACTGGCTTCCTTCTAACTTCTCTATTTCTTACTTCTGAATTCTTATCGAATCTATGTTTATATTAGTTTCGTAATATAAATATAATATAAAGTTATATATAATATAATATAAAGTTTCACAGGGCTTTCGTAAAAGCATCCCACACACTGGGTGCTTAAGACAACAGAAACTTATTCTCTTATAGCTCTGGAAGCAGAAACTCTGAAATAAAAAAGTCTGTAGGGCTACGTTCCCTCTGAAATTTCTAGAGAAGGATCCTTCCTGGCCTCTGGATCCATCTTGGCCTCAGGATCCTTCTGGCAGTTGTAGGCAATCCCTGGCTGGCTCACATCTCTCCAGACTCTGCCTCTGCGATCACATGACCGTCTTCCCTGTGTTGTTTAGTTGCTGTCGTGTCTGACCCTTCGTGACCCCATGGACTGTAGCCCACCAGCCTTCTCTGTCCATGGGATTTCTCAGGCGAGAATATTGGAATGAGTTGCCATTTCCTTCTCCGGGGAATTTTCTGACCTAGGGACTGAACCCGAATCTCCTGCATTGATTGGCAGGTGAATTCGTTACCACTGAGCTAGCAGGGAAGCCCTCACTCCCTGTATCTCTACAACTTAACATCTTTGTCATCCTAAGCCTTTCCTATGAGGACCCCAGACACTGAATGAGGGTCTATTCACACTCATATGAAACCACTTTAGCTGATTAAATTTGTAAAGACTCTATTTTCAAATAAGGCCACATTCTAAGGTTGCAGGTATAAACACGAATTTGTTGTTGTCGCAACCAATGCGACCTCATGGATTGCAGCACACCAGGCTTCCCTGACCTTCACTATCTCCTGGAGTTTGCTCAAACTCATGTCCATTGAGTCGGTGATGCCATCCAACCATCTCATCCTCTGTCACCCCCTTCTCCTCCTGCCCTCAATCTTTCTCAGCATCAGGGTCTTTTCTAATTAGTTGACATTTCACATCAGGTGATCAGAGTATTGTAATTTCACCTTCAGCATCAGTCCTTCCAATGAATATTCAGGGTTGATTCTCTGAATTTTGAGGGTCATTATTCAACCAGATGCCTTGTTAAACATTTGAGTAATTATTTTAAATGAAAGTTTTTTTTTATGAAACTTAACAATCAAAGGAAGATGTAGCCATAAATTAAGAATAGAGTGCTTAACCGAATTTATTCTTTAAATTTATACCCTATCCTTAATTTAAACTCTCCTTCTTGTTTTTGTTTCCTTTATCAACCTGCTTGTTCTGGTTTCTTAATATTAAATTTTATTTATTTGACTGTGTCGGGTCTTAATTGCTGCATGCAGAATCCTAGTTGCGTCATGAGGGATCTTTCTTTGTAGCACGTGGATTGTAGCTAAAGGGCTTGGTTGTTCCATGCCATGTGGGATCTTAGTTCCCTGACCAGGGGTAGACTCCATGTCTCCTTCATTGCAAGGCAGATTTTTAACCACTGGACCCCAGGGAAGTCCCTCTGCTTGTTCTATTTTCATCATGCTTTATTCCTCCTAATATCTTCTTTTCTACTTTTGTTGCTGTTTAGTCAGTCAGTCATGCCCGACTCTTTTGCAGCCCCGTGGACTGTAGCCCACCAGGCTATGTCATGCGAAAGCTGGAGTGGGTGGCCATTTCCAGGGGATCTTCCTGACCCAGGGATCAAACTCGCATCTTGTGCATTGACAGGCAGACTCTTTACCACTGAGCCACCAAGGAAGCCCACCCATTTCTTCTTTAAAAGGCCTTTTTCCCCTTAAGTATAGCTTGAACATATTAAATTTTTTGTCTTTTCAGATGATTCTATTAAGGACTTGAATTACTGTAGGTGTATTACCAACACAGGACCAATTTATATGTAGCAAGTTTAATTTAGGGTTTGCTGCCCCAAGTAAATAGTATAAATTCAGAGGTATCATTTTTTTCTTTCAGGCATTTGGACAGAGGCATGACGGTGGGTACAGATTTTTTGTGTCCTCTTCACTAGTGGGGCTGAGTTTCAAGAATCTCAGTTTTATGCAGTGGTCTCAATTCCAACTGTTTACCCAAAACCTCAGCTCCTGTCTTTGTAGGGTTTTGACAAGGATGCTAACAGTAGGGTAAATTTCTGGGTCAGATAACACCCTCCTCGTACCCCTGGTGACTACAGCTGTGAATCACACCACACTATACGGCTCTGGCTTTTAGTCCCTTTTTGTTTCTAGCATATGAGGGTCTCTTTCTTGCTAATGTAGTAACATATTTTAAATAAGCTCTGTCGCATTTTATCTAACATTTTTGGATATCTGGAGCTGGGGGCACTTCACATGAGTTGACTCTGCCAAGAAGCCAATCCTGGAAGCCCAGTCTCTGAGGTTGTTAAAACCAAGATAATTAGCTCTCCTGGACGTTAGCACGCTGTCAAAGATGGATTCAGTGTCAATCATGCAGAAAAGGTCCTGTTTTTCATGTGTGATGTCTAATCATAGTTTCTGGATCAGCTTAGGTTCTTCAGTTAGCTTAGTAGATTCCTCAAAACATGGTTCCTATATTGAAATAATTTCATGTCATTCTGTTTCCACTGTTTTCTCTCCCCAAGGATTGCTGGGAAACCACAGAGGAATGAATTCTATAGACACTAGACCAATATTTGGCCTATTCAGAATATGGCGGCTTTATTTCAAAGTTTAAGAAATGTGGGGACGTGGAGAGGAGACTGTGCTGAGAAGACAGGGAGTCAGATTGTAGACAGACCCACCTCTAACCAGGTTATCTCGTATCAGAGAATCAGATCATAGACCTTCCTCTGCCACTAGCTGGGTAAGCAATTCTCTCTTAGAGTTTTTCATCTGCAAGGGACATTAACAAAATGTATGATGAGCCCCCTCTGGCTCTGATACGGAGTGTAAAGATTTGGAGCGGGAGTAAGTTGAGGAAAGGGGCTCAAAAGTCTATGCAGTTTGAGCCTCCCTGGTGGCTCAGTGGTAAAGAGTTTGCCTGCCAATGCAGGAGACACGAGTTCTATCCCTGGTCCAGGAAGATCCCACTTGCCATGGAGCAACGAAGCCCGTGCACCACAGCTGTTGAGCCTGTGCTCTCAAGCCTGGGAGCCACACCTACTGAACCCGTGTGTCTCAACTACTGAAGTCTACATGCCCAAGAGCCTATGCGCTGCAACAAGAGGAGCTACCACAATGAGAAGCCCTTGCCCTGCAATTAGAGAGTAACTGCCACTCACAGCACCTAGAGAAAAGCCCATGCAGCACTGAAGACCCAGGACAGCCAAAAAAATAAGTAAAATTATTTTGAAAAAGTCTATGCAACCTGGAAGTCTTGCAGAAGCTCTGATGGGCTGAAGTTACCAAAGCACCAGGTGCCAGGGGACACACTGCATCTCCCGGGACTTGGTTCTTGTCTATTTCTTTTCTGGCTCTTTTGGGGACTCGTCTACCTTCTCGGCAGAGAAGGCAATGGCACCCCCCTCCAGTACTCTCGCCTGGAAAATCCCATGGAAGGAGGACCCTGGTGGCCTGCAGTGCATGGGGTCGATAAAAGTCGGGCACGACTTCACTTTCACTTTCACTTTTCACTTTCATGCATTGGAGAGGGAAATGGCAACCCACTCCAGTGTTCTTGCCTGGAGAATCCCAGGGACGGGGGAGCCTGGTGGGCTGCCATCTATGGGGTTGCACAGAGTTGGACACGACTGAAGCGACTTAGCAGCAGCAGCTACCTTCTTGGTTGTTTCTTTGCTTTCAGTTCAGCTCAGTTCAGTTGCTCAGTCACGTCCGACTCTTTGCGACCCCATGAATTGCAGCACGCCAGGCCTCCCTGTTCATCACCAACTCCCGGAGTTCACTCAGACTCACATCCATCAAATCAGTGATGCCATCCAGCCATCTCACCCTCTGTCAGCCCCTTCTCTTCCTGTCCCCAATCTGACCCAGCCTCAAGGTCTTTTCCAATGAGTCAAGTTTTTGCATGAATTGGCCAAAGTACTGGAGTTTCAGCTTTAGCATCATTCCTTCTAAAGAAATCCCAGGGCTGATCTCCTTCAGAATGGACTGGTTGGATCTCCTTACAGTCCAAGGGACTCTCAAGAGTCTTCTCCAACACCACAGTTCAAAAGCATCAAACCTTCAGCACTCAGCCTTCTTCACAGTCCAACTCTCACATCCATACATGACCACAGGAAAAACCATAGCCTTGACTAGATAGACCTTTGTTGGCAAAGTAATGTCTCTGCTTTTCAATATGCTATCTAGGTTGGTTATAAGTTTCCTTCCAAGGAGCAAGCATCTTTTAATTTCATGGCTGTAGTCACCATCGGCAGTAATTTTGGAGCCCCTCAAAATAAAGTCTGACACTGTTTCCCCATCTATTGTTTGCTTTAGTCCCTGTGAAATACACACGTTGTCATGGCTATAGCCAACACTTTGTCTCAACCCTGACTGCCTTCCCTCGTTCTCACTCACGGCCTCTCACAGGGCTGTTTCTGGTGGCTGTCCACTGCATGGGCAGAGACACCACACATCCACAGCAGAAGCTTCATGTTCCTGCAGAAACCCCCTTCTCTCCCCTGCTGCCCTGTTTTCTTAGCAAGAGCTCACTTCCGTGTCTTAGCCGCTTTTTCTGTGAAATGTCTTGCATGCAAGTTGTATACATTCAATGAATAGCTTTTAAATTACAGCAGACACTGTGTTAGATAGAAAGTCAAGAATAAGGAAGGCAGACCCCCAGCATAGAAAAGAAGATGGTAAACAAGATAATCATGGTTCGTGCTCTGTGATAAGCAGGCTGGAAGAAAATCAGTAGGGAGATGAGGTAATGAATGACAGGGTGGATGATGGGCCAGGTTACTCAGGAGGCCTTTCTGAAAGAGCAGAGGTCTGAGAAAAGGAAGACGTTCCAGCAGCAAATGTAGACTTGGAGCTGGGGAAGAGTCTGACGTGTCTCTGGAACTGGGGACCCTTACCTGCCCGTCCCCCTCCCTGGTCGGGGGGTGGTGGGGAGGAGAGGAGGCTGGGGGAGAGTCCCTCTAGACAGCCCCTCTTTATCCACTGTAGTCAACTCTGTTCAGTCCCTTGCCAGAATCTGTTCTAGAACCATCCAGCCAATGCCTCCGATCTCAGGATTCCTCCACTGCAATTCACAGCTCTACCAGCTCACCTTTCTTAAACACTACTTTTTATGTTACTTTTCTCAGAATATGCACCNAGTCCCTCTAGACAGCCCCTCTTTATCCACTGTAGTCAACTCTGTTCAGTCCCTTGCCAGAATCTGTTCTAGAACCATCCAGCCAATGCCTCCGATCTCAGGATTCCTCCACTGCAATTCACAGCTCTACCAGCTCACCTTTCTTAAACACTACTTTTTATGTTACTTTTCTCAGAATATGCACCATGATGTTCATAGCAGCACTATTCACAATAGCCAGGATATGGAAGCAATGTAGATGTCCATCAATGGATGAATCAATAAAGAAGCTGTGACACATTTACGCAGTGGAATACTCCTCAGCCATGCAGAAGGAGGGAATTAACGCTATTTGCGGCAACGTGGATGGACCTAGGGATCATCAGGCTAAGTGAAACAGAAAGACAAACGCCATATGATATCATTTATATGGGGAATCTAAACTATGGCACAAGTGAACTTCTCTGTGAAACAGAAACAGATTCACAACTTAGAGAAGAGAACTGCAGGGGCCAAAGGAGTGCCGAGGGATGGACTGGGAGTTTGGGATCAGCAGAAACAAACTACCGTACATTGTTGTTAGTGTTGTTCGGTCACCAAGCCGATTCCAACTCTTCATGAGCCCATGGACTGTAGCACGCCAGGCCTCCCTGTCTCTCACCCTCTCCTGGGGTTTGCCCAAGTTTATGTCCACTGTACATAGGATGGAAAAAAACAAGTTCCAAGTTCCTTCTGTATAACACAGGCAACTGTACTCAATATATCCTGGGATAAACCATAATGGAAAAGAATATGAAAAAAAATGTGTGTGCATATATATATATAAATATATGTATGTATATTCAGTTTGCTATAGAGTAAAAATTAACACAACATTGCAAATAAACTATACTTCAAAAAATAAATTTAAATATTAATGTTACCCTTCTCCTTCAGGTACTTTTTTTCACTGAGCTATCACTGATGCAAAGCATTAGAGCAGACCCTTCAATAATGCAAGTGTTAGGGACACTGACCCTCTACACGGTTGAAAATCTGCCAGAACTTACAGTTAGCCCTCCATCTATGGGGTTCTTTTGACTCCACAGTTCCACATACACAGACTCAACTAACCTTCAGTTCAGTTCAGTCGCTCAGTCGGCCGACTCTTTGTGACCCCATGAATCGCAGCACGCCAGGCCTCCCTGTCCATCACCAACTCCTGGCGTTCACTCAGACTCACATCCATCGAGTCGGTGATGCCATCCAGCCATCTCATCCTCGGTCGTCCCCTTCTCCTCCTGCCCCCAATCCCTCCCAGCATGAGTCTTTTCCAATGAGCCAACTCTTTGCATGAGGTGGCCAAAGTACTGGAGTTTCAGCTTCAGCATCATTCCTTCCAAAGCAATCCCAGGGCTGATCTCCTTCAGAATGGACTGGTTGGATCTCCTTGCATTGGGTAATACTGTAGAATTTATTATTGAAAAAAAAGAAAATCTGTATATAAGTCTACCCATATAGCTTAAATCTGTGTTGTTTGACTGTATCCTAGTTTTAGGTATACAACATAATGATTGGGTATTATGTACCCAATCTCTTGTAAATACTCTATCATGATCACTCCAATAAGCCTAGTTAACGTCCATCACATAGTTACAGACTTGTTTATTGTTGCATGTGTCTTAATTTGCCCCTCTAATTAAATGCTGAGGATCTTTATAGTAAGCACCATCTTGAATTTTCTCTGAACTCCTAACACATTTATCCCAGTGTCATATAGTTTCTACTGAAAATATAGGTTGTTTTTTTTTTTTTAAGAAATGTAGTGCATCCATACAATGGAATACTATTCAGCAATAGAAAAGAATGGTCATGCTACAGGTTGGATGAACCTCAAAAACATTATGTTGAGTGAAAGAAGAAGACAGGAAAAACTATAAATTGCATTATTCCATTTATATGGAATGTCTGGAAAAGTCAAATATATATAGAAGAGGAAACAGTTTAGTGGTTTCCTTGGGGTGGGGGTGAGAATGGAAAGTGAAAGAAGACAAAAGGAATTTGGGGGCGGGGGTGGGCAATTGAACTGTTTCAAAACTGAATTGTGGTGATTGGACAATTCGATACATTTTCTAAATACTGTTAAATTGTATACTTGTGTGTATGTAAAATATTGACTACTTTATGATACATAAATTATACATCAAAAACACTGTGTATATGTGCCCACAACAGACACGCACACACACACATATATGTATGTATTTGCTGACTTCCCTGGTGGCTCAATGGTAAAGAATCTGCCTGCAATGCAGAAGACATGGGTTCAGTCCCTGGGTTGGGAATAACCCCTGGAGAAGGAAATGGCAACCCATTCCAGTATTCGTGCCTGGAAAATCCCGTGGACAGAGAAGCCCCCGGGCTACAGTCCATGGGGTCACAACGAGTCTGACATGATGGAGCGGTTGAATACACATTTGCTGACTTAGAAGTAAATAACTTTTAAAAAATACTGAGCCTTTGCAACTTTGCCAGAGGGTGGAAACATTCTGCTTCCAAGTGATGGAGCAGACCTGGTTATACATGTTGAAAAATCCCCCTAGAAAAAATGAGAGCAATTGATCTATTATAAGGAATTACAATATCCCTTAGGAACATTCAGGACCATATGCCTGGAACCTATAGAATCACCCAGAAGCTCCAATCTGTAATTCAGTGTTTAACATCCAGCTGAGGGGCTTCTTCAGTTCTTAGGAAACTTCTTATCAACCATGGTGGAAAAATTAATCCTTGTCCTGATTCAGATAATTTTGTTGTGAATTTGAGGAACTAGTTTTCTTAAGACGTGTACATCTTTGTTTTGCTTTTGTTTTTATTGTAAACCCTCTAGTTAAATTTCCCAATCTGTCCCTTTGGAACAGACACCTTTGTCCCCAGGTAGCTGAAAAACAGGGCACAAAAAGGCACCACTAAACAGACCACTTAGTCGCCCGGCTCAGCACCCACCTGGGAGCAGAAAAAGAAGCTAGCAAGGAGTAGCCAAAGACTTTCTTCTGGGCTCCTGGTCTAGTCCCAGCAGCAGACTAGACACCTGGATCCCCAAACCCATGCAGGGGGCTCAGTTAGGTGCAAGGGAAACCAGCCCTGGACAGGGACCCTGCTCTCCAGGGAGTTACCAGAACTCAGTGTACTTAAAGATATCATGAACCAACTGAACGATTTCAACCCCATCTTCCCTGTGCGTAAGGGCATGGGTGTTCTTCAGTACAGGGGCCACCAGGGCTCTGCTGTCTTGCTGTTGATGGCACTGTTGACCCCTCAAGCCTCCCTCCCACCACGGTTGGTATCCTCTATGCAAAGTGAGCAAGGCGTTGGAACTAGTACAGTTCAACCGTCATGAGTTTCCTGGTCTGACCTTGAATGTGAGTGGCTGAAATGACACGGAGTCAAACAAAGTCAGAGTCAGAGTCTGTGCTGCTGGGTCACCTACAGGACTGCGGGGAGGGAAAGAAGGTTGTCAGAAGGCTACACGGCGCTTGGGTCTTGGATGCTATGAACATACTCGTAGATGCGAGTGCCATCAAGGTGAAGGATCCAGCCCATAGCATTGTGGGAAAGCTGGAAAACTTAGAAGGCAGTTCAGCTTGGAGCGGGGAGAAGGCATTTCCTGTTTTATTCCACTCCAAAAGAGTCTATGTAACTGGGAGACTGAGAATCCGTGCAGCACCCTTCTATACTGACAGGTTTGTGTATTGTTGCCTCAGAGCCAATTAGCATAATAAATCAGAGAAGAAGGAACATCCAGCTCAGATATCTTCACTTTTCTCAGAAAGAAGCTCAGCTGATGATCAGATAGCACTGTGATCTTTTATCTTTCAATTCTTTTCAGAGGTTGTGAAAATAAAAAGTCAGCTAGAGAGCTTTTCAAAAGCATGTATAGATTAGAAAAACAAAAATATATATTCTCAATACAATCTTTATTCATCCTATTTTAACAATTATCAAACACAAACATTTCAAAAGTTTAACACTTACCAAGTATAAAACCAAAACCAAGACTTTTTACGGTTCTTCTCCACTCCCCTGCCCCAAATACAGCAAACATCTGGATGTAAGGAAAGAATATTGTCAGAGTGCTTTTCCACTTCCCCACCCTGTGGTGTTGGATCCCTTGAACAGCAAGGAGGCCAAACCAGTCCATCCTAAAGGAAATCAGCACTGAATATTCACTGGAAGGACGGATGCTGAAGCTGAAGTTCCAATGCTTTGGCCACCTGATGCGAAGAGCCGACTCATTGGAAAAGACATTATGCTGGGAAAGATTGAGGGCAGGAGGAGAAGGGGACGATAGAGGATGAGATGGTTGGATGGTATCACTGACTTGATGGACATGAGNGCTACCATGAGGCACCCTGGAAGCCTCATGAAATAGCAGCTGAAACCTGAGGAGGCAGGGGAGAGGGGTGGGCATGCGCCTTCGGAAGGAAGACGGAGGAAGCCCTTCCCCAGCTGCGCCCCCTTCACGGGGCGTTTTAGTACAGGATCCCTCTTGGACTCGGCTTTGTTCCAGGGAACTTCTGTCCTTGGCCACAGGCCGGCGGGTCCTGCCCCTCCTGCGCCCCGGCCAGGACCCCCAGCTTTCCGTGGAAAGCCCCAATGGGGAGGCTGCCGCAGCAGCAGCGGAAAGGAAGGAAGTCGGTCAGGGCCACCAGCCCAGGGTCCGCTGAAGTCTTGTTTCCTTTTAATTTTCTTTCTAGTGCTCATTTCAAAATTGTCTCTCTTTCCTCGGAAGCACAACGTCTTTTTTTAACCCTCCGGCTAACGTGGAAAGAATTTGTTTAGTTTGCAGTGGTGAAGTGGCATAAACCATTGGTGGGGTGACTCAGACACCCTGGGCTGATGACTCGCACGGGAGTGGGACCAGGAATGTGAGCTGGGGGACCTCACTTTTTTTTTTTTTAATTGGAATACAAATGTTTTACAGTGCTGTGTTTCTGCTTTACAACAAAGTGAACAGCTATATATATATATCCTCTTCCATTTTTTGTGATATTATCAGGTAGCTTGAAGCTGATACATCAGAATACAAACCTTCAAAATCAGCCTTTCATATAGAGTTGGCTTTTCTAGAACAATGTATTTTATGATTGTTGTCAGAAGAGGGAGATGGAGAAAACTGAAAGCGCATGCAGGTGAAGGACTGAATTAGAGATGAAGCTGGATGTCAGAGGTGCTGCCCAGACCTTCTCCAGGGTGCTCTTGGAGCCCTGACCTGCAAAAAGGCAAACGTCATAAGACACTGAATGAATGACTCACGCGGTGCTGGACATTGCTCAGCTTAGAGTTATCTTCTGTGCTTTTGGGACATCTTAATATGGAGAACTGGGCTTTAGGAAATTCCATGAAATCTTGGGTCGCTGTTCTCTGAGTGTCAAAGTTCAGTGTTAAACAGGTCTTATTTGAACTTTTAAAAGAAGTCAGGTTGATGCAATGGAAAAAGATGTAACACAGTAAGAATCAGAGTCCTAGCCACTAACTATGTTACCTTAGATGAGTGACTCAGCTAGGATGTCCTAGGTTTTGGTGCAGATTGAAAGGTGGGTAAAGAGTGCGCAGTCCCTGGTACTTAGAGCCTATTTGATGAGGAGAAACCTGCTGCTAAAGTTCTGGCATTCCACTGTACGCTTGTAACAATACATCACAGGACCTCTGTCCAGATGCTTAGATCTGCCTTCTTAATACACCTGATTCTTGGGGCTCTTGTAAACATCCCGTGAGCTGCCTTCTTAGTAGCAGGCAAGAATTTTCTTTGCTTGAGGCCCTAAAAGGCTGTCTGAAACAGTCAGTTGGTTTCTTTCCTGTGGCTTTTGTAACAAATTTGCCACAGATTTGGTGGCTTAGAACCACAGAAATGTGTTCTCTCACATTCTGGAGCTCAGAAGTCCAAAGTCAGTTTCACCAGGGGGAAATCAGAGGGCTGAGAGTGCTGTGCTCCCTCCCAGAGCTCTAGGGTAGAATCTGGGTCTCAGCCCCTTCAGCTCCCGATGCTGCCAGCATTGCTTGGCTTGTGGCCACATCACTGTTTCTGTCCCACATGGCCTTCACCTTGTCCATGTGAGGAAAACCTCCTTCTGTCTCTTTCTTGTTAGGAGTCTAATGATTATGCTAAAGGTCCACCTGGATAATCCATAACCATCTCAAAATCCTTAACTGAATCTCCCAAATGAAGTTACAGTCACAGCTGACAGGAACTAGGACCTGATGTCTCCAGGGGCCACTATTCAGCCTGCTACAGCTGTCATCCATGAGATTTGTTTTTTGATCTTCCTTTGGTGGGTCTTGTTTTTGACGATGAAGCTGAAAATGTTCATTGCTTTGATTTGGTAGAACCTGTATATACTAATGGCCACAACATCTGGGCAGGAGATAAGTAGCAACATCAAGAGATGGCCAGGGACCTGGAGTTACTGACGTTTTTTCCTGCTTTTCTCCACCTTTGTCTGTTTGGGGATTCTTGCCTCCCCCACCCCGAGCTATATCTAGGGGTCCACAGCAACATCATCAAGCTTAGGATAGGAATAACTTCTGGTCCTCAGGAGGAAAAACAGCCCTGTGGATGTGTGGTTTTCTTCCATAGCTAGGTTGAAGACAATATGTTAAGAAATAATGCTTCAACACTTTCCTCGCTAAAGCATTTAGGTTATTCTGAAACAAAATTTGACAACAGTATATTTTACCTAGGAGTCACTATCATGCATTACTTAGATATGTGTTTTTGTTGAATTCCATCCCTCCCCATCCTATATGTTGAGAATGTGTTTGGTGCATCCTTTAACCACAGGAGCATGTGTCTAACTTGCCTTGTAAACTGATGCTAATATCAAAATATATGCTTCTAAGCTAGAACATAGTTGTTACTTCTCTTAGATAATATGCAGATTTCTGGTAACAATGTCTTTTATTGTTAACCTTCCTTAAGTAATAGTGTAGTTTGTTTCAATCTGTTGAAACACTACTATTTCTATGTAACATTTCCTAAATAAAAATGGAAAAATGTTGGTAATTCACAGCTTCTCTGCTTCTTGCTAGCTTTTCCCTTAAAAAGATTATTTGGAAGAAAACAATAAAATTTCAGTAAAATCTAGAATTTGTTTTTCAAAGAATGAAACATGAAGTAGGAGTTGTTGAATTCAAAGAATCCCCCAGGGCTATGGAAATAAATAGCGAATTTGGTTGGGGCTGCGGGTGAGGTGGGGTGGGGAGTGATAAATATAAAATTCAGACTGGAAGCTCAGTGGACACCAAAACGTAGAAGACATGTGAGAACACATACTGCTGCTGCTGCTGCTGCTAAGACATTTCAGTCGTGTCCAACTCTGTGCGACCCCATAGATCGCAGCCCACCAGGCTCCCCCATCCCTGGGAGTCTCCAGGCAAGAACACTGGAGTGGGTTGCCATTGTGGAAACCAAATTGGAGCTCTAGATAAGCAGCATTTTAAATCACACACTGTTACATGTGTACTCAGTGATCAGGCAGCCTTTTCCATCACAGCAGGGACTGTGTGAAATGACCACCTGGCTGGAAACCAGTATACATGTGAGTGGACCTCAGCCTAGAGAACTGAAAGTCACTGAGTCGTGTCCGACTCTTTGTGACCCTATGGACTGTAATCTGCCAGGCTCCTCTGTCCATGGAATTCTCCAGGCAAGAATACTCGAGTGGGTAGCTATTCCCTTCTCTAGGGGATCTTCCTAACCCAGGGATCGAACCTAGGTCTCCCACGTTTCAGGAGGATTCTTCACCATCTGAACCACCAGGGAATTCCAGAGAAGAGAAGATGGTAATTGGAATCAAGGTGGTTTGGGTGGAGGAAGAGGACAGATTTGAGAGATATTTATGAGTTGACAGAATCAGGGGGTGGGTTGGTTCTGAGTTGGGTGGATGAAGGTTTCGATTCACTGGGACAGTCCTGGGTTATGCCTGCTCATTCATCATGACCTTGAGTGGCTCCTCCCTTTACTCTCGGAAGCGACTTGGTTTGAACATTGAATTATGTGGTCATCCTACCTCTGAGGGTGGTGTCAAGAATGAATTCTGAGTCTCTGGCCTGTGCAGCTGGAGGATGGCTGCCTGAGAGAGCGAGTGGGAGAGAATCCTGATTCTCTAGGTTGTAATGTCAGGACTGATTCCACCGGGAATTAAGCGAGACACTTCTGTGGGCTTAATGGCGTTGTCATTTACCTGTCAACTGAGCAATCACTGTCTGCCAGTGTCAGTGAAGACAGGTATCATCCACCACCTTGGGGTGGTCTTGCTGGCCCCACCGTGTCACATGGTCACTAAGGCCCCGTGGTGACTGTAGCCGTATTTCCCCTGGCCGTCCAACCATCCCGATGGTGGAGAGCAAGTTGGAGGTGGGCACAGAGCTCCAGCACAGCTCAGGCTCAGAAAATAAGGAGAAGAGGAGACAGAGAGTCTTATTGCCCAAGCTGGGGGAGTAAGAACAGAGATGTCCGCTCCCTTCTATCCGTACTATTGCTCCAGAATATACACCTGTTTTGTGCACAGCCACGTTCTCCCAAAAGGTACCTGATCCCGGTGTGACTTTACTGGTGGAAATATTTCTCTTAGGCTGCAACCCCTGGCAGGGCAGGGAACTCAGCCCAGATCCTGCTGCCCAGTTTCTGACAGCTTCCGTCTTCCATCATTCACAGTCCCCACTCCCACCAGGGCCTCCTCCGTGTAGCAGGCCAGGCCCCTCATGCTACCAACAAGGGTTGAAGTGTCTCCACGAAGGCGAGGTTTCTGAATGGTTACCCTTTTATGAAGCAGTTGCCATATTAAGCGAAGGGTCAACAGTTTGGCTCTTAACCAGGGTTCTATTTAACTGTCCTTTTTTAAATCAATTTGCAGCATCTGTTTGTAGTCATATTAACTTTTTGGTGGGTATGTATGTGTGCTAAATATACTTTTCCAGTTTATCATTTTTCTTTGGATTAGGTTTAGATTATCTTTTTATATATATCATGTATATATAATATTTATATATCAGTATTTAGGGCTTTTCTCTATTCAGTGGTTATCTTCTTGATGTGTACTGGGCTGTGTTTTACATATGCATGCACCATAATATATACACCATGTATATATATATATATATATCATAATATATGTACTATTGTATATATATATATTATATATATATATAAGGTGTACCATATACACCATGGTATATATCCATTACACATATTCATGATATACCCCACTCCAGTGCTCTTGCCTGGAAAATCCCATGGGGGAGCCTGGTAGGCTGCAGTCCATGGGGTCGCTAAGGGTTGGACACAACTAAGCGACTTCACTTTCACTTTTCACTTTCATGCATTGGAGAAGGAAATGGCAACCCACTCCAGTGTTCTTGCCTGGAGAATCCCAGGGATGGGATAGGCTGGTGGGCTGCTGTCTATGGGGTCGTACAGAGTCGGACACTACTGAAGTGACTTAGCAGCTTAGCAGCATATACCAAACATATTATATACCAAAATATTTCATAATATATACTATATGTATAATAATATATATACCATAAAATATATATATGTGTGTGTGTGTGTGTGTGTGTGTGTATATGTATATAGTTGTTCAGCTGCTAAGTCATGTTGGACTCTTTGCGATCCCATGAACTGCAGCATGCCAGACTTCTCTGTCCTTCACTATCTTCCGGATAATGCTAAGACTCATGCCCACTGAGTCAGTGATGCCATCCAAGCTTCTCATCCTCTGTTGGCCCTTTCTCCTCTTGCCGTCAATCTTTCCCAGCATCAAGGTCTTTTCCAGTGAGTCAGCTCTTTGCATCAGGTGGCCAAAGTATTGTGGCTTCAACTTTAGCATCAGTCCTTCCAATGAATATTCATGGTTGATTTCCTTTAGGATCAACTAGTTTGGTCTCCTTGCAGTCCAAAGGACTCTCAAGAGTCTTCTCCAGCACCACAGTTCAAAACCATCAGTTCTTCAGTGCTCAGCCTTCTTTAATGGTCCAACTCCCATATCTGTACATGACTAATGAAAAAACCATAGCTTTGACTATATGAACTTTTGTCAGCAAAGTGATGTCTCTGCTTATTAATATGCTGTCAAGGTTTGTCATAGCTTTTCTTCCAAGGAGCAAGTGTCTTTCAATTTTATTATACAAAAAATATATATTTTATATAATGCATATAAAGGGATATTATATATAAAATATGTATTATATTATTGGTTCCTATATATATATATATATATATATATACACACACACACACACACAGGGTCTGCACATTTGCTTATTTCTACCCATTGATTTCCTCTCAAGAGTAATAGCACCCGTTTAACAAAAGGGTATTCAACTAAAAAAGGTTGGTTTCATGGAAACACTTCAGACCCTCGCATAACTTCCTATCCTCTCTAATTTCATTAAATTTTCTTTGTGTTTAAATCTTGAATTTGTTCAAAACATAGCACCATTTCTTACAATTACTCTCAGAAACAAATTATAAATACAAGAGAATTTTATATTTTTAAACTAATCCCTCCAAATCAATGCCTTCCATGGAAATACTGTATTATCATAAGAAACAAGATTCTGAACAGAAGGGAAATGTACTCTCTTAAATATTTATGGTTAGAAATGTCGTGCTTCCCCAGGCGTGTTTTAGGTGTAAATCAAATGAGCTCACGTTCCCCACATCACGGCCTGGGTGGGCTTTCTCCCCCGGGCTTTATTCCAATATCATCCTGCCTCCCCTGCCCCCGCCCTCCCCACCTCTTGGCAGGCACTGGCGTCTGCAGGGTGGCCCCCAGCCCATTTTCCTCCCGTTCCTAAATCAGCCTTANATCAAATGAGCTCACGTTCCCCACATCACGGCCTGGGTGGGCTTTCTCCCCCGGGCTTTATTCCAATATCATCCTGCCTCCCCTGCCCCCGCCCTCCCCACCTCTTGGCAGGCACTGGCGTCTGCAGGGTGGCCCCCAGCCCATTTTCCTCCCGTTCCTAAATCAGCCTTAGGAGGTAACACCTGGTCAGATCTAAATTTAGAGCGTCTTGCTCCTCACCGGGTTGTTTTAAAGTTTACTTTTCCACTCCTCATTAGAATAAAATACATAAAACTGACGTAAGAGACAAATCTTTCCCAAGTGCTCATGAGAAAGGGCTTCTGGTCTCCATGTCCAGGAGACCCCTCCAGGCTTCTCCCTGACCTGCTGTCCAGAGAGAAGCTTGCAGCCAGGTGGGAGTCACAGAGACTTGAGATTTGCTGGCCTTGGCCACTAGGATAATCTCCCTGTGGCCCCTGAGGGCTCCCGGTGACTTCCATGCTGAGTGGTCTGGTGACAAGTGGAAGCTCCGGACTCACTGCAGCTGCTGAGATGCCAGGAGACATGCCAGCCCAAGACAGAGAACACACAGAGGAGGGGAGAGGGGTGAGGCTGCCTACCAGGACATTCTCTGTGCCTGGCCCAAGTGTCTGACCGCTTGATGCTGTTGAGCAGGAAGCGGGGCTGAATCCCATGCCTTCCCGGCTCCCAGTGGCCAAGGGAGCCAGATGAGCAGGAGCGGGACATCTGACCTGCGTCTGCCGGACAGCTGGGGGACACGGCAGAGGATGCCTGCTTCTGATCCAGTTCCCCTCTGAGTCCAGAAATAGGCGCACAGTGAGGAAGTCACACGATTCCAGATGGCAAGCATCCCAGAAACGCAGGTGCCCACTTGCTGTGGACATGCACACACAGTAACAGAGCAAGCCCCATTCAGGCCGCAGGAATCTGGCTTTGGGAGAGCCTCAATTCTCCAAAGGTGGAGGGATGCCAGGAATGGGAAAAACTTCTCATTGTCCTAAAGAGAACCCCAAAGGGGTAGCTGCTTGGGTTTCAATACTTGCATTTGAAGGGATGGAGTATGAGAAACGACTCCCTCACCACGCCTCAATCTCCACCCCCTGCCCCGGTCAGTTAGGAAGATGAGTGTAAGTAAGGCTTTCTGCGTGGACATGGGGGTCTTTTGTCCCAGGTTCTTCAACCCATAAAGAGCCAACACGCATCCAAAGAACACCACCCCTTCCACCCCGTGTAGGGAGGGAGGGAAGGTCCTGAGAGGCGGAGCAAGTGGTCCAGACCAGAAAGGCTCTGTCCTCGGGGTGGGAGATGCTCAGAGTGCAGGAGGGAAGAGCCTGACTCAGAAGGACAGCCTGGAGCTGTGGCAAGGACAGAGCTGCATGGCTGGGGTCCTCTCCTGAGCCTGTCGGAGCAGACATGCCCGGAGAATTTAAAATAGATGGATGGCTCTCCCCACGCCTCTGCTCCAGGATTCTAAGACGCTTTGCTTCTTGCAGCTCTGGGGTTGTTTTCCCTCAGCTGGGATGTTCTTAGTCCCACTGTTCAAAGGAGACCTCAACCAGGGCATCACCCGGATGAGCAGAGAGCAGAGGACAAAGCTCCCAAGCAAGGCCGGCAGTTGGAGATGGAGCTGGTCAGAGCTTCAACGGTGCCCAACGGAGATGGCACAGGAGTGGTCTTTCAGCTGTCCTCGGGTGGAAGGAGAAGTCCTCCTTCCCTCCACCCCTCTTCTTTTTCTACCACTAGTATTTATTGAGAACCTAATACATGCCAGGGGAGAAGGCAATGGCACCCCACTCCAGTACTCTTGCCTGGAAAACCCCATGGACAGAGGAGCCTGGTGGGCTGCAGTCCATGGGGTTGCTAAGAGTTGGACACAACTGAGCGACTTCACTTTCACGTTTCACTTTCATGCATTGGAGAAGGAAATGGCAACCCANCGGGTGAGGCATGAGAGGCCGTGAAGAGCGGAGAGGAGCGTCCTGCGGAGACGGCCCTGCGCTACCGCTACCGCTCTCTGCATCTGGGCCCCGCCCTATGTCTACTGCTTCCTCATCCTCACTTCCATGTCGCTGACTGAGCCATAGACTGCTTGCGAGGTGAGCTTTCCTGCTGATGTGAACAGACCGATAGATCCTGACACAGGGTGGCCTTCTCCTTCCCTGGGAACAAGCAGGTCCTCTAGTCCACATTCTCCTTGAGGTGGAAAGGCTAAAGGCCCAGGAAACCAGGGAAGGTTCCAGAGGAGGAGCAGAGCTCTGGAAACACAACCCCAAGGAGTCAGGGCCTAAGGGGATGGACCCTTGATATAAAGGAAAATTTGAGTCTTCCTGGGCAGCTGGTCAACCCACCACCACATCTCCCCTGGGCTGTGCTCTGAGCTTGGAGCCAAGGTCTTGAGCTCCCCATACTCCCTCCCATCTGGAAGTTCCCCTCCTCCCTCCCCCACCAGCTCTTGCATGAATCTAAGCTGGAATCGGACACGACTGAGCGACTTCCCTTTCACTTTTCACTTTCATGCATTGGAGGAGGAAATGGCAACCCACTCCAATGTTCTTGCCTGGAGAATCCCAGGGACAGGGGGAGCCTGGTGGGCTGTCGTCTATGGGGTTGCAGAGTCGGACACGACTGAAGCGACTTAGCAGCAGCAGCAAGCTGGAATCACCTATCCCTCCCCCACCTCACCAGTGAGACTTAGGCCAATTGTGCCCAGGGTCCTTTCCACCACCAGCCACCCCATTACCCCAGGAGCCCACTTCACTGTCACAGGGAATCCTGTCTTCCTGTTATAACAGGGTCTGTGGCCCAGGCATCCCAGGGCACCAGAGCATGGAGCAGGGAAGGTGAGGTCAGCTCTAGGACCTGGGCTCTGGGATTCATGTCAGTTAACATGTTTGGTGCTTAACGTTGCTCATGTCCACATCAAGACTGGATTCCACTTCCTAATCTTGAGGGGTCTCATTTTGTACAGATTTGNACTGTCACAGGGAATCCTGTCTTCCTGTTATAACAGGGTCTGTGGCCCAGGCATCCCAGGGCACCAGAGCATGGAGCAGGGAAGGTGAGGTCAGCTCTAGGACCTGGGCTCTGGGATTCATGTCAGTTAACATGTTTGGTGCTTAACGTTGCTCGTGTCCACATCAAGACTGGATTCCACTTCCTAATCTTGAGGGGTCTCATTTTGTACAGATTTGGAATGCATATTTCTCCCAGGAGCAATACTTCCTTTTGATTGTTTTAAATGTTTTAAGCAGAGGTGCAATGCTAAACATCTGTCCATGGATTTCATTCTTTACTTAAACTCCCCTTGNAAGGTGAGGTCAGCTCTAGGACCTGGACTCTGGGATTCATGTCAGTTAACATGTTTGGTGCTTAACGTTGCTCATGTCCACATCAAGACTGGATTCCACTTCCTGATCTTGAGGGGTCTCATTTTATACAGATTTGGAATGCATATTTCTCCCAGGAGCAGTACTTCCTTTTGATTGTTTTTAATGTTTTAAGCAGAGGTGCAATGCTAAACATCTGTCCATGGATTTCATTCTTTACTTAAACTCCCCTTGTATAAATAGAGACTTACATGTAATTCAACTTTAAACCAGTACTTAGTTAATCTAGAGCAGCTATTAACATAAGTGGAAACATGACTTGAAAATAAGTGACCTCAGTCTGAGCCACAGAGTTGTCACCAAGTTGAGCACAGAAGTCCATTCCACAGGTGTGAAACACAGCCACGTAGAGAAGTGAACTTGCTCTATCCAAATTTTTGGCCCTTTAAACAATTTAAAGATCATTCATATACCTTCCACCCAACCTCTCTTCTTTCTGTATTTGATCTTTCTGTTGTTTAGAATGTTAGATTAATGATGCTGGAAGTGTTCATTTGACAGTAATTAAAATGTGACAAAAGTACTCCCTGTCATGAAGGAGTTAATACTCCAGGGCTAGACAGTCGTGACCATCGCTTGAGCAAATTTGGCATATGATTGAAATATCTCAACAGGGAGACCTGCCCCCTTTAAGGGGTCAGGGCATGGCCCTCTAATTATAGTGATTCCAAAGTGTGAAGCATGAGCTGGGAACCAGCAGACTCCTGTCCTAGGAAAGATCTTCAAAGACCATGAAGTGAAAATAAAGTGCAGTCGGTCAGTCATCTCCAACCCTTTGTGGCCCCATGGACTGTAGCCTACCAGGCTTCTCCATCCATGGGATTTTCCTGGCAAGAGTAAAAGCGTGGGTTGCCATTTCCTTCTTCAGGGGATCTTCCCCATACAGGGAATAAACTTGGGTCTCCTGAATTGTAGGCAGACACTTTTACCGTCTGACCCACCAGGGAAGTTGAAAGACCACAAAAGACCCAGGCATATTCATGACTCAGTTTTTAGTTGGACCATGTCCCCAGAAGAGTTTTCTTCTAGATTCAAGGTCTAATCCCCTTGAGAGTCTAAAAATTAAGGATTAGCTGTATCTGACAAAGCAAACCATCTTCAAAATGATTGGTATAATCGTATTGGTTTTCTATCGCCGCTACAGCAAATTACCACTAGTGGGGTAGCTAGAAACATCACAAGTTTACTATCTCACAGGATCTGAAGTTCAGAAGTCTGTCTTGGGTTGCTGAGGGCCAGAACCAGGGAGTCACAGGGCTGCTGTCCTTTCTGGAGACTCATGGGACGACTGTCCATTCCTCATTTCCAGCTTCTCTAGGCCTCTCCTTCTTCCTTCAAAGCCAGCAAGAATGGGTTGGTGAGTTCCTTTTCCCATTTCATTATTCTTTCTATCTGTCTCCCTCTTCCATGTTTAAGGATCTTTATCATTATATCGGAGATTTTTCTGGTGGCTTAGATGGTAAACAATCCACCTGCAATGCGGGAGACCCAAGTTTGATCCCTGGGTCTGAAAGATCCCCTGGAGAAGGGAGCGGCAACCCCCTCCAGTATTCTTGCCTGGAGAATTCCATGGAGGAGCCTGGTGGGCTACAGTCCATAAGGCCACAAAGAGTAGGACACAAATGAGTGACTAACACACACACATTATTATATTGGGCACATCTGGAGAATCCAAGACATTCTTCCTATTTTAACATCAACTGATTAGCAACCTTAATTCTGCAACTTTAATTCCCCTTCACCAAGGGATTAGAACATGGTCATCGCTGGGGGAACATTATTCTGCTGACCACAATAATATTATAAGTATTTGACAAGTTGACTTCTGGTCCCAGGTTCATGCTCTGCAGGGCAGCACATACCACTGAGAGCATCTATTTCCATCGATCAAATCTTCCAGCCCCTACTCTGTGATGAGTCCCACAGTCACTGCTCTTCCCATTCCAATGACTCTTTCCTCTCCTTGGGAGTCTCTGGAATATCATCAACATCAAACTCATTTTTACCTCTGCAATCTAGGTTTTTATCCACAGTTTCTAAAATTCTTGCTACTATTAAGCCATTCTTATACTTCTTGGAACTTCTGAATTTTGCAAAAGTAAAGCGTTCAAATATGCATCAGATNCTCTGGAATATCATCAACATCAAACTCATTTTTACCTCTGCAATCTAGGTTTTTATCCACAGTTTCTAAAATTCTTGCTACTATTCAGCCATTCTTATACTTCTTGGAACTTCTGAATTTTGCAAAAGTAAAGCGTTCAAATATGCATCAGATTCTTTAAATGAACAAACAAAAGCAATGACGGATCTTAAAAATATTTTTACACATTATGGTAAACTCAAAATCAGTGACCTGCTTGGAGTCACGTGTTGCAGAATTCCTAAACTCAAATTCACAAAGATTTAGCAGGAGCTCAAACATAGGCAATTCACATATGTGAGCTCTATGTGGCCGTCAGGTCAACATTCATGAGTAATTTTAGCTTTGGCTAGGTCACATGAAAGCCATGCTCTGCTGAAGCTTAGAAAACGCGTGCCCGGCGGTTGTATGCACAGATGACAAAAATATTTCCTTCCCAACATACTTGACCCTTATACATTATGAGTGACAATCACATCAAAAGCACAGCTAGCCAGAGCTTAGGAAAATACATTACTGACTTGCTCGTCCATTCCACAAATCCTAGTGTATGCTGTCGATGTGTTTGTATGCTAGTATCAAGAGCATGCGGCACAGTGGTAAAGAATCCACCAGGCAAGCAGGAGACACAGGTTCAAACCCTGGGTCAGGAAGATCCCCTGGAGGAGAAAATGGCAACCCATGAAAATGACTACCCACTCCCATGTTCTTACCTGGGAAATCCCATGGACAGAGGAGCCTTGTGGGCTATAGTCCACAGGGTCACAGAGTCAGACACAATTTAGAGATAAGACCACCAACCACCAACTACCAACTACCATCAAGACCTTATGCTGATGTGTTGACTGGGTTCTTTCTAATTTCAGGGAACAGAGACAGCAAAGTATAGGTTGCCATAGTTAATGGTATTCAGCTTGTTTATCTAAAGACATCTACAGGTAGGGAGAAAACAGAAAACGGCGTCACCCAGCTAAAATCAGGCCTAAAAACTACTGATTGACATATAGACTTAAAATTGGCTCTTAGTTATAAAAACCTAGTTTTAAGTTGACTCTCCCTTGAGCCAGCCCACAGCTCTAACACCGCCCTTTCTCTCTCCTTTCTTTGTCCTGTTGAGGCCTTGCACGACCCTTCAACCCCATGGACTGCAGCATGCCAGGCCTTCCTGTCCATCACCAACTCCCAGAGTTTACCCAAACTCATGTCCATTAAGTCAGTGATGCCATCCAACCATCTCATCCTTTGTCGTCCCCTTCTCCTCGCGCCTTCAATCTTTCCTACCATCAGGATCTTTTCCAATGAGTCAGTTCTTCACATCAGCTGGCCAAAGTATTGGAGTTTCAGCTTCAGCGTCAGTCTTGCCAGTGAATATTTAGGACTGATTCCCTTTCTAACTCCCCCTATTTCTCAGCGGGGAGGGAGAGCCCAGCTTCCCCCACTCCTGCCCATACAAGTTTCTTTACCCTTTTAGATTCTTCTGATCAAACAAAGACCCCACCTTCCCAGAGGGACAATCCAAGGTTTCTATCAGCCCATCTGCCCATGTTATCACAGTCAATTTAAGCAGTATTTTGTCTATATTTTAGCTGTAAAACTATGTCTGCAGAAAGGAAAAGTGACTTTTTGACATAGGATAGCCATGATATTCTTTAGATCTGGAGAAAACTAGTTAAAATGAACTTTTTTTTCCTCCTTCGAAACTGCAAAACCGGTTCTTTTTGCATATGCAATGAAAAACAGCTAGCTTGTTAAAAAGTCCTGCCTAGGAAAAAGCTTGAAGTTGACCTTTGCCAGGGCTTCCCTGGGGGCTCAGACAGTAAAGAATCTGCCTGCAATGCAGGAGACCTGAGTTGGATCACTGGATTGGGAAGATCCTCTGGAGGAGGGCATGGCAGCCCACTCCAGTGTTCCTTCCTGGAGAATCCCATGGATGGAGGAGCCTGGTGGGCTATAGTCCATGG